>JBBBDQ010030491.1:17500-37500 GCA_037127315.1 Ascarosepion bandense
TTTCTTTTTCTTTCTTTCTTTCTTTCTTTCTTTCTTTCTTTCTTTCTTTCTTTCTTTCTTCTCACATGATCATTCCATTCCATCTCATTTCTTTCCTTCTTTCTTACTTCTCTGGTGATCATTTGATTGTTACTTTTTTCATTTTTCTTCTCACGTGATCATTTGATTCATTCTCATCTCTCTTCTTTCTTTTTTCTTTCTTTCTTTCTTTCTTTCTTTCTTTCTTTCTTTCTTCTCATGTGATCATTTGATTCATTCTCATCTCTCTTCTTTCTTTCTTTCTTTCTTTCTTTCTTTCTTCTCACGTGATCATTTGATTCATTCTCATCTCTCTTCTTTTCTTTCTTTCTTTCTTCTCGCGGAATCATTTGTCATTTGATTCCTTCTCAACTCTTCTTTTTTTTCTCACGTGAACATTTGATTCGTTTTAATGTCTTTCTTTCTTCTCACGTGATCATTCTATCTCTTTCTTTCTGTCTTTCTTCCTTACTTCATGCTCACGTGATCATTTGATTCCTTCTTATTTATTTATTTCATTTATATCACGTGACCATTAATTTATTTTCATTTTTTTTTTTCTATTACTCTTTTTCTCTGCTCTTTCCCATTCATATCCTTCCGGTTTTAACTCCTTCGACCAGTGCCCTACCCCAGCCCCGTGTAACTGTCATCACTCCATCCCTTTGCTTACTGTCAGTGTCTGTTTACATATCTCAATGACCCCCACCATCGACGCCTCTTTACATCCGCAACAATTTTAATTCTCTCTTTTCCTCTCTTTTGATTTCTTTCCAATTTACTTTACAAATCACTTATTTCTTTCATATTTAAGCCTGTCACTCTGATGTTTTTTCGATTTCTCTCCTCTGTTTTCCATCATTTTGTTTTCTTTTTTTTTTTTGTACATTTATCAAATTTAATTATTTTCTGAGGAATTTTTTTATTTCACATAATTTACAACAGTGTTTTGGCACATGGCGTCATTTGTTGAATACTCGCCCAAAATTGAACCTAAGATTATATATAAATATATACATTATATATACATATATAACCCAAGATTATATATACATATATACATTATATATATATATATATATACAATCTCTCTGTTATTTTTTGAAAATGACAGACAAGGTATTCTCATTAATTTTTTTTTATATAACTTTTTATGTGTTCCTAATTTTTTCTTTTCAGAACTCAAATTATATAAGAATTGTCCAAAGCTTTTGTACTTTCGAGCGCTTTCGGCTATACTTTTCTCATGTTTATTTATAAGTAAAACAACGTTAATTGTTGATAATGACTAAACGTATAGCCGAAAGCGCTCGAAAGTACAAAAACTTTAGACAATTCTTATATAATTTGAGCTTTGAAAAGAAAAAATTATACTAACGCATGAAAAATTATATAAAAAACTTAATGATAGTACCTTGTCTGTCATTTTCAATGAAACCTTCTACTGTTGTACCATTTGGATCTGACGAGCCGCGTTAAGAACATCAAAGCGGTGAAATATGTATTATCCAAGGTAATAATCGTAAATCCTTTATAAAATATTACTCTGTTAAATTAAATAAATGAATTTAACATTGAGTTCTCTCGAGTTCGTCTCTTTTGGAATTTACCCGGATTACATATATATATATATATGCACTACCGGCCATAATTATTAGGCCAACCCAGTTTTTAAAAAAAAAAT
Source organism: Ascarosepion bandense (assembly GCA_037127315.1). Lineage (NCBI taxonomy): Eukaryota > Metazoa > Mollusca > Cephalopoda > Sepiida > Sepiidae > Ascarosepion > Ascarosepion bandense. The sequence goes on from JBBBDQ010030491.1 coordinate 19,203, forward strand.
TATGTATTTCATACTATTTTTAGTATTTATTGCCAAGTGGATAATTCTAAATAAAAATAGAATGGTTCTTTTGTTATTATTACTTTGTAAAATTTTTCAAGGCAGCCAGGAAACCTTTACTTCGGCCAGCCAATAAGAAGAAGAGACTAGCATGGGGAAGAGATCACAAAAACTGGACACCAGAACAGTTCATTTGATGCACATGTTATTGTGCAGTATTAACAAAAGAACCATTTTGTTTTCATTTAGAATTATCCACTTGGCAAAAAATATTAAAAATAGTACGAAATACATTACTTTTTTTGTAATACTGGGGTGGCCTAATAATTAATGTCGGTAGTGTATATATATATATATATATATATATATATATATCGAGTTTACCTCAAGCAAGGCAGTAAAGCCACTAAGACACAAGGGATTACTCTGGGTGGATGAATTAGTAACGGAAACATTACTAATGTACGAGAACAAAAAGAGTAATGAGAAGGACAGTAAATAGCAATTGAAATTACAATCATTAAAATTAAATCTGGCTGGAAAGCATTGAGCGTGAAGAGAGTTCTACGTGCCAGATCTGCAAGAAAAGAAACTGAAAGTTTATTTATGGCTACATTTATCTAGCTTAACTGTAAATTGATGTAAATGATGAGATCTTGACCCCAATCTAGTGCTGCAATGAATTTTTTTTTTAAAGTCTCGACAGTATAAAAAAGAGTTTATCCGAAGAATTACGTTTCGAGTTCAGTTACTCTTGATTATACGCCGTTTGTGTAGTTAAAATAAAAAAAAAATTACCTCATGGACGTCCGTATGTAAAAAGAATCTCGCGAAGAAGCCATATTGTTTTTATGCTGTCAAATTGACGCAAGATCACGCCGACCACGAGATTTGAGGAGATATAAATATGTCTTCTTCTAGCCCACAGGGGATGAAAGCATTTTGTTCGGGAAGAACTCTTTTGCGTTTTGTGTTTGAGACTACTAATCTACGTTCTCTTTGGGAAGAACGCACAAGGGTTCTTGTGTTTGAGACTACTAATCTACATTCTTATAGGAAATAACTATTTTGCGTTTTGTGTTTGAGACTACACAAAATATAGTTTGTAAAAAATTTGGAGAAAAATGTACGGAAAAAATAAAAATGTACGGAAAAAATAAAAACGAAGTTTAAGTCATTTTATTCGACTTTACGTCTGTCCGACACTAATACTGAAGTTGTAATATCGCTAGAAAAGCGTTAAAATCACATAAAATCATGTTACTGTGCAATAAATAACGGTAATTTTTCGTTTTAGGTTCCGAAGGCTTTTCCCAAATTTATCCAAAATAGCAGTATTTCTGTGCAAATGTAATTTGGAATTCAAATCAGCTATTAGCTATTGAAAAAAACTACCTTTATTGATCTGAATGTCCAGAAAAAATCGAACTACATCTAGCTCATTTTGTCTCCCGTAACTCTAACGCAGACATGTAATTAACTGCTGAATGACTTTCGGCGTAGGCAACAAATTTCGGCCTATTTTCGGCCTATTTACTTCCTTTACTGAAATTTCCGCCTATTTACTTCCTGTAATGAAAGTAATACGCGATTTTTTTCCTATGCCTATTAATTTCATTATTGGAAGTAAATAAGCGGAAATTTCAGTAAAGGAAGTAAATAGGCTGAAAATTTTTACCTACGCCGAAAGTCATTCTGCAGTTAATTACATGACTTCGTGAGAGTTACGGGAGACAAAAAGTGCGAGATGAAGTTCGATTTTTTCTGGTCTTTAAGATCAATAAAGGTAATTTTTTCAATAACTAATTGTTGAGTTGAGTTCAGCATATATATTTGCACAGAAATAATGCTATTTCGGATAAATTTGAAGGGGGGAAAAGGGACCTAAAAAGAAAATTTACCTAAATAACAATTAAAGTATGTGCGACCATATTAAAATAAGTAACATAAATTAGTTTATTTTCTACTATCGCAAAATAATTTTAATAATTGCATTTGTTATTTAACCTTACAAATAATTTTATTTTATGTCTTAGAGAAAACCCCATTCACAAATAAAGAGTCCGCGATGTACTGCAAAGATCGTCAAATTGTAAACATTTATATTTACTAGTATATGCATACATGTATTCATAAATCTAAATTATTTTCCTCTTTCCACCATATGAAAATTTAAAATTTATTTGTTTGTAAACGTAAAATAGATTCTAATTGACCATATATTATCAAAAATGCAGTTATAAATAAAATAAAGAACTGGGAATAGTTATTTGTGGTTTAGCCTAGTGATGATTAAATTCAGAGACAAATAAATTCAACTTAAGTCGCCTCTCCTGGAACAAATTACTGATGAAGTGTTTATAAAAAAGACAAATGGAGGCAACTTTACAATGGTGGGACAGCGAATGAACATGAGACACCTAGAACAAAAAGACAAAATCCACAAAAAGACAATAATTCTAAAATGGGGAGTATGCCTTTTTGCCGAAACTTACCCTCCCCATTTTGAAGATTGGCGTAACAGACTATTTTGGCTATGCTTCGTCTCAGTTGATTTCGTACATTTTCAAGTTAAGTTTCATAACTGTCTCGAGCAAATTAACGATCACTCCGGATTCAATCTAAGAGAATGGGTGTAGCTAGACTTTGAGTCATATTAATCCTAGAGGGTTGAGTAATGGTTAACGGCTCGGATTGAGGAATCGAATAGACGAGTTCAAATTTCAGTCAAGTTCATTACATTGTCTTACGTGCTAATGCCCTTGGAAAAGATATAAATTTATCAGTTCACCTCACAAGCCATTGATAAAATAGCAGAAGAGATAGCCTCCCGAGGCTATAAGTCCAACCTTAAAACATTTCAAAGCACACCTTATAGCGTCGCAAGTCTATAAAGCCCACCTTATAGCGTTGCAAGACTATAGACCAACCTTATAGCGTCGCAAGGCAATAAGGCCCACCTTGTAGCGTCGCAAGGCTATAAGGGCAACCTTATAGCATCGCAAAGCCCACCTTATAGCGTTGCATGGCTATAGACCAACCTTATAGCGTCGCAAGGCAATAAGGCCCACCTTATAGCGTCGCAAGGCTATAAGGGCAACCTTATAGCATCTCAAAGCCCACCTTATAGCGTTGCAAGGCTATAAGACCAACCTTATAGCGTCGCAAGGCCCACCTTATAGCGTTGCAAGTCTATAAGGCCCACCTTATAGCGTCGTAAAGCCCACCTTATAACGTCGTAAGGCCATAAGGCTCAACTTATAGCGTTGGGAGACAACCAGTCTAAGAGAAAGAAATATCTGAATTCAAACCACATGATGCCTTGTAGATCCTGCTTTATCAGGAAATGGTTAAATTTTAAATTTCTTATAACCGTTAGAATGTAACTTTAAAAACAAATCCAAACCTGAGAGGATGATCGGTTAACCTCAACATCCTCCGTTCAAAATGAACTGGCAAGTCATTGCACTATTCTACCTTAAATGTCACTAAGGAGCAAATTTGTGAAAGTAGAAATGATGAATAAAAGTCATGGATGGATTTATTATCGGTGGAGACAATCTGAAGAACATAAGATAAACAGATGTCGCTGTGTTAATAGCGGGAACAAAAAATGAAGGTGTAGGAAATTGAAAAGATCGTAAAAGAAAGCTGGAAGTAAGGACTAACTATCATCTACAAGAAAACAAAATATACGGTCTTTAGTAAGCGTGACTAATCAAGGTTTGAGCTACAAACTCTATATGTGAAAATCAAAATATACAGAAATTTAACTAAGTGGGAACTAATCTAATAGAGGAAGGAAAGTCTGACTCATGAATCCGAAGGCACATTGAAATTTCGAAAGATGCCTTCCAAAAGCTCAAGAAAGTATTAAGCATTTCTGCCTAATACAAATATTGGTGGGACAGTCTTAATTTGTGGGTGGATGGTATTTTTTTCAATATGCATTATTACTACATTAGTTACCTCAAATTTCAAAAAATGGATAGACCCCTGGGGTGTTTATACACACCCAATACAAAAGTGCTTATAGTGTTACAATTATGTAAAATATTTTTATAATTTTTTTTTTTTATAAGCGTTTCACCCCGAGAAAGGCATGTCACTACCACTACTGCGCAGGGGGCTACGTAGAGTGGAGAAAGGCTGATTAAATATAGGAAATGTCAGAGGGTGGGTGATAGGCGGATAAGGATACCGAGAATGAGGGTTGGGTAGATGAGAGCGGAAAAAATAACATCACAGACAATCTCGATAAAAGATATACATTAAATAAAAAATTGAACTGAAGATATAATTATTCATCAAAATGAAAAGTTGTTGTATAATCATATGTTGTAAATTATAGATGAACCGCACCAACGGCAATAATTACAACAGAGCAAAAGTAATCTCTATTACAATAAAAAACGTTGTATATATATATATATATATATATATATATATATATATCCTTCCTGAAACACTAATCGAGTGTAGGCGAGAGAGTGAGAGAGAGAGAGAGTGAGAGAGAGAGTGAGAGGCAATAGCGAGGCAGCGTCGGCTCAGTCCATTAGAGAATATATATATATATATATAGGCAATAATCTCTCTCTTTTATGCTGGTTTAATTAAAGATAACAGACACGGTTGAGTTTTTTATGCAATATTTCATGTAATCTTATGATCATAAAATCATTTGAAAAATTCCATAAAAATGTTAATCATCACATTTTGGCTGTACGCATCGCTCATTCAGTGAAATGAAATAGAGCACCCTAGCTATTGGGCGTGTATAATGATATGCGCTAAAAATTCTGCCTACTTCCACCAAATGCCCATAGCCCAAGGCTAGAGTCGCCGACTGACGCCATTTCGGTCGGGTTTCAATCCTGCGTAAAAAAGCAATCGGAGTCTAACCGTACTGATGAGCTGTGATACGGCGAATCAGATCTGTCTGTGGATGACAATATATATATATATATATATATATATATATATATATATATATATATATATTAATTCAGATACTTCAATCCAAGGGAAAAAGCAGGAAGGTAAATTCCAAAAACCCGATCCTAATTAATATTAAAATTTTTATTTTAATATTAAAAATTGATACAGGAAGAGAGCTCCATGTAATAAAATATTACAGAGCAAATATATATTAAAAAAGGATTAATTCAATGATGTTGAATGGCCATTTCGATATGAAGATCCCCACGGGGGATAACACATCACCTCAGCAACAGAAAAATCCTTTCAGAAACTGGAGAAAAATTAGTCTACTTTTCCTTTTTAAATAGATTTGCAAAGATGTCTATTTTTTCTTTTCTTGTTTATTTGATATTATTTTATTTTATCTTTTTCTTTTTCTTTTCCTTTATATTTCCTTTTTATTTTCTTTTTTAATTTCTTTGCAAATCTATTTAAAAGGAAAAGTAGACTAATTTTTCTCCAGTTTCTGAAAGGATTTTTCTGTTGCTGAGGTGATGTGTTATCCCCCGTGGGGATCTTCATATCGAAATGGCCATTCAACATCATTGAATTAATCCTTTTTTAATATATATATATATATATATATATATATATATATATATCCTCTTTATTATAAAAAAAGACCGGTATCTATATATATTTACCTTCTGTCACACTCAGATATTTGGGTTATTGTTTTTGTTCTTTTTTCTAATGTCTTAATCTAAGATACTCAATAGAAGGTATATCAATATATACGTTACCGTTATTTTAGACATGTCGATATAAATATTTTTCCGTCATTTTTGACGGCACGAGCCTACTCTCATATATATATATATACTTATATATGTCATGAAAATTTAACTTCGTTCGTCAGGTGGGGGTGATAAGACACCCCGAAGTAGAAAAAGAAGCATTTGCCTCCCAAGATAAGTGAACTACAACTGCACCACTGTACGTGCTCCCAACCTTTGTTGAGCCAGAGGATTAGTTTGAGTGTGAATTTGAGTTTTGTTTAACGGTATATCAACCTCTGTGAATTATTTAATAACTGAAAAGTGGGGTTTTAAGGTATTTTTTAATGTTTACTTATAGTGAGAAGGTTCACTTAGTCAGATTTTGATGGAAAGTTGTATTTATTTATTTTAGAAAACTGGAGAGGTCTTCTAGTTTTGCATTTAAAATGTATTGCTGGTAGTATTTTTTTTCCTTCAAAAATGTTTTGTTTGTCATATTTTTTCTTCAAAAATGTATACTTTCTATAAAAATCTATTTTATACTTTCATCGTGTTTTGACCCCAGTTTGGGGCTTTACTATTTGCCCATAGCTGGGATCTTAACTACTCGGGGTCTGGGTGAACCTGAGAATAGCGGCATTAAGAGATGGTTTTATGCTCCTAGCAAACTCCTAATCAGAGGCCTTGCTGCCGGGGGCAGTTTACCGTCATACCCAAGACCCCAGAGGATTAGTGGATGGGAGCGAAAGAAAAAAGTTGCCAACTAAGAATTACGATTAGTTTAAAAGTTTTGTGGTAAGCAAATACGCCTTGTGACCAACGCTGGTTTCAGAACAAGGCAGATTTCTTTAGAAACAAGAGAAGGGCGAACTAAGCTAATATATAATCTCACTTCTCCAATATAGCAATGAATACTGGGTAATTTCTTCACATTTGAAGAGGTTGCTAGAAGCAACAGATAGCCGGTTAATCAGAAAGGTTTGAAAATGCCATCTACCAAGCTCTGGGTATGACGATATACTAAACCCGGCAGAAAGCCATCCATTGAAGGTTTTGAAAAGCATAGGCCTACCTCTTAATTGCCACTGTCCCCAGGTTTGCATCTGCTAAGTTCTCAGCTATAGAAAAACAGTGAACCACCAAACAAAAATAAAACACTAGAAAAGTATAAAAATACCTATTTATAGTAAAAATACCAGTAATATATTCTTATATAGTTTATAGTTTTTGTTTTACTTTAGCGTTTTCCCCCAAGAAAATTCCAAGGTAAACATTATAATTTTAAAAATTTTCTTTAGAGGAAATGGTCGCCTGATATATAAACTATATAGATCAGCAATTGCACACAACTAGATAATTTTCTTTAGATCTTCAATTACAGGAGGGTTCAATACCAGGTTTGTTTTATCCCATAGAAATTACTTAAAATATGGCTTTATATATATATACATATATATATGTGTATATATATATATATATATATATATATATATATATATATATAATTTGTCTCACTGACCACAACTTCTGTAATATTACTATGACAACACGAGAAGTTGCATGACTTATCACAAGACTTAACCCTAAGAAACACACCAGCACAGACAAAGTTCCAGTGTTTTTATTTAAAGAATATAAACTCGAAATTCTCCCAGATTCTAGCGAAGTTATTCAACCGCTGCTTGAAGGGAAAGGCTTCCCAAGCCAGTGGTTTTCCATAACGCAGTCGTGTGATCTTTCCACTCTCATTATAGACCCATTAGTCATCTCAGTATAATCAGTAAGCCCTGCGGCTATAATCGGCAATCACCTAGAGAAGAACAACCTCTTCAGCGACGAGCAATACGGGCATCAATCGGCCCGACCAACTGCTGATGTCCTAACTTCCATCATTCACAGAATTAGTGAGAATCTTGACAACAAGAACACTCGAAAACCATAGCATTAGATATTTCGAAGGCTTTTTACAAAGTGTGGCACAAAGTTTTGCTACACAAGTTCTTGCGTTCTTTTTTATTTACCTAAATGACGCGTCGAACAATATTCTCAGATCACTTGTAAACATCTCTGCCGATGATATGACTATATACCAGTGCACCTCTAAAACTATAAGAGATCGGCGTCTGATCTCTCTTTCGACCTGATACGAACTAGTCGGGGGTAAAAAAACAAAACTTGCTGGTTACATTCAATGCTTCGAAAACCCAAATCGTTACATTCCATCAACGCCGATCGGACACCAAACTACCGCCAGTCGCAATAAACAGATATCCTTACCCGCCTATCACCCACCCTCTGACATTTCCTATATTTAATCAGCCTTTCTCCACTCTACGTAGCGCCCTGCGCAGTAGTGGCAGTGATATGCCTTGCTCGGGGTGAAACGCTTATAAAAAAAAAAAAAAAAAAAACACCGTGGCTTTAAAAATCACACCTGACTTCAAATGGAATTTATAGATGATTTTCGTTATGGTGCAGTGGATATCAGCTACGAACGTGAAATCGGGGAGCAGAGTTCGAATTTCAGTTGAATTCCTTGTATTCCCTTACGCACAAATACCCTTAGAAAAGATATTAATCCGTCTCTTCCCTTCAGTTATGGATTAAATAACAAGACAGATTGGGTTCTATAGCACTGGTTAGTAACCAGTCTACCTCAGAAAGTAATGGCAATCTATTTCGAGATAATCTTCTGCCCAGTCAGTCATGTCTCTTTTAAGACATGATCGTCCAAAGTGTTTATCATGTATGGCACTTAATTGAACATTTAATATTTGCTTTTGTAATATGCTAAGTAATATAACTCTTTGTGCAAAAATCAATGCTCCATCACGTAACGATTAAGCATTCAAGTCTGGCTTTCATTATTTCTTTAGTATTTTTTTATTATTTCCGCAATAAACAGGTCTTGTTATGCTTTTACTTGTATTTCTTTCATAGTAACTGGTAATTCCTGTACTATGTTGCATAATATATTTTTAAATTACAATTTCACGTTTTAATGCTGCAATGACAGTGTCCTCAAATGGTTCAAAGTTTTTGGTGTCAATCGTGTATCACGTATGGCACTTAATTGTCTGATATACGACTAATCGCTAAAGATGAAGGTAAAATGGCCAGCTACCTGTACTGCTTCAGTAAGTACCTGACACCACGTGCTTTTATGTAACTTTATAAGAGCCAGATCAGGCTAAAAATAGAGTACTATTAAGTTGCCCCAAAAGTTCGTAAACACTTGCGAAATGGTTCTCTCTGGTCCAGCACAATCGAGACTGCGAGGGGTTCAGAAAGGGTAAGAGACACTGTCGGTTCCAAAACAAGATCGATTCGGCAAGAAAGTCATGTTGTGCGTTTTCTGGAACTTTGAAGGAATCGCGCATATTGAGTTGGTTCCGAATGGTCGTGCCATCAGTGCCGAACTTTACTGTCAGCAACTTGAGCGGGTCTACGAAAAGTTGGAGCAAAAGTACCCGGCTCTGATCAACCGAAAGCGCGCTTTGATGCAGCAAGACAATGCCAAGCCACACACCGCCAGGAAGACCAAAGACAAGTTTGAAGAGCTGGACGGCGTTGAGGCTCTACCACATCCAGTCTACAGTCCTGACTGTGCTCCATCAGATTACGGCCTTTTCCGCTCAATGCAACACTTTCTGAAGGGCCCCTGATTCGACTCATTTGAAGAAGTCGAAGAAGCGTGTCAAAAATTCTTTGATTCGAAGCCGGCTGAATGGAACTTTGACCAGATCCGAAAGCTTGCAGATAGATGGTAGAAAGTCTTGGAAAATGAAGGTCTTTATTTTCAGCAATAATTTTTGTTGTTTTTGTGAGTAAAATTTCAATTTTTTGCAAGTGTTTCCGAAGTTTTGGGACAACCTAATATTATCATATTTTGGGTGTACTGCCCAGACCGCACTCTCAAGCTTCGATAGAGTCCAAAAGTATCCCCCGAGTCCTTGTGGGTGACGAATTATTTTCCACCTATCTCTCACAGGAGATGTGGTAAGCCTTCTCGCTTCTCTGTCGCTACTTTTACGGAAAATGTTCAGATCAACTACATTCCTTGGTTCAACCAGATCTATATATATACATATGTGTGTTATGTATGTTTTGTTATGTAATATCTTTCTTCTTGTATGGCAACAAATGCTGGAAATCTCCTTAAAGAAGAAGGAGAGACTCACATCAATAGAAATATAGTTCTACAGAAGGATACTGAGGATACCATGGACCGAACATGTGAGCAACGACGAAGTTTTGAAGAGGATGCAAACGTAAAGGGAAATTATACTTAGCATCAGGAAGAGACAGCTGAGGCTTCTGGGACACGTAATGAGAAGTAGGATTTTGAGAATCTAATACTCACAAGACGGATAGAAGGAAAGAGAGACAGGGGAAAGCAGTGGGAGACATACTTGATGGGCTTAAGCAAGTGGATGGCTGAACGGGCTTTGAGGAAGATACCAAAAGGAGAAATGTTAATGATGACAAGGGATAGAGGCAATCCATGATCCCCAACACTGAAGGAACACGGCACATAAAGAAAAAGAAAAACTTCACCAAAAGGTCGCTAGATGTACAGCGGGAGATTCAGTAATAAATAGACTATTTCATTTTTAGTAATTTCTTTTCATATTAATAATTAATGTGCGTTATGGCGCAGTGGATATCGGTTCGGAACGAGAAATTGGGGAGCCGAGTTCGAATTCCAGTTGAATTCCTTGCATTCACTTACGCGCAGATAACCTCGGGAAAGGTATTAATCCGTCTCTTCCTTCCAGTTATGGGTTAAATAATAGGACAGATTGGGTTCTATAGCCTTGGTCGGCAAGGCCAATCAGCCTACCGCAGAAAGCAATGGCAACCTATTGCGGGATAATCTTCTGCCCAGTCAGTCATGTCTCTTTCGAGACATGATCACCCAAGCGTGTATCACGTATGGCCCTTAACTGACTGACATCAGCAAAATAAAAAAAAAGAGCGCAATATGTCAACAACAAGTCTGAGAAACTAAAATAAAACAAGTAATGAAAAGTGCGACATGGAGATCCAAAGACGCATTGACATGGCCAAGGACGCATTTCAGAAGCAAACTAGAATACTAAAAGACAGGAAAATCTCACTAGAAACAAAGAAAAGAGTGCTGGATTGTTATGTGATATCTGTCCTTCTGTATAGAAGTGAATGTTTTACGATCCCATCAAGGACGAAGGAGAGGCTTGAGGCAGCAGAAATGCGGTAGACGAGCAATAGGCTTAGATGTAAAAGTCTCAACTGGTGGGATTAAGGAATGAAGCTGTTATGTCGTGAGTAAGAATAAATAACTCAACAACAGGAATAGGTTAATTGTTGTATTCCGTGAAAATAGTATTTACAAAGGTTATTAGTATCCAATACAAGAATAAAGGTCAATCGTCACAACCGTCGTAAGACGTAGTATGAGCAATGGGTACTTCCGGGTCGTCACCGGAAGTCTACGACTGAATTGTCGATCGGCTACTCGGCACACTCTCCTACGTAGATGCCACCATTACTTTATATAGTAATGGAATAGTCCATTATAGCCGAATAGGCGCGGGCGTCCCAACAGAAGCTCTTCCGAACATTTTCCATGGAAATAGCAGTAGAGTAGAAATAGGTTTAGATGGAAAGGTCTAAATTGGTGGGATGAAGGTATGAAGCTCTTTTGAACATTTTTCATGGAAATAGTGATAGAGTTGCAATAGGCTTCCATGTAAATATTTCAGCTGGTGGGATTAAGAAATGAAACTCGTCCGAACATTTTCCATGAAAATAGCGACAGAGTAACAATAGGCTTAGATGTAAAGGTCTCAACTTGTGGGATTAAAGAATGAATCCGCTCCGAACAATTACCATGGAAATAGCGATAGAATAGCAATACGCTAAGATGTAAAAGTCTCAACTGGTGGGATTAACGAATGATGCTGTTCCGAACATTTTCCATAGAAATAGCGATAGAGTAGCAATAGGATTAACTTTAAAGTTCTCAACCTGTGGGATTAAGGAATGAAGCTCGTCCGAACTTTTTCTATGGAAATAGCGATAGATTAGCAATAGGCTTAGATGTAACGGTCTCAACTGTTGTCAATAAGGAATGAAGCCCCTCCGAATAATTTTTATGAAAATAGCTATAGTGTAGCAATAGACTTAGATGTAAGGGTGTCAACTGTTGGGAGTAAAGAATGAAGCTCCGCCGAACATTTTTCATGGAAATAGCGACAGAGCAGCTATAGGCTAAGATGTAAACGTCTCAAATGGTGGGATTAAAGAATGACGCTTTTCCGAACACTTTCCATGGAAATGGCGACAGAGTAGTAATATGCTTAAATGTAAAGGCCTGATCTGGTGGGATTAAGAAATGAAGCTCTTCCGAACATTTTCCTTGGAAATAGCGACAGAGTAAAAATAGGCTTAGATGTAAAGGTCTCAACTTGTGGGATTAAGGAATGAAGCTTGTCTGAACATTTTTCATGGAAATAGCGACAGAGTAGCAATAGACTGAGATGTTAAGGTCTCAACTTGTGGGATTAAGGAATGAAGCTTGTCTGAACATTTTTCATGGAAATAGCGACAGAGTAGCAATAGACTGAGATGTTAAGGTCTCAACTTGTGGGATTAAGGAATGAAGCTTGTCTGAACATTTTTCATGGAAATAGCGACAGAGTAGCAATAGACTGAGATGTTAAGGTCTCAACTTGTGGGATTAAGGAATGAAGCTTGTCTGAACATTTTTCATGGAAATAGCGACAGAGTAGCAATAGACTGAGATGTTAAGGTCTCAACTTGTGGGATTAAGGAATGAAGCTTGTCTGAACATTTTTCATGGAAATAGCGACAGAGTAGCAATAGACTGAGATGTTAAGGTCTCAACTGGTGGGATTAATGCATGATGCTTGTCCGAACATTTTCCGTGGAAATAGCGGGGCATTATTGGACAGATTGTAGGAAATGATTTGGAAGTTGGAAAATGAACCATCATACACAGAGCAACTTTAATGCTCCTAAACTCTGTCAGGAGTGGAAGGAAAGGATTAGGCATTTACAAACCAGATTGTTAAATGATTAAGTAGCGAATCATCAATAACCAGAAGTAGCATGCGTCAGAACGATCTGAATTCATTATTAAATGATACAATCCTAACTGCACACTTCATCATGGTACTGAAAGAATTAAGCAGCAATAGAGGAGATTCGATATTATTTGCATACTAGTGGGGTAGCCACCTAAGATTTAACATGTAGGTAATTTTAAAGAGGATAGTTGTCGAACGACACCGCATTAGTGCCGGATAGCTGGTTTAGAGTGACCCACATTTGGAATGACGCAAATGACTCCTGAAGTTTGTAGAAATTTTGTCTCGTCAAATGTAGGATATAATTAAAAATGGTAACTATAAAAAATGTTTCAATGATTTAGCAATGTAAATGGTTTCAATTCATGCTTAATAGATGTCAACATTTTTCTAATATTGTCAATAATTTTGAAGGCTCACTGCACACGCTCACACGCACACCCACACACACTCACGCATACACACACACACGCACAGATACACACGCACAAACACATATATACGTAAACACACGCACTCACGCATACCCCCCCCACACACGCACACACCCACATACACACACGCACAGACACACATATACGCAAACACACGCACACGCGCAAGCACACACACACGCATATATATACACGCACACCCACGCACACACGCGTGCATACACACACGCACATACGTACACTCACAGACACACGTAGACAGCTCCTCGAAGAACATGTAAACCCATTAGACAGTAACCTACAATTCCAGCAGCCCACACATTAATCGTAAATTAATATTTGTGCCTAGCTCATAAATATTCATTAGGTGAACTGAAACGTATAGGTCATTCATAGACAGGGCCGTGCTTAGGGGCCCCGCAGATCCCGTAATTGCGAGGGGAGCCTGAAGTTCCTTAGAGCCTGCAAGGCACCGGGAAGCCGCAAGACTCATTGGCTCCGCAGATCTATTGTTATGAAAAAGAAATTAACAAAATAATTATTAGGATTAATTGGAAAATTATTATCATACTTTTATGTTCAAATGGACATCTATCAACCCGTCTCGCTCTCTCACTCTTCCGAAGAGGCGGCAAATCATTTGTAATTAAAAAAAAAAAGAACTTGAGAGAGAAATAGATTATAGATATCTGTTTCGTTCAACACATATAAAAAGTAGCTAAAAGTTCTAAAAACGTTCGTAATGTATACCTTTAAAACGCCAATTCCGCAATTTCTTCCGTTTCTTCGTGATCACGGAATATCTGCGTTCCGAGGGTGTTTTATTGTTTAAAGTACCATTTACTGTGGGTTCAGTAGGGGGGGGGGCGCAAGTTGTATTTTAGCAGGTAGAGGGACCGCAAGGCGCGTTCTGCGGTGGGAGGCGATGTTGCTAAGCACGGCACTGATTATGGATGATGATAAGTGACGTAAATTGTGTTTGATAAACAAAAGATTTTAAATGATGTTGAATTATTTTTATAATGCAATTAATATTTATATTGTTTTATTAAGTTGTTATATTGTTTTATTAAGTTGCCACACATGAAATGATGCATTCTTTGGTTGTTTGTTGACGTCTTACAAAATAACCTGCTTAGTATATAAAATTATTGACTTATTTCTGACTCTTTTTCTTTCCATATAATTTTTCTTTCAAGATCTTATTGCTCATAAGCCAAATGAAAATTATTCCAATGAAACAATGTCGGGCAATCTTACTTTATGAGTACAAACTGGGTCATTCTGCCTCTCAATCATTTCGGAATATCAAGCCGGTCATTCATAATGGCATTGTTGAAATCAGAATTGTATGGAGATGGTTTCAAAGTTTTGTTTCTATGGCATGGGAAGTTCGATACATTCACGAATTTTGGTTGTTTAATTTTATTATTTCATCTCTTCAACAAACAAGACTGAATAGACAAACAACAGATTGTCACTTTGTGCAATAAACCATCGGCAAAGATTCTCCTGTTGTGAGTAATCAGTGAGCGAAAGAACCTGCACTTGTTGCAAATGATACGGATACAAGAGCTGCCGTTGAATTACTATCCATGCGGTACTATGCTAGATGTACGACATATTAGGACCACTTATGTACGTTGTGGTGCATTGGATATCGGCTCGGAACGAGAAATCGGGGAGCCGAGTTCGAATTCCAGCTGAATTCATTGCATTCACTTACGCGCAAATACCCTTGGGAAAGGTATTAATCCGTCTCTTCCCCCCAGTTATGGGTTAAATAACAGGACAGATTGGGTTCTATAGCCTTGGTCGGCAACCAGTCTACCGCAGAAAGCAATGGCAACCTACTGTGGGATAATCTTCTGCCCAGTCAGTCATGTCTCTTCCGAGACATGATCGCCCAAGCGTGTATCACGTATGGCACTTAACTGACTGACTGTACCGTCAAGTTATCCTAGCATGTCGATATCTCATAGCATTGCATGGAAGTTAACCAATGCTAGAGAATTCGCATTTAATATTAATACTTAATCAGGTGGTAAATATGTTAATCTTTACGCTTTCTTAGTGTATTTGTGCAAAAAACGATCAGATCGATATTTCAATGTTAAGCTACACTCACATATTTACAAAGCTGGTGTACAACGGTTGGAAATCTGTCATAGTTATAGGCGGGTGGGTGTCAGAATACACCGCGAAACTTGTTTTATAATTGAAAGCAGTACTCGCATTACATGGACGTAGAATGGAAGGCAGAAAATAATATAAACTTTTTTCATAAAATTAATTTTTTAATAATTTCACTCACAAGCAAGGCCATAAAGCCACTTTATACGCCAGGGATTACTAAGTGAAAAAAAAAAAGCATTATTAAGGAATGAGAACACTAAAAGAAGAGGAATCAAAAAGAAAGTAGAAAACGATTTAAATTGCATTTAATTTTTAAGTTTAATGTCTGCTGAAAATCATGGAGACGAGTGGGAATTCCACAAACGAGAAATGCAAAAACCTGTTAGCATCGAACTTACAGTTGCATCTGACCAGCTTAACTGTAAATTGAGGAGACCTTACCGCCAATCTAGTACAGCGCTTAAATTCATAAAATCTAGGTACCATAGCAAAGAGCTCATTCGAACAATTACGATGAAAGTATTTTTTTTAATCATTTCACCCCAAGCAAGGCATTCTATTGCCACTATTGCACAGGGGGCTGCTTAGGGGAAAGTGATTAAAAAGAGTGGTTAGATACAGGAAATGTCAGAATGAGGGTAATAGACGGGTAAGGATAGCGAGGATGAGGGTTGGGTAGATGGGAAGGTGTTTAAAAGAATGGATGAGAGTTAGTGTGTTAGGAGGTGGCTATTAACTTTACATTTAAACTCCTGGAGATTGCAGCTGTCGGGGAAGCAAGTGTATGGAAGGGAATTCCACAGGCGGGAAGTGCGAGGAAAGAAGCTGTTGGATTTCCTACCGCATGCTTGCTTCCCCGACGGCTACGACCTCCAGGAGTTGAAATGTAGGGTCAATAGACACCTCCTAACACACTAACTCACACCCACTCTCTCCAACTCCCTCCCTTTGTATATCCTAAGTCGTCTATCACCCTCCTTCTGACATTTCCTATACCCAATCGCTCTATGTAACCCCCTGCGCTATAGTGGCAGTGGAATGCCTTGCTTGGGGTGACATGATTAAAAAAAAAAGGGAGGGACCTAGTAGCTAATCTAGTATCTCTTGCAAATTCATGCTTAGAGGGCACCAGTGATCTAAGTTCATCGGAGCAGAAGCCGTGAAAGTATTTATAGAAGAGGCACAGGGAAGCCACGTCACGCCGGTGAGCGAGTGACTGCAGGCGGTCTGCCAAGTCGATATCGATCACATTACAGATTCTCCGTTGCATTTTATCAAGAACCCCGAGGAGAATAGCAGGGGCACCCGACTAGATGTAACAGCGGTATTCTATAAACGGGCGGATGGTAGACTTATAAAGGTGCAGGATAGATTCAGACGGGAAAAACTTCTGGGTCCTGCACAGAGAACCGACAAGCAGTTGATTTAGCGATGGATTCGATATATTCATTCCATTTGAGGTCCGCTGAGAGTGTCAGACCAAAGAGGCGTAGTGTTTTACTCTCTGGGAGGCAAGCCTATTCCATGCTAATGGGAGGAAGGAGCGATTGTCTATGATGGTTAATTGATAGCAGCTTCGTTTTGGAAGCATTGAAATTTACGAGCCATTTCAAAAGACAAAGTGAAAAGCAATTTTAGCGACTGAAACCCAGATCCTAGATCAGGACCAATAATACTGCTGACTCTTTGGATTTCATCAAAAATCTCTAGGTATATAACAAGACCACTGGACAGTATGTGGCAACAATATTCTAAGTCTGGACAAATGTTAGACTTATAAATATGTAAAGTAGATTTTGAATAGAAAACTTGTCTTGCCCGATACAGTGAACCAAATTTCTTCGCAGTGGGTCTATCAACTGACTCAATATAGTCTCTCCACTTCATGTCAGGCGAGAAAGTAGAGTTGTATATTCTTTGCCACTCTTTGTTAATGATGCATACAGTGTCTTGACTGTTTTTAGCTTGTTCCTCCAGTTTTAATTGCAGGATAATACTCGAGGTAACGAAGCTACTTCATGACTCCGAGAGTTGTCACTCAAACTCGATTAATGAATGAATGATGTCCGTATCGTCAAGAGAAAGGATAAATCTTCATTTAATAAATGTTTGATTTATAATGGAACATCAATCGATGACGCTCTTCGTTTAAGGATTAAAGGAATCTTTAACGAGCCGAAAAAAACGTATGAATAAATGAAAGAAAGAATGAATGAATTTAAAAAGGAATGAATGAAATATTCCCTTCAATTCTGAAATTCTTCTTTGCAAACACGTAATACTAAATACGCGTGAGAAAATAATTAGACTATAGGAAAGTCTCTACACTTATTCAACTAGGAGAAAGAAGTTTGTAACTTTAATAAAGGTATGGGTAGAGGAAAATACAAACGGCAAAGAAGCGAACACGTTAATGACAAAACAATCAAAATATAAAAAGAATTTTGATTATATATATATATATATATATATAGGTTACTTTCCACAAACATGGCGGCTCCTGGGCGCGCGTCGCATAGCGGCAGCCATATTAGAAAACGTCAATCAAGCTGTTGCCATGTTTGCATAGTATTTCCGGTTACAGGTAACGCTTAATGCTGGAGGGTGGGAAACGGTTGTGTTTTTTTCCTGTTCTGTCCTGTTCAACTGGCCGGCCGGTCGGCCCACCCTCAAAGGTACTCTTTGTTTTATTTTATATTAAATAAAAAAAGGAAGAAAAAAGAAGACGAAAAAAGAAAGAAAGTGGGTTTTGCTTATGTTTAAATTTTATGAGTTCTTTTTTAATTGAAAGTTAAATGCTCACCAGACTGACGTCACGTCAATTTTAAAATTTCTGCACTAATCCAGGTTATTATTTTCTACTTAATTCACATTTATACTGACTTCGAGGGTGAGCCCAGATAGATCGAGACGAGGGAAAATGAACTGGAATAAATGT
>JBBBDQ010030491.1:40000-107500 GCA_037127315.1 Ascarosepion bandense
TTGTTTCCATTTAAAGTGAAACCGTAGACCGAAAGAAAAATGAATGGATGTAAGTCAAATTTTGATTTCCTGGTATCGATATCAGATAAGATTTTTTCATCGTAAACTGAATTTTGAAAGCTAAATAAGTCCTCTGCGTAAATGGTATCATGGCTGAGACTAAGAACTACAATTATACCTACTTAGAGCCAAACCCGAAGCAAAAATTAAAATAAAAAGGCTGAAAAAATCCAGACATAAACACACACACACACACACACACACACACACACACACACACACACACACACACACACACACATCTTGTCATATATATATATATATATTATCGATTTTCTGCAACCTTGAAACTTCTGAATATCATTTCTTATGTCTATGTCTATGTGTATCAAATTTGATTAAAATCGGACCACTCCTTCTATAACCCGATTTTTTCGATTATTGATTTTCGATATTTATTGGGGGTACCTCGACACAAAACTTAGCTAAGAACACTCGCAGACGGTTATAGTACAACTGTGTAAATTTTCAAGAAAATCGGTTCAGCCGTTTCGGAGTCTATAGGTAACGGATACACACAGACACACACAGAGACATACACACACACACAGACAAAGTTCCATTTATAAACAAGTTTAGATAAAAACAGTTGAGAAAGAAATAGAGAGAGTCGAATATAAAAAGCGGGGAGAGAGTAGCAGAGAGAGTGGAAGACATCAAATGGGATGACTAAATCGAATCCATAGCTAAATCCGTTGCTAAGAAGGTCGGTTCTCAGTGCAGGGTCGGGAAGTTTTTATTCCCGTCTGAATCCATTCAGTATTCAATACACTGCTGCCACATCTGGTCGGGTGCCCCTGCTATTCACCTCGGGGTTCTTGACAAAATCCAACGGAGAATCTATCGCTCCATCACCCTGCCTCAGTCTAATTTTGGATGTGCGTTGTGGTACAGTGCATATCGACTCGGAACGACAAATCGGGGTGCCGAGTTCGAATTCCAGTTGAATTTACTTACGGACAACTACCCTTGGGAAAGGCATTAATCCGTCTCTTCCTTAAATAACAGGACAGACTGTGTTCTATAGTTTTGGAGGGCAGCCGCTTAGACGTGGCACAAAGCCGAAAGTATAGGGTACCCAGTGAGGATCGAACTCACTACTCGGTTATAATAGATGCTAGTAAGACGAGCTTGCTAACCATTAATTACACCACGTAGAGATGCCCTCATGACCGGTAGAAAAATTAAAAAACTAGTAGTAAAGAGAAAATGACTCAGCCGACGTTACCTCGTTATAGTTTCTCTATATATGAGCGTGACAGAAGGTATATATATATATATATATATATATATATATATATATATATATATATTACTTTCCAAATCGACGTGTCAGCTGTCTGACTGACCTACGTTAAGTATCTTTAAGTTGACATCCGCTCTTACGCGTGCTCTTTGATTATATGTATGTGTACATGTTTATTTATGTATGTGTGTGTATTCGCCTAACTGATGTGATGGTGCATTTTTTTCTGAAATTTTCACTTTTAAGGGAGCGATCTTCATTTTTATTTCTAATTTTGGCTTTTTCGGGGTTTGTGAATTTCATTCGTGTAAAATCTTCTGTACACTAAAGACGGAAGCTGAAGATGGTTCGCCTGAAATAGGCCTAGACTTCCACTTACCCATAGAATAACGTGTCTGTCTTATTTTTACGTATATTTGCTCTATATGTATTTATAAACATATATATTTAGAGCTCTCCTAGTAAGTTATCCTACCACTTTATATACAAGACACTCCTTTGGATTCTTCTATATCTACACCGCATATATATATATATATATATATATATATATATATATATATATATATATATATATATAGTCATCCGCAGATATATATATATATATAGTACTGTGCAAAAGTATTAGGACAAGAACTATTTTATCTTTTATGGGGGATCAAAATAAAGTTTAAAATCACCCCTGTCCAAACACTTTTGCACACTACCGATAGTGAGCAAAAGTTTTAAGACAGGTGTGATTTTCCTAAAAACCTCACTGAAATTCAAATACAAGGTGAAAAGCCAAACCTTTGTAAGAATTATTTAACTAAAAAGGAAAAGGAAAGAAGGAAGGCTTCGGAATTTGAACTGTCCCCCACAATGCCTTGATCTCAATCCTATTGAACATCTATTGGATATTTTGGATAAAACAATTGATAAATCTAATGTTTCTTCGTAAGACACACTTAGGGAACAAATACAAGCTGCTTGGCAGGAGATACCATTAGATCATTGAAGAAGCTTGTTATGTCAATGCCTGACAGAATTAAGGCAGTGATCAAAGCAAAAGGCTATTATACTAAATATTAAATTTGTTTTGTAACAAGTATTTTTCCTTGTTAAAGCATTTGTTGAGTTAATCAAATATAATTACTTTAATTAAATTGTTTATTTTCTGTCAATACGTCTCATAAAAGATAAACTAATTCTTGTCCTAATACTTTTGCACAGTACTGTATAGGCGTGTGTGTGCGCGCGCACGCACGCGCGTGTGTATATAACAATATGTGTGTGTAACAATTATAAATATTTGAGCCCAAATACTGTCAACCAATGCATTAAGAAAGTGAACACTATAAATAGAAATAAAAAAGTAAATGAAGAAAATTAAATGTTTACCTGTCTTGTCTTTAATCTTGCAGAGATTACGTACATTCGTTAGAAGACTCGAATCTCCTGAAAAGTGAATGTATTTCCGTTAAACTCTGACTAGAGTCAAGATAAGTGAACATTTAATTTTATATATAAACACACAATTTGTAAGGAATTAATGAAGTTTGATTTTAATTCAACAGTATTTGACATGACCTCAAATGTCACAGTTTGGTGGATACGCATATTTAATTAGACAAGTCTGAGTAGAAAGTGAAGTATTAGGAGCAGTAATAAAAAGAGAGAGAGAGAGAAAAGTAATAAGCAGGGAGAGAGTAAAATGTAAAAAGAGGGGAGAGTGAAGCACAGACTGAAATATAAAAAGAGGGAAGATAGAAGCAGAGAAAGTGAAAAATAAGAGGAGAAAGAGAAGCAGAGAGAGAGAAATATAAAAAGGGGTCAGAGAGAAGCAAAGAGAGTGAAATATAAAAAGAGGAGAGAGAAGCAGAGAGAGAAAGAATTATAAAAAAAAGGGGAAGAGAGTAGAAGAGTATTGGAATATGAAAAGAGTGGAGAGAGAAGCAGAGAGAGTGAAATATAAAAAGAGAGGAGAGAGAAGGAGAAGAGAAATTGGAATATGAAAAGAAGGGAGAGAGAAGCTGAGAGAGAGTGAACTATAAAAGGAGAGAGAGAGAAGAAGATAGAGTCAAATATAAAAAGTGAGGAGAGACAAGCAGAGAGAGTGAATTTTATAAAGAGGGGACGAGAAACAGAGAGAGAGAGAGAGAGACAGAGAGAGAGAGACATATCAAAAGAGGGAAGAGAGAAGCAGAGTGTAAAACTAAAAAAAAGTAGAGAGAGTGAAATATAAACAGAGAGGAGAGGGAAGCAGATAGGGTGAATTTTTTTTTTTTTTAATCATGTCACCCCGGGCAAGGCGGTAACGCCACTGATGTGCAGGGGGCTACATAAGAGTGAGAATATTAGAAAAGAGAAAAACCGGAAACCACATCCTAAACAGGAAACGAGGGATGAGCCTCTTCATCTGTTCAATAGACGTGGGTGGAGTGTGAACCGGGCGTTAGTTTAGTCTATCTACGCCAATTGAAAAAAAAATAAAAATAAAATAAAATAAAAAAAGAGTGAAAAGATTGGAAAAGAGAAAAACCGGAAACCACAACCTAAACAGTAGACAAGGGATGAGCCTCTTCACCTGTTCAGTAGACGTGGGTGGAGTGTGAACCGGGCGATAGTTTAGTCTATCTACTCCAATTGAATATAAAAGGAGTGGGAGAGAGCAGCAGAGTGAAACGTTAAAAAAGAAAGTGAGAGGAAAATTGAAAGGAATAGCAGCAACCCTAAAAAAAAATAAAAAAATAAAAAATAATAATAAAAATTTATTATTATTATTATTATTATTATTATTATTATTATCGACAAAAATATGGGCAAACAACTAATAAAAGCAAAACAAACTCTCATCTAAAATTATAAATCAATCAATATCCCCGGCGTCCCATATAATAATAAGTGAAATAATAAAAATCCCAGGAAATCAACGACATCCCTTCCTTGTGACCAAATAGTCCCATTATGTATTTATTTAGGCACGCATTTTTTGTCCATTATTATGCAGTCAGTGTTTTCTTATATTTACGGCTTCTGTATTTGTCCCTCCATCTGTTGCTTTACTAATAATCATTTTCCCGCCATAACAATATAGCATCGTTTTTCTCCATCCGAGCTTTCAGTAGGATTTTATTTTACACTGCCTCCATTCATTCTGTGTTTACTTGTTTTCCCACTTCTACTACTACAACTACTACTACACTACTACTACTACTGATACTGTTACGAATAATAAAAGTTATCTAAACTTATATATAAATGGAAGTTTGTCTGTGTGTGTGTGTGTGTGTGTGTGTGTGTGTGTGTGTGTGTGTGTATCCGTTAACTATAGACTGCGAAACGGCCGAACCGATTTTCTTGAAAATTTACACAGTTGTACTATAAGCATCTGCGAGTGTTCTTAGCTAGGTTTTGTGTCGAGGTACCCCCGATAAATATCGAAAATCGATAATCGAAAAATCGAGTTATAGAAGGAGTGGTCCGATTTTAATCAAATTTGATACACTCATAGGCAAAGACATAAGAAACGATATTCAGAAGTTTCAAGGTTGCAGTTCTTACAATAATGCAGAAAATCGATAATATATATATATATAAGCTTTCATTACATCCGAGCAACGCCGGGCTATACTGCTAGTGATAATAAAAAGAACAACTATATTAATAATAATAATCACAATTATCCCATGAAGCATATCTTTCAATATGGAAGGCAAATTTGGTTTAAAATTTTTTTTAAACATGCAATGAAATCAAACTTTTTAAATAATAATAGAAAAAATATTGCTCACAAATCACCTGTATATGGCTCTCATATACACCTCCCAGAATTACCTTCTACATAAGACATTATGCACAGAGTGCGGCTGAAATACCTCCCACATAAGGATACAACATTGGCCTGATGAAGACACGATAGCCTAAGTTAATTAACACCACTGAGGTGACAGCTTAAAATCGTGGGAGTTGTTTCTGCCACACCGAGTAGTTAATGTCTAAACATTATGTGGAGTGGGTATATATATATAAAAAAAAACAAGCTTCTATATTATAAGTTTCGTCCATCGAAAGGATTTCTTCAGACTAATAATGGTTTTGCTGATGGCATTTTTACATATAGAGGGGTTAAGAAGAAATGCAGTAAATGTCAGTTAAATTCCTACACAAACCATCAGAAATTATAAATCTAAAAGATATATGCTAGGAGATGCTGAAATGTTCTCGGGTCGACTTATTTTCATAAATCTGATCAAATGAGCAAACATCAGATCGGGCGGGAAAAGAACATTTCCACACCTATCTTATCATATATACTCGCACTATCTATAGGAATTAGTCTGAATCTTTTCTTAACTAGACCAGAATAAAATGAAAAGTTTTGATAAGAAAGAGAGGAAATTGATGGCTGGATTCTTACTATTGCCACTCATGACAATCTAACAGACAAAACGACAAATACTTGATGAGAATATTTTAAAATAGACAAAAAATATGTGGTTATTTCAAAAAACAAAAATTAATACATAAAATTACATAGTGTAAACTTCTCATTTCAGAAATTAGAACAGTAAATATTATGTTGAATTGTTTAATCTCACCTGTTCAATAGACGTGAAGAGGCTCATCCCTTGTTTCCTGTTTAGGATGTGGTTTCCAGTTTTTCTCTTTTCCAATCTTTTCACTCTTACGTAGCCCCCTGCGCATCAGTAGCGTTTTCGCCTTGCTTGGGGTGATATGATTAAAAAAAAATATGTATATATTTAAATTCCTGGAGATTGTATAGCTGTCAGGGAAGCAAGTATACGGAAGGGAATTCCACGGGCGAGAAGTGCGAGAAAAGAAGCTAATGGAGTAGACGTTTTGGTTATATTTCATTGGTTTCATTGGTTTCATTGTAAAAGGGTGGGACCTACTTGCGAGTCTAGTAGTTTGAGTAAATTCATGCAGAGGGGCCACGGGGTAGCTAAGATCGTCGGAGCAGAAGCCGTGAAAATATTTGTACAAGAAACAGAGGGAAGTCACATTATGCCGGTGAGAAAGTGACTGCAGCTGAGCTACGAAGTCGGGATCGATCACATTACAGATTCTCCGTTGGATTTTGTCAAGAAGCGAACAGCAGGTGCTCCCGATCAGATGTGACAGCAGTACTCAATGCACGGCCGGATGGTAGATTTATATATGTCCAGGATAGATTCAGACGGGAAAAACTTCCTGGCCCTACACAGTGAACCGACCTTCCTAACAGCAGATTTAGCTATGGATTCGATGGTCATTACATTTGAGGTCTGCTGAAGGAGTTAGGTTGAGGAGGCGCAGTGTTTTGCGTTCAAGGAGACTAGCCAGATCCATGCTAACTGGTTGTAGGAAGGACTAATTAACAGTTGTAAAAAAAGAAAATTTATGGTTGTAAGTTTGTATAAAGGCCAGTGTGCAAACAACGAATTGGAGACATCAACACTAAACAGATGCAGAAGTATAAATAGGTTATAGGGCATAAGAAAAATGGAAACAAAATGTAAAAATAAAACTCTGAATCAGAAAGAGATGACTAAAATCTTTTGACTCATAATGAGGAAGGAGAGATAGGAGAATTTAAAACTCACAGGACATGTCGAAAGCAAAAGTAACAGAAGGCAGCGAGCCATCTAACAAATCAGGTTGTGTGAGAAGATGGCGGAACGATGGTAATAGGCTTGTCAGGCGGATAAACTTTGCTAAGTGCAACTAAGAATAGGAAGAGGAGGAGGAAGAATTATTGCAGTCTATAGAATCACACGTAGGTATATCACCTTTGTCAAGAGCTAAGTGGGTCATTTTTTTCTAATTATGTGGCAATCGAAAATAAATGATTACCAGTCTTTGTAAATAATAAATTGAATATTTGTTATATTCACTTAAGTGCAAACTCCCTTGGAAAATGTATGAATCAACCTCTTCTCCTGCCAGCTATAAGTTAAAAGTCGGACTTGGACAAGAATATTGCTATGTTTTCGAAAGAATACATAAAATTCTCAAAATGTTCCTGCTTAAAATAACTTTAAAAAGGATGATAACCAAGGAAAAAGCAATCAATCAAAAACAAACCAATCGATAAAAAACGATCAATTAATCAGTCTAAACGCAATCAACCAAAAAAACAATCACTCCATCAATCAATCAAAAAATAATCAATCAATTAAAACATAATCAATCAATCAAAATATGACCAATCAAAAAACTATCAATTAATCAAACAAGAATCCCTAAATTAATCAAAAAGCAATTGATAAAAAATCAGCCAATCAATCAAAAACCAATAAATTAATCCAAACCCGATAAATCAAAAAGCTATCAATCCATCAATCAATCAATCAATAAAGAAACACTTATTCAACCAAAAAGCAATCAATAAAAAAATCAACTAATCAAAACACAATCAATCAATGAAAAACATTCAATTAAAAAACAATCAATCAATCAAGACGAAATCAGTCAATCAAAAAGCAATCAATCTATCTAGCAACACACAATCAATCAATCAGTCAATAAAAAGTAACATTAAAAATTTGGATATCATTATTCGTTAAATGATAATTTACTTTACACTGATTGGGTTTCGAAATGAACATCTGGATTCGATGAGCTCTTACTGGTCATTGGTAAAAAGAGGAGCCTAAAATACCAACAACAAACCAGAGATCAAGCGGGTACCCTAATCTAAATACCTGGGAAGTATTCTAACAGAGCACGGAAAGTGCATCACTGAAATCCGAAGGCGTATCGGTATGGCCCAAGGATGCGTTCCAGAAGCAGAGTAGAGTATTGATAGACGGGAAAATTTCACTAGAAACAAAGAAGAGAGTACTGGACTGTTATGTGATGTCCGTCCTTCTATATGGCAGCGAATGCTGGACAATCTCATAAAAGATGAAGGAAAGACTTGAAGAATGAAAGATTGAATGACTTTTGTGATTGTCAATCCTATTATGCGATCTTCTAGATCTTCTGATATACATTTCTTTTAGGTTTGGTGCGTCGGAGGAGAGCGAAAGACGGACAGGCGAAACTAAGAAATCATTGAAATCCATTATTATGGAGGTGATAATAACCAATCGAAATGTGGTTCTATAGAAAGATGCTGAGGATACCATGGACCAAACATGTGAGCAAAGGCAAGGTTTTTGGGCGAGAATGGAAACAAAAAAATTATGCCTAACACAAGGAAGAGACATTTGATGTTTCTGGGACACGTAATGAGGAAGAAGAGCTTGGAGAAGGACTGACAGAGGGAAAGAGAGACAGGAGAAAACAATGCTTGATGGTCTTGAGCAAGTAGATGACAGGGCAGGTTTGGGAGAAATATCGAAAGAATAGATGTTAAGGATGTGGAGGACCATGATCGCCTACGTCCTGGACGAACGCGGCACATAAATGAAGAAGTAAATGAGGACAACAAAAAATTAAAAGAAAGCGCAATAAAAAAAAAAAACTTTCAAGGGTTGTTTTTTTTTTTTTTTTTCATTTTCATTAAAACAAAAAGAACAAATAAATAAAACCAAATAGTGCATATTGTCTGGAAATAGCAATATTCTTCAAAAAGTTATTCATTTTTCCTCTTTAAAAATAAATAAAAGAACATGTCTAAGTGGGCGTGTTTGAAAGCACAATAAAGGCACCTGCAAAGATTTGACGCTGGTTCTATTAACCATTTTTCCTCCCACCTTGACTCTGTTGCGCTTTTTTTTTCTTTCTTTCCGTTTACTTATTCTTTTTTTTTTTTTTTTTTTTAACTTTTTGTCTAATTTTGATTCTGTGCACGTGCAACATGACATTTTGAAAAAAAAAAAGTATCCAAACACAGGATGTTCTACGTCGCTACCCTGTAAGAATTTTGACAAACCGAAAATTACCTTTGCTTCGAGAGGACGGTTTTTCCGTCAGGGACGTTAGTTTTGCAAAATCGTCGAAATGAGTTATCACTTAATCAGACCAGGTGTTTTAGACAAAATCTAGCAGAGATCCGAAAATTAAGCCTACATTCTTCTTCTTCTTCTTCTTCTTCTTCTTCTTCTTATTATTATTATTATTATTATTATTATTATTATTATGTTGCCATTTTTCATCATGATTCGATTTCTGCTATGGTCGCACTATCTACCAAGTCTGCGAGAAGACCTAAGGCAAGTAGTGGTGTGTTGTTATGGCCCCATTTAATGTTTTTTTTCATCTCCCCTAACATTCCTATCATTACATAGACAAAGTTCTCCTTAGTGTGTAGACTACTTAATAAGACAGTTTTATGTATATCTCTTAAGCTGGGGTTTCCAGGGATTCTTTCAATGTGTTGTTTTGTTCCATTTTTTATCATTCTAAGTGCACCTACTATCACTGGCACAATTCTTGTTTTCAATTTCCACATTTATTTTTATTTCAATTTCCAGATCTTCATATTTTGAGAATTTTGAGAATTCCTTGGTTGCTATGTTACAATCCGCAGGACAAGCCATATCAATTAATAGGAAAGTTTTTTCTTTCTGGTTTTTAATAATAATGCCTATTTACTTCAATTTTTCTGTCTGTGTAGATGGTGTTATCCCATAGAATGGTGACATCTATTTCTCTAACTGGTGCTGGGTGATGTTCATACCAGTGAGTGCTTACATATTTTCCATAGTGCTTGCACATTGTCCAATGTCAATATTGCCCCACTCTATCGTGACGATTTTTATATTCATTTGGAGCAAGTATAGAACGTCCAGAAATTAGATGGTCTATTGTTTCTTGGTATTTATTACAGAACCTGCATTTTGGATCCACATTATTATGTATAATTTTTGCCTGAAAGTTCCTAGTGAAAAGACTTTTGTCTTGCGCTGCAAGAATAAAGCCTTCAGTCTCAGACTTTAATCTTTAATCCAGATGCACGTAACCACTGATGAGTATTAACTTTATCAACATTGGATTTATTGGCACGTTCTGGATATTAGCCATGCAGAGGTTTGTCTTGCCAGCGTTGTTTCATCTGTTCAAGAGCTTTATCTTTGGTTTTCATTTTCATATTTTTTGCCGCAATATTTGGTTCTTGACTTCCGTTTTGCTTTTCTACAGAATCTACTAAATGTAAATCTTGTTTGTATTTACTGCCTTCTTTTATTATTTTTTATTTCTGTTTTCATGTTTTTTGACTAATTGTATCATCCAGTCCTTTGTTGTTTCTATGTATGTTAGTAAGCCGATAGCTGTTGCTTTGTATGACAATTTTAGCTGAATAAGACCTCTTCCACCTTCTTTACGGGGTATGTATAGACGGTCTACATCAGCCTTTGGATGATGCATTTTATGCTTAGAAAGAAGCTTTCTTGTTTTCCAATCCATTCATTTGATGTCCTTTAGAGTCCAGTTCAAAATGTTGAAACTATATTGGACCACTGGGATGGCAAGGCTATTATTGGCCATAATTCTGTTCTGAGAATTCAATTCAGCTTTTTAATATCAGTTGTAGCCTTCTATAGTATACTTTACGGACTGTTTTTCATTTGTTATGGTGAATCTTTTCACTTTCATTTACACCTAGTTATTTATAAGCTTCTTCTGGCTCTAAATCTTTTATTGTTACAGCAGGGTCTAAGCTAATTGGGTATATTTGTTTTAGCGATACTCGTAAAACTGTAGCTTTAGCACATTTATTCAAATTGAATTTCATTCCAATGTCTTCACTGAAGCATTTTACAGTTTGCAGAAGATCTTCCAGCTCGTTATCATTCTTAGCATACAATTGTAATCATCCATGTAAAATAGATTACTTATTTTCTTTTGAACTATTTTATAACCACATTCTGTCTTGTTAAGTTGACTGGTTAATGCTATTAATGATATGTAAAATAGTAAGGGAGACAAAGAGACACCTTGAAATATGCCTCTTTTGATGTTTATTTCGCCAGATTTATAGGTTCCATTTATATGATTGAGGTAAAGGGTTGTTTTCCATATCGGCATACATTGATGAAACTGATCATGATGGGTGATACCTTGTATATATTTAAAGTCTTTAAGATCCAGGAATGTAGTACACTATCGAATGCCATTTGATAATCTATCCAGGCAGTACTAAGATGTTTCTTTGCATTGAAGCAGTTTATCAAGATCATTCTGTTTATAAGTAATTAGTCTTTACATCCGTAACAGATACATTTTCACCCTTTTTGTTCAAGCGGTAGTATGTTATTTTTTCTAAGAAGAAATATGTTTTGTTTAAGCAGATGTTAATAGTTTGTATGTTGTTGGAAGTCATGTAATTGGTCTGTAGTTTTTCGGGTTATTTGTGTCACTATTCTTGTGTAGAAAAAATGTCAACCATGCAGGAATTTTAGTGGGATCGTTAACCATTTCTAGAAGTTCTTGGGCTAGTTTTTTTTATGTGCTATATTTAAATAATATAGCCAAACGTTGGAAATTTTATCTATTCCTGGAAATTTCCAATTGTGTGCTTTTTTCAGTGCACATTTAACATCCTCTTCTCTGGTTCCAGCCCATGTCTGTTTTGGTTTATATTTCATTCGTTCTATCTTTTGCGCAATCCAGTCTGCTTCTTTGTTATGTCCTTCAGGGAAAACCCAAATCTTTTTCCCAGAACTGTATAACTTCTTCCATTTTGGTGGGGACTGTCACTTCAATTCTTTTTTTTTATCTATTTCCCTGTAAAATTTCTTTGCATCGGTTTGAAAAATCTTGTTTTGTCTGTAGAATCTTGATCTTTTCTCATAGCGTCTTATTCTTTGATCCTTCAGTTGTTTTGTTTGCTTCATTTTTACCTTAGTTGGTAGGACTTCATTTTCATTTCTAATATTGTATTTTCTTTCGACTCTTCTGCCTTTTCTAGTTCTTACATTTATTCCTCTTGTCAGTTCATCGAGTACTGATAATTAATTTCTAAGTTGTTCGATTTCTTTTTCTATTTTTCTTTTCCAAGGTGGATCTTCATGTCTGCGAGACTGCCTTGTTTTTAAGTTGATGTTCAATTATTTTGTTGCTGCTATTGCTGATGCATGTATTGCTTCATTGAGATTTATATGAGTGTCTTCTTCATCCAAAATTAATTTGAGTGCTGCATTGTAGAGCTTAATAGTTTCGAGGTTATGCTTTGTTGGTTGTAATTTTGGGAGTTGTTCTCGTTCCTCTATTGCAATTTTATGTATCTGACTTATATGGTTCTTGAGTTCTTCCTTGGCCTCTTGTATACTGTTCTTGTTTTCCGCAAAATAATTCTGTTCAGTGTGTTTTGAACTCGTTTTATTGCCGTTTTGTAACTGACTCAGATCACACCTTTCCAGCACTTCTAAACTTACAGCATTATCTTCACAGTGATTTGTGTGTATCACGGTTTCTACATTATAACCTGTGGCTTGTTTGATGTTACTATTTTTTATTACTGATTCCGGTTCCCTTTCATATTTTGTTGGTTCGTCAATTCTGACTGCAATTCTTTTTATCTCATTAATTTCAGCCTCTGTCAATCGGTTATTTCGCATGATGCATATTCCTACATTGGCTAATTTATTTTCGTCAATGTACTTTTTATTTGTTTGTCCAACCTTATCTCGCCAAATGTCATATGTCTGGCGAGTGATGTTTTTTGAGGTTTGAATAACGCTTCATGAAATGAAGTCATAACGACTTTGTATTCCTCACGAGATCATTTTATTTTTTCTTTCTTTATATAAACGTTTATAGATCTAGCTGAAGAATTTTCAGGGCCATTATTAGGATTATCCTGGTTGTGGTTATTATTATTATTATTATTATTATTATTATTATTATTATTTTAATAATTCCCTGTTTTAATTTCCCCTGCGTCTCCTATTTATATCTTCTTCTTCTTCTTCTTCTTCTTCTTCTTCTTATTATTATTATTATTATTATTATTATTATTATTATTATTATTACTGAGTGTCAAAGCAGCATGTTAGTAAAATGAGACTGGAGTACAAATATATGAATCCAACTATGCCCATGATGATATTTGAAGTAATAAGGTAATATCAGGTACATGCCTCACAAATTTCACGATTTGGTGAGAGATTTTGGTAAGAACTTTTTACATTATTCACACGTGAAATATTATCCTCAGCTTTGGTTGATAACAGGAGCACATAACAATGCAGATAGGCTGCAGTCAGAAATAATTTCTGCTTCAGGAACCCTGTCAACACAGACGGTCTCAGATTGAAAGATGTTTCTAAGTCTCTAAATGTGACTCTGAAGTTGACTGGAATGCCACATTCTTAAAATTGAAACAAAAAATAAAATCAACTTCCTCGAAATTCAGGCATAATGTCCCCCCAACTACTCCCACTAATGAATAGCCTCTAGCTGACATACCCAAGAGGTTAGGGTCAAGTAAGAGCTAAGCCAATGTGTGGTACTAAAAGGAATATTTACTGTAGCACATCTTATTCCACTAAGACAAAGAAAGTAGATGTTAGCATCTCAAACCATTTAACAACAGAAGCCACGACAGCTATGCTTGGTGTAGCATCAGGGCAAATTATTATTATTATTTGAAATCCGCTCATACTTATATTTCAGCCAGATGAGAAGGATACTGAGGATACTATGGACTGAACATGTAATCAACGGCGAAGTTTTAGAGAGGATGGACTTAACATCAGGAAAAGACAGCTGAAGTTTCTGGAACATGTAATGAGGAAAGAGGTTTTGAAGAATCTGATACTCAGGGAACGGATAGAGGGAAGTAGAGACAAGGGAAAGCAAGGCGTGACATATTTGAGGGAGTTGAGCAGATGGATGGCGGAGCAGGGGTGGAGTGAGATAAAAAGAGAAGGAGTGTTAAGAGCTACAATGGCTAGAGAGATGTGGAAGGCAATGGCACAATGGAAAAAAGATGATAAACATGTCCCAGCTTCTATCTACAACTCTTTCTTTTTTTTTTTTTTTAGCAAATGAGTTCTTCCCAGCAGTGTAGTCAACTACGTTCTCTCTATCGGGTCCTAAATGCGTCTAGTGATGCAGGCAGATTCTTGGAAATAGTTCCGTGTCAAATTTCTGCAGTTTGCTTTGTCAGGTTTATATTCTCGCCGGCTCCGCTTTCGCGATGTTTTTTTAAATTTTTTTAATTCTAAGGTACCTCAAATTCATTTTTTTAATTCTAAGGTACCTCAAATTCTATCAGGATCTATTTATGTGCACGAGCCTGATATCAGAGCGATTGTTCTGCAGGTGCTTGTCATTCACGTCGGTTTTTATCCAACTTGATTTTCTTCTTGCTCATTCTTCGTAACTGACGATGGTGAATGTTTGTAGCATGTCTCTACACACTAAAGTGCATACCTCTGGCATTTTTCTTAACTATCTAGTTCTGCAGTATTTACATTCATCAGACTATTGTCCTCATCTATGTTGCCATTTGTACGAAGTTTCGGCCGTTGTACGCTCTGGCCTTCGTCCGAACCTAGGAATTTCTAACCGAACCCTTTAGTACAATCACTGGGGTATATGAACTCCGGTCCTTTACGTAGTAAGACTCGATTGGAAGTCATGAGTTATCTCGCTCTAACTATGTAAGTTACTTGTTCACCTCTGCTGTAGCATTAAGTGATACATGGCCTAGTGGATACAGACGTTTGTTGGTTCCCGTGACTTGACCCAAATAGTTTTGAGTTCAATATCAAGCTTCAGCAGTAGTGAACAAGTAACTTGCAGGGTTAGAGGGAGATAACTCATGACTTCCAATCGAGGTTTACTACGCAAAGGTATGGAGTTCATATAACCCAGTTATTGTAATAAAGAGTTCGGTTCAAAATTCCTAGCACCTGAAGAAGGCTGGAGCGTACAACAACCGAAACGTCGTACAAATGGCAACAAAGATGAGGACAATAGTCCGAATAATGTAAATACTACCTCATCTCAGACATATAGACAAATTCTATAGTTCTACTTAATTTTTTTCCTTTTAACTGAGGTGGATTGTAAAGAGAACGAAAGGCGAATCTATCAATTCCTATTCGGAGAGGAGGTAACAAATAAAATGATTAATAAGTGAATAAAATTTCAGAGCTCAGACGCCTGAACTCAGAGAGTTTATCCATTGTTTTCTGCTTAGGACTATGTTTCCAGTTTGTTCTAAAGCCTACTTCAATACCAGATTTCTAATATCTCTGACCGAATTCATTTCTTAATTAAATTTTGATCTCTTCAAGTCTAGAGTTAGTTGTTATTTTTCCCCACATAGTGCTGAAAACTTCACTTCTTTTCAGTAAACCCATATCTTGAGAGACTCTTGGGTAAAAAATGAGTAAGAAACAGGCTACTTTGTTTTCCGTACTTCGGTCAGTCAGTTAGGTGCCATACGTGATACACAGTTGGGCGATTATGTCTCGAAAGAGACACGACTATCTGGGCAGAAGATTATCCCGCATCAAGATGCCATTACTTTCTGCAGTAGACTGGTTGCCAACCAAGGCTATAGAACCCAACATGACTTGTTATTTAACCCATAACTGGAGGGAAAAGACGGATTAATACCTTTCCCAAGGGTATCTACGCATAAGTAGAATTCAAACTGGAATTCGAACTCGGCTCCCCGATTTCTCGTTCCGAGCCGATATCTCCTGCTCCACAACGCACATTCGAATTCTAGTTGAATTTCTTGCATTCACTTACGCGCAAATACCTTTGGGAAAAGTATTAATTCGTCTCTTCCCTCCACTTATGGGTTAAATAACAGGACAGATTGGTTTCTATAGCCTTGGCTGGCAACCAGTCTACCGCAGAAAGTAATGGCAACCTACTGCGGGATAATCTTTTGCCCAGTCAGTCATGTCTCTTTCGAGACTTGATCGCCCAAGCATTTATCACGTATGGCACGTATTATCACTGTCTAACTCCTTCGGTATCAGCTGAGTGCAGCCACCAACAATGTGTTTCACATTATCAGTAGATTTCCTACGAACTCTGCTCAAGGACGAATTAACTGTTTTTATTAATATTATTATAATTATTATCAGATTTGGATTTCTGCTATGGTTCCAATAGCTACCATGTCTGCAAGAAGACTTAAGGCAGGTAGTGGTGTCTTATTGTAGCTATTTTCATAATTTGTTTTGCTACCTCCCATTTTATGACTAGCGTCCCTCTTCTTCTATGTGCCCTGTCTCTTCAGGACATAGGCGATCATGGCTTTCCACGTTTCCCTATCCCTGGTGGCCCTGAGCACGCCTTTTCTTGTTACCCCATGCAATCCTCGTTCCGTCAGCCACCTGATTAGGTCCTTCAAATATGTTATCCGTTTCTTTTCTCTGTCTCTTTTTCCCTCTATCTGGCCTGTTAGTATCAGGTTCTCCAAGCCCTCCTTCCTAATTGCGTGTCCCAGGAACTTCTGCTGTCTCTTCCTGATGCTCATATTAATTTCCTTTTTGTTTCCATCATTTCCAAGACCTCATCATTGCTCACATGATATTCGCAGCATCCTTCTGTAGAATCACATTTCAGTTACTTCAAGGACGGACAGCACGTAACAATCCAGTACCCTCTGCCTTGTATCTAGCGAAATTGTCCTGTTTCTTAATAGCTTACTCAACTTCTGGAATTCTTCCTTCGCCATGCCAATTCGCCTTCGGATCTCTGTGTCGCACTTTACATAGACAAATTTCTTCTAAGTGTGTGAGCTGTACTTATCAAAACAATGTTTTGTATTTGTCTTAATTTGGAATTTCAAGTGATTTTTTCAATGTGTTGGTGTGCTTATCATTTCAAGCGCACATATTATGACGGGTAAAATTCTTGTTTTCAATGTCTGATGTGGACACGTGAAGTTTATTCGAATCCTCGTTGCCAAGTAGTGGAGGGAACTTTGTATTATCAGGTAGTAACGCAGAATAACTTACCAGGTCGCTAACTCGTATTTACTCCCTGAATACTCGCTACACTGTTACTTATATTAGAAAGGAGAGTTCACTATCCCTAGAAGATAATCTCAGCCTTAAACGACTTTGCCGCCAAAAAGAAGTAATAAACGATATATACAACAGTGACCCCATAGCGGAGGACCTTACTAAACCCTCTGAATAAATTTACTAGCGCTACTAAAGTGACAACTACGTCTCACCCTCTTGCAGTGAAAGCAATCAAGTGTCACTGCAACTTCTACTCTCAGCTTCTTTTCTTGCACTTCCCGCCTGTGGAAGGGCCAGATATACTAAAAGATACTAAATACTAAACGATGATTTAAGATCAACCCTGGGGAAGATGAAGAGTTAGAAAGCAGCAGGACCTGATGGGATCGTAACTGAAATACTCTGTTGTGAAGTACAACATAGAAGATTGTGTCTTGTATGTAAATGGAAATGTCGCTCTCTTAGGTTGGACGTCGTGGAGGGAACTTTGTATTATCACGTAGCAACGCAGAGTAACTTGCCAGGTTGCTGACTCGTATTTCCTCCCTGACTACTCGTTAGAATGTTACTTATATTAGGAGGGAGAGTCCACTATCCCCAGACAGGTGACTTCACCATAACAATCTCCAGATTTATTTCCATTTCTATTTCCAGGTAATTATACTTCGATAGTGTTTCAAATTCCTTGGATGCTATGTTACAGCCCGTTAGATAAGCCTTATCAATTGGGAGGCAAATTTTTTCTCGGTTTTTGGAA
Source organism: Ascarosepion bandense (assembly GCA_037127315.1). Lineage (NCBI taxonomy): Eukaryota > Metazoa > Mollusca > Cephalopoda > Sepiida > Sepiidae > Ascarosepion > Ascarosepion bandense. The sequence continues at coordinate 57,936 of JBBBDQ010030491.1, forward strand.
ATTATGCCCGGACTATTAGTTTTAATCTCTCTGTCTGCGAAGATCTTTTAATCCCACAGAATTGTAATATCTTCTGCTTCTGTAACCGGTGCTGGGTGACGTTTGTAGGACTAGTGTTTGTTAACATTTTTGTCAAAGTGTTTGCACATTGTCGAACGTAAATATTGCCCCATTTTATCGTGACAATTTTTATATTCATTTGATGCAAGTACATAACATCCTGAAATTAGATGGTCTATGATTTCTTGATATTTGTCATAGAATCTGCATTTTTGATACGCCCTATCATGTATGATAATTGTCTGAAAGTTCCTATTGAAATGACTCTGGTTTTGAGCTATAAGAATAAAACCTACTGTTTCAGCCTTTAATCCAGATGCTCGTAACCATCGATGAGTATTAACTTTATCAATATCGGCTTTATTAGAACGCTTTGGATATTGGCCATACAGAGGTTTGTTTTGACAGCGTTGTTTCATCTGTTCAAGAACTTTATCCCTGGCTTTGTTTCATATGTTTTGCTGGTATAGTTCGTTCTTGTATTCTGTTCTTGTTTTCTACATAATCTACTAAATGTAAATCTCATCTGTATTTACAACCTTTTTTCATTATCAAATATTTTTTGCTTTTTGTTTTTGTTGTTGTTTGACTAATTCTATCATTAAGACCTTTGTTGTTTCCATGTACATTAGTAAGTCAGTAGTTGTCTTGCATGACAATTCTGGTTGAATAAGACCTTTTCCACCTTCTTTGCGGGTTATGTATAGACGGCTTGCATCCGCCTTTGGATGATGCATGTTATGCTTAGAAAGATGCATTCTTGTCTAGAATCTATTCGTCTGAGGTTATTAAGAGTCCAATTCAATATGTTGGAACTATATTGAACCACTGGGATGGCAAAGCTTTTGTTGTAGTGATTCTCGTAAAATTGTAGCTTTCGCACATTTATCCAAAACAAATTTTATTGCAATGTAATCACTGAAGCATTTAACTGTTTTCTATCTCACTGTCATTTCTAGCATAGAAGTAAAATGGATTTCCTATTTTCTTTTAATATATCGTATAGCCACATTTCGTCCTGTTACATTAACTTTTTAATGCTATTATGGATAAAATAGTAAGGGAGATAAAGTTAACTTGAAATATTCCTCTGTTGATATCTATTTCACAAAAAAAATTAGGTTCAATTTACATGACTGTGATGAATTTTTTTCCATATCGGCATGCATTGTTTGATGAAATTGATGACGATGGCTAATACCTTGTATATATTTAAAACTTTAAGCTCTTGGAATTTGGTACACCAAATAATGCCTTTCGATGATCTATTCAGGAAGCACTCACAGTTTTATTTGCATTGAAGCAGTTTTCCAAGATCTTCCTATTAATAAGTAATTGCTCTTTATATTAGTAAGAGATAAATTTGCACCCTTCTTGTTCAAGAAGTAGTATGTTATTTTTTTCTCAGAAGGAATATACTTGTTTTGTCAGAATAGATGTCAACAGTTTGTATGTAGTCAGAAGACATGTCATTGGTCTGTAGATTTGGAGGACATTTGTGTCACTATTCTTGGGTTGAAGGAAGGTAATTCCTTTGGTAACTCACACTGAAATTTTAATAGGATCCTCTACAGATAAAACATAATTTTATTTGTTACTAATTATTCTCTAACCCATGATATAGGGCACTTTAATTACAAAGTGTACTTGTCTTAAAATATTTATCATTCTTTGCAATTGTTTATATATATATATATATATATATATATATATATATATGTAAAAATATACTCAGTTTTAATCCGAGATTATGGACAGTATGGTTAAATAAAATAAAGACAAGAGGAAAACTGTATTTTAAATCGCCTACGCGTTCTGTCCGTGATGGATTTTTTTTTTTCGTCTTTCTGCCTTGAAAAAGTCCATCACGGACGAAACGCGTAGGCGATTTAAAATACAGTTTTCCTCTTGTCTTTATTTTATTTAACCATATATATATATATAGAGAGAGAGAGAGAGTACTGTGCAAAAGTATTAGGGCAAGAACTATTTTATCTTTTATGAGGCATCAAAATAAGATTTTGAATCACCCCTGTCCTAACACTTTTGCACACTGCTGGTAGTAGCGGTTAAGAAACTATTGTTGCATGAAGTAAACGTAAGAAAGCGCTTAGGATTTGCAAAACAACACAAGGATTGGACGGTAGATCAGTGGACGAAAGTACTTTGAACTTTTTGGCTTTACCAGGAGACAGTATGTTAGGCGGAGATTAACTGAAGGCTACCTTGCAAAATGCATTGTGCTAACAATGAAGCATGAACGTGAAAATATTCTTGTTTGGGGATGCTTAATAGGACAAGGATTTATTTATCAACAAGACAATGAACATAAACATACGTCAAACCTTTGTAAGAATTATTTAACTAAAAAGGAAGAGGGAGAAAAGCATCGGAATTTGAATTTGCCCCAACAATGCCTAGATCTCAATCTTATTGAACATCTATGGGATATTATGGATAAAACAATTGATAAATCCAATGTTACTTCGTAAGACACACTTTGGGAACAAATACAAGCTACTTGGTAGGAGATACCATTAGATACATTGAAGAAGCGTGTGATGTTAATGCCTGACAGAATGACGGCTGTGATCAAAGCAAAAGGCTATTATACTAAATATTAAATTTATTTTGTAACAAGTATTTTTTGTGAAAGCATTTGTTGAGTAAATCAAATAAAATTACTTTAATTAAATTGTTTATTTTCTGTTCATATGCCTCATAAAAGATAAAATATTTCTTGTACTAATACTTTTGCACAGTACTGTATATATAGAGCTAAGTAGCTAGATAGATATGTGTGTACGTGTTCTTTTGGTGTGAAAGACAGAAAGAGTGTGTGTGTGTTTATATGTAAAATCTAATCATTTTAAAATTCCTTACTTTGACATGTTTCGCCGATGAACTGACGTAATCAGAAACATTACTTGACAGGAGGAATAATCAACATTGTCGAAACAAAACATATCTCTTGCGTAACATCACGTTTTGTGCTGCTAATGTAGATTTTATCTTTAGAAAATAATTTTTTGTGGTCACATCGGTTTTTCAGCCAACCATATCAAATATATATATGTATATATATATGTGTGTGTGTGTGTGTGTGTGTGTGTGTATTTGTGTGTTGTGTCTTTGTGTGTGTCTGGCAGTGTTCAAGTCTGCATACCTTTTGAAATAAATATATATATATATATATATATATATTTCAGGGAATATGCATACATATACAACACACACACACACACACACATATATATATATATATTTGAAAGAGTATACACATATATACAAGTTAAAGATCGAATATGGATCAAATATAGATCGACAGGATGATAAATTATGGAAGAAATAGAAAATGTTTGTCAATAATAATTTTCATAATTCTTCTTTATCATATATATATATATATATATATATATATATATATATATATATATATATTTTGTAACAGTTCGAATTCCAGTTGTAATCCATTGTATTCACTTACGCGGAAATACCCTTGGGAAAGGTATTAATCCGTCTATTTCTTCCAGTTGTGGGTTAAATAATAGGACAGATTGGGTTCTATAGCCTTGGTCGGCAACCAGTCTACCGCAGAAAGCAATGGCAAGCTACTGCGGGATAATCTTCTGCCCAATCAGTCATGTCTCGGAAGAGACATGACTGACCAAGCGTGTATCACCTATGGCACTTAACTGACTGATATATATATATATATATATATATATATATATATATATATATATGTGTGTGCTATTTCTATTGTTTAGACTGTTGTACTCATTTTATTGATATATTCATGATGTTTCAGCCATTGTAATACAATAATACAATTTGTTATTAGTGCTACTTTTCTTTAGTTGTCTGTTCCGATATTGTATTCATGTCTTTGTGAATGTTGGTGAGAAAGAATATGTGAAACAGTTTTCTGTAACGTTGCGACAATTGTCTGTATGGTTTAGGTGAGAAGTAGTACCTGTTCATATTTAGGACCTACGACAGTATTTTCTATTTTCATTGTTGAGTCTTTCTTTATTTTATAACGTCACTAGCAATATAGCCTGGCGTTGCTCGGGTGTAATGAAAGCTTTAAAACTAATCCATGGTCCTGGAACTCAGACTCTTTGGAGTTGGCACTACAAACTAAAAAGCAATAGTTGTTTCCAGTTAAAGCGAAACCGTAGACTGAAAGAAAAATGAATGGATGTAAGTCAAATTTTGATTTCCTGGTATCGATATCAAATAACTTCTTTTTGTCGTAAACTGAATTTTGAAGGCTAAATAAGTCCTCTGAGTAAATGGTATATTGGCTGAGACTAAGAACTACAATTATACCTACTTAGAGCCAAACTCGAAGCAAAAAGTAAAATAAAAGGGCTGATAAAAAAAAACAGACATACAGGCAGATAAACAGACACACACACAAACATCTTTCTTTTTATATATATATATATATATATATATATATATATATATATATATATATATATATTTTCTAGACATATTCTATTAAATATAAGAGACAATGAATGTCTATTATGTTTAATCATGAGCCGTTCTAAACGTCGTATTTTTGCTTTAATTTCAGTTGAAAATAAAGACAAAAATTCTCCAACATTTGGATAATTATTTATTGGTTTTCTTCTAAGCTTTCGGCTCACATGAGCCATCTTCAGAGAGGTAGTTTAAACTGAGATATTATAAAATCCACCATCACCGACGATTTTATTTTGTGTTGACATAAAACTCCGCTTGGCAACGGCAATAGTTACCAAAAAGAATAAACGCAGTTCTTAAGTTTGCGATGCGGTTTTATGACGTCACACCGCGGGATAGCGCGAAATGACAACAAAACCATCTAGTCAAATGCAATATAATATGTTATTTCCTGTTTTAAAGTTGATTTTATTGAGTGTTGGTTGTTTTGATTTGATGTACATGGCCTCCAATATCTGCAGGTTCCTCTTACTGTGTGTATGAGTAAGGATCACCGTATTGTTGACCAAAATCTGTCTGATATTACCTACATGTTTATGTTTTTCAGAGAAATGTTGTTTAATAGTACTCTGATCAGAAAGATGACATGTAAGTCTACGGGAGAGCGTGGTTGTGGTAAAACCAATATATGTACTAGGTTTTTGAGTAGTATCAGAGATGCAATCTCTGAATGGGCATGTAAATTGGTACACTACATTGGTTTTTTGTAAAGAATTTAGTTTAGTGCCTGTTGGGTTATTATAGACTATGAGGTCAATTGTTTTAAACTTTTTATAATATATAATGAGTTTAATTTGATTATTACTTTCGACTGGTTTAACATTTCTACGTATTATGTTTTTGAGAGTTTTTTCATCTTGTTTATAATTATTATTTATTTGGTTGCAATAGTATAAGTTAATAGTGTTATGTTTATTTTGATGTAAACCATTATTATTAATATTATCATTATTGTTAGAGCTATTGTTGAGTTTGTTGAGATACATTTTAATTTGTTGATCAATAACGGAGTTAGGAAATCCATTATTGACTAGTGTTTGCTTAATGTTGTGTAATTCTTTATAAAATATAGATTTGGAAGAAGATATCATTTGTGTGCGTTGAAGTAAGTTTTTTATAACAGCTAACTTATATTGTTGGGGACATTCATAATAATAATAGTGAATGTCCCCAACGATATAAGTTAGCTGTTATAAAAAACTTACTTCAACGGACACAAATGATATCTTCTTCCAAATCTATATTTTATAAAGAATTACACAACATTAAGCAAACACTAGTCAATAATGGATTTCCTAACTCCGTTATTGATCAACAAATTAAAATGTATCTCAACAAACTCAACAATAGCTCTAACAATAATGATAATATTAATAATAATGGTTTACATCAAAATAAACATAACACTATTAACTTATACTATTGCAACCAAATAAATAATAATTATAAACAAGATGAAAAAACTCTCAAAAACATAATACGTAGAAATGTTAAACCAGTCGAAAGTAATAATCAAATTAAACTCATTATATATTATAAAAAGTTTAAAACAATTGACCTCATAGTCTATAATAACCCAACAGGCACTAAACTAAATTCTTTACAAAAAACCAATGTAGTGTACCAATTTACATGCCCATTCAGAGATTGCATCTCTGATACTACTCAAAAACCTAGTACATATATTGGTTTTACCACAACCACGCTCTCCCGTAGACTTACATGTCATCTTTCTGATCAGAGTACTATTAAACAACATTTCTCTGAAAAACATAAACATGTAGGTAATATCAGACAGATTTTGGTCAACAATACGGTGATCCTTACTCATACACACAGTAAGAGGAACCTGCAGATATTGGAGGCCATGTACATCAAATCAAAACAACCAACACTCAATAAAATCAACTTTAAAACAGGAAATAACATATTACATTGCATTTGACTAGATGGTTTTGTTGTCATTTCGCGCTATCCCGCGGTGTGACGTCATAAAACCGCATCGCAAACTTAAGAACTGCGTTTATTCTTTTTGGTAACTATTGCCGTTGCCAAGCGGAGTTTTATGTCAACACAAAATAAAATCGTCGGTGATGGTGGATTTTATAATATCTCAGTTTAAACTACCTCTCTGAAGATGGCTCATGTGAGCCGAAAGCTTAGAAGAAAACCAATAAATAATTATCCAAATGTTGGAGAATTTTTGTCTTTATTTTCAACTGAAATTAAAGCAAAAATACGACGTTTAGAACGGCTCATGATTAAACATAATAGACATTCATTGTCTCTTATATTTAATAGAATATGTCTAGAAAATTACTTGCTGCCTCGATATACTAAATATATATATATATATATATATATATATTATCGATTTTCTGCATTATTGTAAGAACTGCAACCTTGAAACTTCTGAATGTCGTTTCTTATGTCTTTGTCTATGCGTGTATCAGATTTGATTAAAATCGGACCATTCCTTCTATAACCCGATTTTTTCGATTATGGATTTTCGATATTTATCGGGTGTACCTCGATACAAAACATAGCTAAAAACACTCGCAGACGCTTATAGTACAACTGCGTAAATTTTAAAGAAAATCGGTTCGGCCGTTTCGGAGTCTATATGTAACGGACACACACACACACAGACACACACATACACATACACATACACAGACAAAGTTCCATTTATAAATAAGTTTAGATAGGCATTCCTCTCAGGCTAATTATTATCTGCCAAGGATCTGTGTGTCACCCTATTAGTCGCTTGTGGATATAGTTGGAAAGCCATTATCATATGTCCGAAAATCCGCACTCCGAGGAAATAATCAAAGATGCATCCATCCAATCCAACCAGATGATAGCCTAGATGGGATGTGTTTATTCACCAAGATACCAAAGAATAGGCGCTATCAGTAGTCAGGGACAGACTGGCATCGGACTCATCCCTCGAAGAACATACCAGCATAACAATAGATAACCTGATGAAGACGCTGACTTTCTGTACACAGACAACGAACTTAGGAATGGAATCGAACCAATATCGGCAGGATGAATGTTTAGAAATGGTCTTGCCATTACCACCAGCAATGGCTAACATATTCATGTAGTACTTCAAGGAAATGTCATTAGAATCAAGATCACTAAAACCAAATCTATGGCTGAGATACATAGATGTCACCCTCATACACTGACCACATCAGGAAGAGGCGCAGTAGGTCTCAATAAGATCATCCATGCAGTTAAATGGATATCCATATTTGAGTAGATCTGAAAAAGAAATCACTCGACCGGCGGCCTAGAGCGAGGGAAAATTTATTCGCCCCAAAATCATTTTACTCGACTGACTACATTTTCTTAATAGTGGCCTTACGTGAATCGCTGACAGAAAACAAAAAAAGAAATTTAAACTGAAATTTTGAACGTGTTAGAAAAGGATTTAAAAATCTTTTAAATTAATAGCAACAAAATTTGATCTTTTCTCTTAATAACAGCATAAACACTTTAATGATAAAACTTTGTTTTAATTAAGTTTGAGCCCGTTTAACATCATGGCATATGGGGTTATTTTAGACAATTGAGGGGAAGTGACTAAATTCGTAGTTTCTTTCTTTTGTTTGGCTACAACCTCCATCTCATAGATGAAAAAAAAGCTGATTTTCACAACGATTTTCTATAAAAAAAACTACTTTTATAATTTGTTTTTCGGTGCGTCGTTGATAGAAGTATCTGCATTTTTTTCTTTGTTTCAAATATTCGTTTTTACTATGGGTAAACGGAGAGAAAATATATATGTTCAGTCAAGGATAATATTTTTCCAAATGGGTTTCTAAAAACCTGTGAGCGTCTTTAATCTGGGCGACAGAGACATTTTGACATTGCATATTCAGTTTACTCTGGAAGCGTTAATTAAACGAATGCTTACACTGACTGGGACGATAAAAATCGTTGTAGGTCATTCTAAGTAACTTGTAAATCTTCAATGGCATAATTTTGGGATGTAAAAGGAATCAGATTTCGTTTTTCTATATTTGAAAGGACAAGTTTCATTGCGAGACTTTTAATCGACCGCAGTCGAGTAAAGCAATAAACTTTAATGAATTTCTTAATCGACTGAGTCGATCGAGCGAGTGAAATCTCAAAGGTTGTATATATAGACGAGGGCAATGCATTTTTTATTTATTAATCAGTGAGATTTTTATCAGTTAAGTGTTATTTTTATTTTAGCAGATACTCATTTGCGCCGTTTATTTAATAAACAATATTTATTTTCATCTATCGGTTTGAATATTCGATAATAATATCTTATTAGCACATATTTTTCGGAAACTTCTATAATATTCAGGTCTGTAGGGGAAAATAAATGCTTTTTAACAAATAAACAGAGCGTCTACTTAAATACGAGTATCCAATACAATAAAATAACGTCTAATATATATATATATATATATATATATATATATATATATATATATACCGGTTTTTCATGTTAGCGAAGACCAACATGATTCTTACCTTTCCTTGAGTCTTTGAGGACGCAACAATATCAACACGTGTCTGAATAACAGTTAAGATTTCATACTGGGATCTTCCTTAGGAGATACTTTTACTCTTTAATAAAAAGTCCCAGCCCTCTACACAAACACGGACCCCCACTGATTGACGAAATTACGTTACACTGCGCACTTGATTGGCCTTGGAGGTAAGCGTACCGACCAAAAATAAAAAAAAAGATCTCGTGATTTTCCCCTACCCTGGGCGTGAACTCTCGCTTCATCTTAGGCCCAGGACAACGCCCGTGGTAGCACGATTTGTTGCTCCGTGCATGGGTAGGAGCAGCTCAGAAAAATAATATTTAATTTTATAACAAACTGTCGTCCCTGTGTTACTAATTACTTGCGTTTTGAAAATTAATCTTTCTTCAACGCATTCTCCATAAATTTGACCTTCCATCAACAACACCCTACCGTGTTTTCTTCTTCCTTTCCTTCTGATTTGCATGTGTGTTGTTACACTAATTTCTGGCCATCCTGCTCAACACATTCACACAGGAGCCTGCCCACCCACAAGCATATCACACGTACACATACGTCTCTCTCTTTATATATATATATATATATATATATATATATATATATATATATAGATAGATAGATAGATAGATAGATAGATAGATAGAGTGAGTGAGAGAGAGAATGAAATTATATAGAGAAATTTGTAACTTAGTTAAGCTTCATTTCAGTTATGATGACTTCGAAGTTTTGTGAGGTCATAATTGTTATGTCCTCATTCTTCAGACATGAAAAAATGAGAAAAATCAAACGACCCTGAAACGGGAAGAGATTACTGTATTACCCTCACGAAACTTCGAAGTTGGCATGACTGAAATAAGGCTGCTTAGCTAAGTAACAAGTTTTTCCACATTAATTCTGTTATCAGTCTGTTTTTATTTTGATATCGAGCACTTTATGACAAAAAATATGCTTTTCAGTCGTAGACTACTGAAAAAAAGAAGCCCCAACAATTTCGACTGTAAACATTATTACAATTTAACACTATATATATATATATATATATATATATATATATATATATTACGGAAATTAACGAAACTGGTTGTAAACAACCGACAAATTGAAATGATTTCTTTGAACATTTTTTTATCGATACTCGTATTTACGTAGATATTCTGTTTATAATAAAACAGTATAATATATTTGTTTCTACCGGCCAGATTATTTACGATAAATGTTTGTTACGAAATTTGTATGTCATTCGGCAGGATTCGAACCTGCGACCCCTATCTACATAGAGGAATCCACCATGTGATCCGGCGTGTCTTAGACCTTCCGACCACGAATGACGATCAGTTAAAACGAAGTCAAATTAAGCCTACAACACAATTATCGGATTCATCGTAATAAGCATCACTGCTCTGAAATGTATCGTTATGTCAACAAAGGTAAAGATGTTTCGGAAATTAACGAAAATTAACGAAACTGGTTATAAACAATCATTTCACATTGTCGGTTGTCTATTGCTGGTCGGACCAGTAAAAAATAGATAAAAAAGTGCTCAATGCACAATCAGAAAAAATGAACTGAATATGCAATGTCCAAGTTTCGGCCAGTTGGTCTCTTCAGGCAAAGAGATCGGCGTGGTCGAAATATAGATAGCAAGTAATTGGTGTGTGTTCAGTTCTGTGACATATATATATATATATATATATATATATATATATATATATATAAGACAAATTAAGGCAGACACGTTAATCAACACTCCATCTTCACCCCAATATTTATCCACTTTACGATAAAAACCATATTGCCAGAATACTTTTATCAACAAAATTACTGAAAAACTAACAACCTTGGAGTCAAAATCTATCAAAACTCAACACCATATATATATATATATATATATATGTAAAAGATTTCGCAGGCCGACAGATGCAAATGAAATTAAAAACGGGGCGTTCTTTTCAGACACAGCTTTCTACTAAAACGATCACTAACGTTATATATATATATATATATATAATTTGGAAACGAGTTATTACGCGACCTAGGTTTCTACCATGAGTCGTATAGGCGATTTCCAAGAACGGATTTTACCGTTCACCGTTTTTTTTTTTAAGAACGCTCACGTAACGGTGATTTTTTGAGTGCTCACGTAACGGGGAATTTTTTAACGCACAATTTTTCAAATTACAAGAAATTATAACTTTTTTCATCCATGGTTGTATGAGCCTAATAGGTATTTTTCAGTATCGTTATACTTAGTTATACTTAGAAATTATGACTAAGTGTAACCATACCACCTATTAGTTTCATACAACCATATATGCTGTATTGGCATGCTGTGTGTGATAAAATATGTGTCAGTTGTATTAAAACGATGGGCAATTTTTTTTAATATATGTGTGAGAAAGAAATCAGATCTCTGAAGAAACCTTAATGCGAATGAAATATGTTAGATTAAGGCAAATTTCCTGTTTTTTATTCTATCATCTTGTCGTATTTCAATCCATATATATATATATATATATATATATATATGTCCAGTCCGTAAACGGTGAGGATAATCCAACAAGATTAACTTAATATAAAATATGAAGTGCTATATCTATATAGAGAGCTCAATGGATGTTATCCAGAGCAATATTATATTTATAAATTTATGGAAAGATTCTGCAGACACTACCAAATGGTTCAAGGACATCCAAAATAAGAATAAGGCTACCTTCATTCAGTTCGACATTATGGACAAACAAACACCAGTATCCAAAGAATTAGAAATTCCTTTACAGGTCAATCTGTTCACGACGGCCTGGGCAATCCCAGACAGATCTGACGCCAATGCTTAAGTCCGAACTCTTTTCCTCTTTTCCTCTTTCCCTTTTCTTTCTTTTTCTTTTTCTTTTTTTTATTCTATTTTCATTTTTACTTTATCCTTCTCTTCAGTTAAAGACAATGCTTATTCCGGCAAAATGTTTGTACCAAATGGAAGGAATATTGTAAGGTGTAATGAAATGAGCAAATTAGCTCATAGAAATGAACTATAGTCTACAACCACTTAAAATGATGTGTTGAGTTTTCCTTTATATATATATATATATATATATATATATATATATATATATATATATATATAATATAATTATATGGTTATGTCAATTTTACATTGCTTCATGAAAATTTCTATGTTTCGAGATTAATTCTCATCATCAGGCAATGTTGGTGTGGTTGTGCAGACGATTTACATTTATATGACAATTACTTTCGGTTTACTGTGAATGTATGTGGGTGTTTCTGTGTGCTTATGTGTGGCTAATCAGAATGGAAATTCACTTTGGGGTTTGACCCCGAGTAATTTCTGTTCTAACCAACTTTTTTCCTCCTCTTTATTTCTATTTCCTTGACCCTATTCCTCTCTTGTCTGTTTTCCTTCGCATTTTCTAATGTGAATAATTAACAATGTCTAAAACCTAAATTAAATAACATAATAATAATAAGATCAGATAATGAATAATAATATTTTCGTGGAAAAAAATAGTGCTTTCAGAAAATGTAGTGACGTAAAGCAATCTAGGGGAGATAATTCAATATTTGGCATGTGAAATGTACGAAAGTTATTAGCAAAATGAGGAAAAGCTGAAAAATATCCCAGAATCTTTATCCCGTATCTGATCGAACTCAAAATCTAATCAGTTTGTGCCAGTCATGAAGCCAATCACCCCTGAAAGTTTAATCCGAATCCATCCAGGGTTTCTTGAAATACCTTGACCACGGGCAGACATTAGGGAACTAGAGGGAGATAATTCATGACTACCAGAAGAGGCACTACTACGCAAGGAATGAAGATCGTATACCCCAGTGATTGTAATAAAGGGTTCGGTTCGAAATTCCTAGCACCTGAAAAAGGCCGGAGCGTACAACGACCGAAACGTCGTACAAATGGCAACAAAGATAAAGACAATAGTCTGAATAATGTAAATAATGTGAAAATAATCAGTGCAACATGTCCTGAAGCCATTTTTGATCTTAGGTCTCTGGTTGGGACCCGGAAGAAAATAATAATAATAATAATATCAAAAATTTTTAAGTGTCTGCATGAAAATAAGATTTGATGGCAAAAGCCGGTAAAAAACGGACATACTTTTGATACACCCTAATATTTACAAGAGATGCAACATTTAGTGCAGTTATATGAAGAAGGAGTGTAAGTCTATGTACCCCAGTGAAGTTTTCATTATGCTGCAATTTAGCACATGTCTGTGCACGTGTTAACACTCCTAGAAAGAAAGAAAGAAAGAAAGAAAGAAAGAAAGAAAGAAAGAAAGAAGCAATTTAACGGTTATTAAAGAAATCGGGAGATTACTCACGTCGTAGAATTGAGACTGGGCGTGTATCCTATCTACTGTCGGATTTTTTCTGGCCACCCACTCAAACGCTGCGTGCCGCCAAAGCTATTAAAACAATTTCGTGAAGCACAAGTATCGACATTTTTTTGTTTTTATCGGAGGAAAATGATTTATTATACTTAATTGCTAGGTGTCTCCGTGGAAATTCCACAGAGGCTGGAAAGTAAGATTTTCCATTATTGTGCTTTTATTAAATCTCGCTCTTTGCCAGTATCTTCTCTTCTTCTTCCCTTATCCCTTCCAATCTTCGTTGCTTTTGTTTTTATCTAAAAGTTATGAAAACAATCAACGATTATCTGGGTTGAAAGTGAAATCGGTTAAATGAATTTAAATTCCGTTCTAGACTATTGCGTTCACTTTCACACCAAAGCTCTTAAGAAAGGCATGAATTTGTTTCTTTTCTCCAGTCCAAGCTACGGATTAATTGGCAGAATAATCTGAGATCCCTGGTTTTAGATATCATCGAGATTAAAACAACATCTATGAATACAAAACCACGGAAAAGACAAACGGCTTAACTATCTTTCTTAAGAAGCCATAGAAAGATAATAACAGAAAGGAATATGTGGCGAGCCAAAACCGAATACAGGACATGCCATTTACAAAATGTACGTTTTGGTGCAAAGGATATCGGCTTAGAACAAGAAATCAGGTAGCCGAGTTCGAATTCCAGTCGAATTCCCTGTTTTCACTTACGCGCAAATACCCTTGGGAAAGGTATTAATCCATCACTTCCCTCCATTTATGGGTTAAATAACAGATTGGGTTCTATATCCTTGACTGGCAACCAGTCTACCGCAGAAAGTAATGGCAACCTACTGTGGGATAATCTTCTGCCCAGTCAGTGATGTCTCTTTCGAGACATGATCGCCCAAGCGTGTTTCACGTATGGCACTTAACTGACTGACCACGTAAGCAGGGGCAGGGTAATCTTTTAAAAGTGGCCTGAGCGTAGGCACTCAGGTTCCCCACGTTAAAAACTGACCTTGTGTTACAACTCGCTCTAGTGGGGAAGTAGGGTAAATCCCTATTAGATTTGACAAGCAATGACCAGCTAAGACAAGCTTTGTACCCATTTACAGCATAAGGTATTAATCCATCACTTCCCTCCATTTATGGGTTAAATAACAGATTGGGTTCTATATCCTTGACTGGCAACGTGTCTACCGCAGAAAGTAATGGCAACCTACTGTGGGATAATCTTCTGCCCAGTCAGTCAGGTCTCTTTCGAGACATGATCGCCCAAAGCGTGTATCACGTATAGCACTTAACTAACTGAATCTTAATTATTTTCAAAATACGTAATTAAAAATTTCATTATCGAAAAAATATTTAGGATCGAAAGATATTTTCTTCTATTGCACCCTCTCGTTTATCTTTCGTTTGCTCTCCAAACAGAATGTCTCGCGTTTCTCACTTCCCATTCCTTTAAATTAAATCAATAGTTAGTTTTGCTGCTCAGAATGTTAGTTCATAGAGTCGTGTCAGATAATCTTTCTTATTAGAATCCATCTCGGCCATTTATAAATCTACCACTAGTTCATGCTTTGAATATTAGTGCTATATCTGATCTGTTGCTCCTGCTATATACACTTCCGGTTGCCAACACCCGGAACAGAACAATACGGTAACATCTAGAAAGTTCAGCAGTAAAACTAAGTGACAATCTAGTAGAACCGTTAAATTTATGCAGTCGAGACACCAAGGAAAAAAAAGTTGTCGTGTAAATATTTGTAGAAATGACGAAGGGAATCCATGTCACACCGGTGAGAAAGTGAATGAGGCCGAGATGTCAGGTTAGAAATGATTATACTACAAACCCTTCTTTAGATTTTGTCACGTATCTCGATATACACTACCGGCCATAATTATTAGGCGACCCTAGTTTTAAAAAAATGATGCATTTCATACTATTTCTAGTATTTATTGACAAGTGGATAATTCTAGATGAAAATTGAATGGTTCTTTTGTTATTATTACTTTGCAAAATTTTACAAGGCAAATAGCGACAATTTACCCATCGCATACTCTAGATTTGCCATATATATATATATATATATATATACGCACGCACACACACACTACCGGCCATAATTATTAGGCGACCCCAGTTTTAAAAAAATAATGTATTTCATAATATTTCTAGTATTTATTGACAAGTGGATAATTCTAAATGAAAATTGAATGGTTCTTTTGTTATTATTACTTTGCAAAATTTTACAAGGCAGCCAGGAAGTCTTTGCTTCGGCCAGCCAATAAGAAGATGAGACTAGCATGGGGAAGAGAGCACAAAAACTGGACACCAAAATGGTTCATTTAATACACATATTATTGTGCTGTAGTAACAAAAGAACTATTCTATTTTCATTTAGAATTATCTACTGATACCATCAGACCATAAAGATCCCAGCTATCAATCGCACATATACACACCAATTTAAATTGGAGATTTTCGGAGAGTTTACCACCCAACATAGGTAATCTATTTTTTTTTAATCCTCGGTCGTTGTTAAAACATTTTCTTAGCAACTTCTCTTTGTAATTTTGCCGACGATTCTTATGCTGACAAATTGTCGGCCAAAAGGGTCTTAAAATAA
This sequence comes from Ascarosepion bandense, assembly GCA_037127315.1. Lineage (NCBI taxonomy): Eukaryota > Metazoa > Mollusca > Cephalopoda > Sepiida > Sepiidae > Ascarosepion > Ascarosepion bandense. The sequence continues at coordinate 74,016 of JBBBDQ010030491.1, forward strand.
CATTTTCCTCTTTTTCTTTTAAAGCGAGATACTTTTGTATCTATTTTAACAATAAAAATGATCCTATTTAAATATTATATATATATATATATATATATATATATATATATATATATATATATATGTTGGGTGGTAGACTCCCCGAAAACTTTAATTTAAATTTCAACTCCCTCTGCTTGCACAGGACAGGACGTTGTAAATTAAGGGTAAGAGACTCCGAGATGTCTAAGTATAGTCTCGTTCTTTTTCTACGCATGACAAAGAAAAAATCCGGAAAATAATGCGTCCTGCATTCTACAGAATTTAATAAGTGTTCATCGATAGTTAACTCATAAGTCTGCGACTGCCCGATGTAATTGGCAAATTGTAATTGGCAAATTGTAATTGGCCAATTTAAATTGCAGCTTTTGGGGAAGCCTACCACCCAACATAGGTAATCTACTTTTTTTTTTAATTTTTTTTTTTTTTTTTTTTTTTTTCATTCATTCCTCGGTCGTTGTTAAAATTTTGTGGTACAGTGGATATCGGCCCGGAACGATAAACTGGGGAGCCGAGTTCGAATTCCAGCTGAATCCATTGTATTCACTTACGCGCAAATACCCTTGGGAAAGGTATTAATCCGTCTATTCCTTCCAGTTATGGGTTAAATAACAGGACAGATTGGGTTCTATAGCCTTGGTCGGCAACCAGTCTACCGCAGAAAGCAATGGCAACCTACTGCGGGATAATCTTCTGCCCAGTCAGTCATGTCTCTTTCGAGACATGATCGCCCAAGCGTGTATCACGTATGGCACCTAAACTGACTGACTCTCTTTTAATTTTGCCGATGATTCTTATTTTGACGAATTGTTGGCCGAAAGGGGCCTGAAAAAATCATTTTTACTCTTTTTTTTCTTTTAAAGCTAGATACCTTTGTATCGATTTTAGCAATAAAAAATGATCCTATTTAAATTAATTATATTTTGGTGTGGTAAGAAAAAGAACTTGTGCATGTATATATATATATATATATATATATATATATGGAATATGGTTAGGTTTTGAAAAGTGTCACAATGCGTTTAGTAAAATAAAGGAAGGTAAACAAGTTGTTGGGGTATTATTCATTATACATTAATATTTCGAGATCAAAATCTCATCTTTAGAATGTTAGAAGAGCTTCTGTTTGAGTCTGCGCCTTTCAGCAAATGGTCTTTCCTGGCTGCTGCTGCTGTCGTTAATTGTAGTGTGTGGGGGGGGCTGTAAGTGTGCTAGAGCATGTGTGTGTGTGTGTGTGTGTGTGTTTATGGTGTGTATATGTGTGATTGATAGTTGGGATCTTTATGGTCTGTTGGTATCAAACTGCTTTGATATGTGGTTAATCTAAGTATGTGTTGACTTGACCGTTAGTGTGACTTTTGCCAAAGTGGAAGAGGGCTATATATATATATATATATATATATATATATAAGTTTTCTTAAAAACTACTGACAAGGTACTGCCATTTAGCTTTTTATTCAATTTTTCGTTCGTTCTTATAAGTGTTTTTGTGATGGGGACATAAAGTTTGTAAAAACTGGCCGAATGTAAAAATAGGTAAAAATAATTAGAAAATTAATTTGAAAATAGAAAAAGGCAACACTCAGTAACATCAACACTGAAGACAGCCACAATGTGTTCACCGTGTTTGAAAATAATATCCAAATATGTGGGAAGCATAGAGATTTGAAAATATGACACGGAGATCCCAAGTACGCGAAATATATTCCAAAAGCTAAGCAAGGTGCTGCAAGACGAAAAGTAATTATAAAGAAAGAAAAGGGCGCTGAATTGTTATGTATATTTTCTTCCTATATGACATTGAATGCTAGATAATTTCCCCACGAACAAGAAGAAAACAGGAGGCAACAGAAATGTGATCTACAGAAGGATTCTGAGAATGTCATGGATGTTACGAGTAGGTAAGAAAGAATTTTTTAGGGAAAATCTGGTCGGATGCCTCTGCTATCCACCTAGGGGTCTATGACAAAATCCACTGGAGAATCTGTAATGTGATCGATCCCGACCTGGCAGCCAAGATACAGTCACTTTCTCACCGGCGCAATGTGTCTTCTTTGTGTCTCTTCTACAAGTACTTTCACGTTCCTCCAGTGCATGAATTTGCGCGAGCAACAAGATTAGTAACTAGGTCCCACCCTTTTACTGTGAAACCAATAAAATGTAATCACAAATTCTGCTCTATCAATTTATTTTATCGCATTTCCCGCCTGTGGAATTCTGTCCCCTTTACTTGCTTCCTCGACAGCTACAATCTCCAGGGGTTTAAGTGTAAAGTGAATAGTCATCTCCTATCTTGCTAACTTGCATCCTCTCTCTCTCTCTCTCTCACGCTCCTTTCTCCGTCCACTCCACTCTCAGTATCTTAACCCTTCTCTTCCCCACTTCCTAACACGCCCTGTAACCTGTTACTCTTTCTCATAACTTTCCTCCTTTCTACCAGTGGAAATAGACTGCCTTGTTCAGGGCGTTATGATTATAAAAAAAAATGAAAATAGAAATAATGCTTGTCTACACTTCTGAGATGAGGTAGTATTGACACTGTTTACATTGTTCGGGCTATTGTCCCCCAACTTTATTGCCATGATTACGACGATTCGACCTTTGGGTTCTCCGACTCTCTTCAGATGCTAGGAATTTCACCGAATTTCACTTAGAGAGTTAAATTAAGGGGAGATAATTACATAGCTAACAGAAGTAGCATCACGAGTGGAATGAGAATTACATATCCCAGTGATCTTAATAAAGGTTTCGGTTCGAAATTTCTAGGACCTGAAGAAGGCCGGAGCGTACAACAGCCGAAACGTCGTAAACATGGCAATGAAAATATAGACAATAGTCCGAACAATATAAACTGTGAGAAATAATACTTACGTTAAAAATCAGGAAAATGAGTTGAAATTCTTTGAACATATAATAACAAAGCGGAGATTAGAAAACTTAATCATTACGAGGCATATGAGTGAAATAAAGTTATGGGAAGGACGCGAGCCATGTACCTGACGAGTTTGCGTGAAAGGGTAGATGAACGTGTGCGCGACCTTAGCAAAGGTAGAAACTGCTAAAAGCCACACGAGATAGAAAGTTGTGGAGAGCCATGATTGTCTATGCCCTGAAGGGACACAACACATAGAAGAAGGAACTTACAAGAATGTGGAACCGAACCATTTAATCAATCGAATTCGGTAGATGCTAGGGGAGATAACTCGTAGCAATTATCTTTTCTTAGGTCATCTTCTGTCATATTTACTCTTCTGCGAAATTAAAGATGTGGCTAACTACCACAGAGATTGAACTGATTCGTTTTCTACGGCTTATCAACCCTTTGCAGGTTATTTAAAGCCAGAAAATATTTTTAGATGAAATTTTTTTTCTTTTTTTTTTTTTTTTTTTTAGATAATAATGATTTAATGATTCAAGTCTTATTAATTAACACAAGAAGAGGTGGATTCATACCTTTCCCAAGGGTATTTACGCATAAATGAGTATAACGAACCCAACTGGAATTGGAACGATTAAATAGTTCGAGACATTATCCGTTACACCACCTGCACATCCAAGTTGAGATCGCAAGGTATTCCAAAACTGTTACCCATCTCGTTACTGACCAGGCTCGACGTTGATTAATTTTGGTCATCAGACGGGAACCGGTAATTCTACGTGATATAACCGTAATCATGAAAGAAGTCCGGAAAAGTTCATACTCAGTGTGGAAGTAAACGGAGGCAGAATGAAACTGCGAGTCCACTTCCTAACAATTTGTGTAAATGGATAACTGAACAGGGAACGAGAAGGATAATAAGACAGCAATTGCTAAGAGCTACAAAGGATAGAAAATAGTGGAGAATCGTGATCCATCACGTCCTGAAGAGACACACCATATAGAAGACGAAGCTTTGTGTTGTACGATGCCAAGATTACACAGACGAAGCGAATTATATTTGCGCTGATATTTTAGTTAGTTAGTTTCAATGACGTCGATGTATCCTTTGACTGATGAGGATATTAGATCTACTGTTGATATTACCGTTTTGCGTTCAGTGGGCTGTTGTTGTTATTATTATTGTTATAATTATTATTTTACAGTGATTTCAAACCTGTAAAAGGCTCGGAGGTCACTCGAAGTTAACTCTAGACTTAAACAGGTTAAGATTGTAGTGATTCAGGAAACACTCTCTTATGAGTCAGACAGAGTTGTGGTTCGCGAGAAGAATCGGTGGGAGTGGAACTGACTTTTTACTCTTCGCTTGATACTTGAACAGGTTAAGATTGTAGTGATGGGGAAACATCCCTTTGGAAGTTGGTCCTACAGAGAGGTTCGCGGGTAGTATCTGTTAGCGTTCAACTTACTTGTGGAAAGTGAGGACTGTACAGATCCTGCCCAGATAGAACGATAGTACCATTTTAGGCCTGATCTGGCTCTTGTAAATGTAGAGGATAATTGTACAGTAGTAACGTCACTGAGTCGTGGAACATCTTCATAAAAAATGGAAATATAGTGAAGGCGTCGTGAACTTATAATTTCAAATTTTGTTCTTTTTCAATCGAGTCGTCTCCGTCCATCCAAGTATTTTTTTCCATGTGACAATTTACCCAAATAATTGATTTATTTGTTTATTTATTAATTTTTGTATGCGTTGATGTCCACTTTGTGGTTTGGGTCTAAGTTCTCTTCAAGCACTCTTCAGATTTGCGGACAGTCTCGTGAATCCTTCAGACAAAGATTAAATTTACACACAGCTGGAATCCCCAGTGAAACTCAGCGGGAGTCTTGTTAAAAACTCGGCAAGATTTTCATGAGTGGCAGTGTGTGCATATGTGTGTCTGAAGTACGAGGTACAATCGCCTATCTGTGCGTCAGTCTGCTTCGTATATTTACGCATTTCTCCAGTTTGCTTGTATAAAACTTGTAGGAGAATCCAGCGTTTGATCCGGCTTTACTGCTTGGATATAAAAAGTGTCACAGTCCCACAAAACCTCCTTTCTCATCCAGATATTTTTCTCAAAAGCCTACACCACCGGCCATAATTATTAGGTCACCCCACTTATTAAAAAAAAAAAAAGATGTATTTCTTACTATTTAAAATACAATTAGCGACAATTTACCCATCGCACCCTGTAGATTTGCTATGTATATATACACACTACCGGCCATAATTATTAGGTCACCCCAGTTTTTTAAAACAAATGACGTATTTCATACTATTGTTATTATTTATTGCCATGTGGATAATCCTAAATGAAAATAAAATGGTTCTTTTGTTATTATTACTTTGCAAAATATTACAAGGCAAGGAAGCAAACATGAACTCGTCCGAATCACCCTAAATTTTCTTTATTCTTTCATTGATGTAACTGCAATATAGGTAATTATTAAATATTTATAAATTAATTTGATGCACATGTTATTGTGCTGTATTAACAAAGGACCCATTCTATTTTCATTTACAATTTTTCACTTGGCAATAAATACTAAAAAAATAGTATAAAATACGTCATTTTTTTTTAACCCTCTAAGGCCATTCGTATCATATTTGATACAGTATGAAAACAAGCCTTGAAAGAAATATTTTCCTGAAAAATTTTTTAAGAGAAATATTTTATAAATTTCAAATGAAAGCAGTACTGACTGCTCAGTCAATGAATAACAAATGTCTCCTTATAGGGAAATACCAAATGTTTCCTTATAGGGAAATACTGTATCAAATATGATACGAATGGCCCTAGAGGGTTAAACACTGGGGTGGCCTAATAATTATGGCCAGCAGTGTATATCTGCTCAGATTAGTATCCCAGATGTAAACAAAGCAATATGACAACATTTAATCAGTCAGTTTAGTGCCATAAGTGATACAGGCTTAGGTGATCATGTCTCGAAAGATACATGACTGACTGGGCAAAGGATTTTCCCGCAGTAGATTGCCATTAGTTTCTGTGGTACGTTCATTGCCAACCAAGGTAAATTAAACGCAATCTTTTCTACTATTTGACTCATAGCTGAAGGGAGAATTGACGGATTAGTACTAAAGGGCATTTGCACATAAGTGAATGCAACGAATTTAACTGGTTCGAACTCGGCTCTCCGTTTTCTCGTCGCGAGCCGATATCCACTGCATAACAACGCACATATATTAGCTTTATTTTTAATCTGCCATTATTATTACTTCAAACATTATTATTTAGTGGATGCTCGTAGTCGAAATAGACGCCTCATTTTTTTTAAAATGGGGATATTATTGCTATCTGCTTGCGCATTCAAGAAAACCTAATAAAGAAAATGTGCTTTCCGGCAAGATTAACACCTGCACCCCTCTGAATGAGGAAATGTGCTTTCCTTAAAATGAAAAATAGGGCTTTGCTGGACTATGACGCTTTCTCTAGCTGAGCAGTAAAGCATGCTGGGACGTAGATTCGATCCCTACCGGGAGCATATTAGAGACGTCTATTTCAAATACGAGTATCCACAATAATAATAATAATAATTTCTATAGATATTTATGTGTGGTTGGTCTAATGAGAAATCGGAGAGCCGATTTCGAATTCGCGTTGAGTTCGTTAGATTCACTTATGTGCAAATTCATTTGATAAAAGTCTGACTCCAATACTTTTCCCAAACTATGGGTTAAATAGTATGACATATGGAACTTTTAAAACATCTGGCAGCCAGTGTAGAAGAAGGGCAACTGAATGCATACGAGTCCTCAGTATTGCGTACTTCACAAGAGCATGGATGATTCTGCACAAGCTTTCTCCACAATGATCAAATCATATTTGAGCAACTGAGTTCTAGGAGCGGAATTGTTGTACTCCCATACATCGAAGCCGGCAGTAGAGTCTATCGCATATCTGATCGATATTTCTTACAGAAAAGATCATCGGTCATTGTTAAGACATTTATTTTTTCTTATTGTTCGACGCAGATATAAGTTATTTTTGGCAGTTGAAGTACTTGTATTCACTTAAGCACAAATATCTCTTCCCTCCAGTTATAGGCTAAATAATAGAACAGATTGTGTTCAACAGCCTTGGATGGCAACCAGTCTACCACAGAAAGCAATGGCAACCTACTGCGGGATAATCTTCTGTCCAGTCAGTCATGTCTCTTTCGAGACATGATCGCCCAAAGCGTGTTTCACGTATGGCACTTAACTGATTCATTGAAGATGAAAAAATATTTTGCTTTGTTTTGTTAAGAGATACGAAAGGCAAGAAGTTGTGGAGAACCATGATCTCCTACGTCCTAAGAGAACACAACACTTGAAGTAGAAGAAGAAGAAAAAGAATCAGTTCAGCCCAAGCAAGGCGTCAATGCTACTAAGATACAAGAGTTTAATAGGGAGAAAAAACCCAATCCTAAACAGAAAATAAGGGATAAAACTCTACTTCTGTTAAAAAAAACAAAAAAAAAAAAAAAAAAAAAAAAACAAAGAAAAATGATGGCGAAGTTTGAACCGGATGGTATGCGAACCTATCTACTCTTATTAAATCGATCTAATATGAGGAAGACATTTCTATGTTCAAGAGCACTTTCCTCATCACAGCCTTAAGAGAATCAAAAGTGAATATTTTTCTTCAGATGCTTTCTGTGATTTAAATGAAATTAATAAGAACTAGCAGTATAGCCCGGCATTGCTCGGGTGTAATGAAAGCTTTCAAACTAATCCATGGTCCTGGAGCTCAGACTCTTTGGATGTTGGCACGAAAGACTAAAAAGCAATATTTTTTTCCAGTTAAAGCGAAATTGTAGACTGAAAGAAAAATGAACACAAACATCTTGCCTTTTAAATCGATGTCTGCCTATTCCACCGAACGCCCATAGCCCAGGGGTAGAGTCGCCGACTGACGCCATTTCGGTCGGGTTTCAATCCTGGGTAAAAAAGCAATCGGAGTCTAACCGTACTGATGAGCTGTGATACGGCGAAACAGATCTGTCTACGGATGACAATATATATATATATATATATATATATATATATATATATATATATATATATATTATCGATTATCTGCACGATTGTAAAAATTGCAACCTTAAAACTTCTGAATATTGTTTCTTATGTCTTTGTCTATGAGTGTATCAAATTTGATTAAAATCGGACCACTCCTTCTATAACCCGATTTTTTCGATTATCGATTTATAAATGCAATTTTCATTAATCTAAGGGAAGGGAAAAAACTCTTAAATTACGTAACCTATAAAGTGCTTATATATATATATATATATATATAATGATTGAATAAATAGATAAATAAATCAAGTACCTATATATATAAAGAATTTATAACATAGATTCACTTTATTTTATTTTTCTAAGTGTGTTTGACTCGTTTTAAACATTTTAAAACTCTTCAACTCGAAATAAACCAATCATTTGATAAATCACAAGTAGTGTCGAAACAAAATGGCTGCTTTTGTAGTGATATTAAAATATATTTATTTTATAAATTCTAAATAAATATTCGGTTTACTTTGTATTGAGCACTTTTTTAAGAATAGCGTTTCTTTGGATACGGAATATTATTCCATCCATACCTACACTATATATATATATATATATATATATATATATATATATATGTAATCGTATATTTTTTAATTCACGTGATAAATATTTAACCAATAAAAATCAACCCTAAACAACATTCCAGAAAACTGTCTCTGTAAAATTTTTAAAAAATTTCTCATCTTTATCCATATCGCTGAAGAAGCTTTAATAAAAGTCAAACATGTTAGATTGAGGTACGTTTTCTACCTTGTTTTTGTTTATTCTTTCAATCATATATATATATATATATATATATACATATATATATATATATATACATATATATATATATATATACATATATATATATATATAGATACACGCATATATATAATTACATATACATGCATATATAATTACATATATATATATATATATATATGTAATTATATATGTTCCCGTCCATGAAACAATTGACATCATTATCCGTGATGTATACAACCATGCTACTCTCCCATCAATCAATATTAAACCAACTATATTAAAAAAACTATTATTAGCATGCACCACACAAGTACCCTTTCACGACCCCTTAGGCAATATTTATACACAAATAGATGGCATTGCGATGGGATCTCCTTTAGGTCCCCTCTTTTCTAATTATTATATGGCAAATCTAGAAAATAAAATAATTAATGACAACAATAAACCCTCTATATATGTAAGATATATAGATGACATCTTTGTTTTAGCTAAGAATATCGATCAAATTAAATATCTTAAAAACAAATTTGAAAGTCACTCCGTCCTCAAATTTACATTAGAACTTAATATTAATAACAAACTCCCATTCCTTGATGTATTCATTGATTCTAGCACACATAAATTTACTACTTCTCTATATAGGAAACCAACTAGCATAAATTCGTGTCTTCTTAATTATAATAGTGAATGTCCCCAACGATATAAGTTAGCTGTTATAAAAAACTTACTTCAACGCACACAAATGATATCTTCTTCCAAATCTATATTTTATAAAGAATTATACAACATTAAGCAAACACTAGTCAATAATGGATTTCCTAACTCCGTTATTGATCAACAAATTAAAATGTATCTCAACAAACTTAACAATAGCTCTAATAATAATGATAATATTAATAATAATGGTTTACATCAAAATAAACATAACACTATTAACTTATACTATTGCAACCAAATACATAATAATTATAAACAAGATGAAAAAACTCTCAAAAACATAATACGTAGAAATGTTAAACCAGTGGATAGTAATAATCAAATTAAACTCATTATATATTATAAAAAGTTTAAAACAATTGACCTCATAGTTTATAATAACCCAACAGGCACTAAACTAAATTCTTTACAAAAAACCAATGTAGTGTACCAATTTACATGCCCATTCAGAGATTGCATCTCTGATACTACTCAAAAACCTAGTACATATATTGGTTTTACCACAACCACGCTCTCCCGTAGACTTACATGTCATCTTTCTGATCAGAGTACTATTAAACAACATTTCTCTGAAAAACATAAACATGTAGGTAATATCAGACAGATTTTGGTCAACAATACGGTGATCCTTACTCATACACACAGTAAGAGGAACCTGCAGATATTGGAGGCCATGTACATCAAATCAAAACAACCAACACTCAATAAAATCAACTTTAAAACACGAAATAACATATTACATTGCATTTGACTAGATGGTTTTGTTGTCATTTCGCGCTATCCCGCGGTGTGACGTCATAAAACCGCATCGCAAACTTAAGAACTGCGTTTATTATTTTTGGTAACTATTGCCGTTGCCAAGCGGAGTTTTATGTCAACACAAAATAAAATCGTCGGTGATGGTGGATTTTATAATATTTCAGTTTAAACTACCTCTCTGAAGATGGCTCATGTGAGCCGAAAGCTTAGAAGAAAACCAATAAATAATTATCCAAATGTTGGAGAATTTTTGTCTTTATTTTCAACTGAAATTAAAGCAAAAATACGACGTTTAGAACGGCTCATGATTAAACATAATAGACATTCATTGTCTCTTATATTTAATAGAATATGTCTAGAAAATATATATATATATATATATATATACAGTGACCCAAAAAAACAAGAATTTTTAGTGTTTATTGGCAGCCATGATCAAGTCGCAGCACTGCGAATCGGTGACCTCAGGAAGTAAACACTCTGCCATTTCAGTAAGCATGGATCAAGATGAATTTTCAAGCAAGTTATAGATGTCAGATGAGGCCCATTTTTGTCTCACAGGTTACGTGAATAAGCAGAACTACCGTTATTGGGCAGACACAAATCCTAATATTCATGAACGCCCTTTACACGCTAGTAAAGTTACAGTAAGTTGTACTGTTTCATTACATGGAATCATCGGACCTTATTTTTTTGAAAATGAATAGGAGATCTCAATCACTGTCACTGCAAATTTCAAGAATGCATTCGTACAGGAGGACCCCATCTACAGGACGTAATTAAAAAAATTATGAAAATTCCATCATTGTTTCTTAAATGGCATGTTTTGAGATTTCAATTACTTTAAATAAAATATTTTTCTTCCATAACTTTTGGTTTTATTGGATTATTAAAAAGTTCCCGTTTTTTTTTTTGGAGGGGGGGTCACCCTATATATATATATATATATATATATATATATATATATATATATACATATATATATGTCTGCGGATTACTATTTACACTCTCACACCCTGATTGAACACTCTGGGAGAATGGTAGACTTTGAAAAAACAGTAGCTACTCAAGCATCTACGCATCGTTCATTCAATAATAAATTATAACACTCTCAGCGTATGTTTACATTGTACATATCACGCTAAAAGTCTGCCTCCTTCTACCGAGCTCAGAGGTAGAATCGCCGGCTGATGTCAATTCGATCGGGTTTCAATCCTGGCTAAAAGCAATCGGATGTCTAACCGTAATGATAAGCTGTGATACAGCGAAACAGTTCTATCTGCGGATGACTATATATATATATATATCAATGTATATTTGGGAAGCAACCATTCCTTCAAATATCTTTCGTTAAATACAGGAAACAAGGAAAATTTAATCCATACTGTTTTTTTTAATACTGGTTCTACATACGTGAGCTGAAACACCGACTCTTGGCAACTAAGCGATAAAGCCTACGTTGCTATTACATCTGCAACACAAAAAATAAAGAAGAAGCCACCCCCACTCTTTATTTTATCCAAGCCGACTCTCTTTTAAACCACTTATTTTGCGGTTGATTAATAACAAAGACTAACTTGAAAACATCTAAAAATGGCCGCCAACTCTTCAACCCCGTTTGAAGTCGGAAGTAAGAAATTAAAGACAACAAAGTGATATAAAAGATATTTTTTGTCTCGTGGTGATCGCGGTGTTTTGAAAAGAACTAACGTAAAGACAACAATAGACGGTGAAGGAGAAAGGCGATTAGAAATTAAAAGGGAGATAATGAAGGAAGGAAGTGGAGTGTAAAAATGGCGGCAGAAAGAAAGAAGTTAATGAAGCGAATTTAGAAGTCGTCAAAAATATCATGACAATGACGAAAGTGAAAAAAAGAAAGAAAAGAAAAGCTTTATTTCAAAAGAAAGTAAAATAAAGGCGAAAAGGAATTTGTTGTTACCGGAAAGAATATCCAACTAAATTTTTCAAAGATTTAAATATGTCCCTTCAATATAAGTATACAAGTAGCTATGTAAAATCATCTGGAATTATACTAAAAATTTATTTACCTCATTTTCAACGCCTATTTCGAACCTGGAAATAACAAGACATTAAACATCAGCAAATTCATCAAATTCATTAAGTCATTAATCGCAAACATACAAAGATTACACCAAACTTCATATAAACACAAAACAAATATCAGGAAAGAACAACAGGAAAACAAAAACCCTGAAGAGTGAAGACATCACAATAATGACTTCACAAAACTTCGAAGTCTGCGTAAATGAAATAACCCTGATCAGCTAAGTCACAAACTTCTTCGCATTAATTCCATTTATACTCTATATCTGTTTCGATATCGAGAACTTTATGATAAAAACCTTTCTAGCAGTAAACGACTGAAAGAACAACAATTTTGCCATTTTGCCATTTTGCCATTTAACTATATATATATATATATATATATATATATATATATATATATATATATAGTTGGTTGTCCTATTTTCGTAAAAATTCTGTTGTATACAAATTCAAATGCTGTTGCGATGCAGCATACATAGGACGAACCAATCTGAGATTGGAGACACGGATTGCGCAGCATGTCCCCGCGAATTTACGTTTGGGTAATTCCAATAGTAATATAAGAACGACTCAGGCCGTGCTGGATTCAGCAATCGGCCAACACCTGTTGGACAATCCGGCTTGTGCCTCTTCTTATGAGGACAGTTGGTTTTCTGTCCTGCACAGTGCTCGTTCGTTACATCATCTGCGTATTTTGGAGGCCATTTGCCTTAAAATCCAACAGCCGAGCCTGTGCAGGCAGAAAGAGCAATTCTTACGCTCTTTGCAACTACTGGCGAGTCTGTGAGTATAACCTTTTTTCTTTTTATTTTCACTCTGTGGAATTCATATGTTTACACCCCCCTTACGTTTTAAATTTCCTCAATAAATTTATTTTTAAGCGTAATTCCATCAGCTCCCAGTAGTGCAAATATTCCATTCTGTTGTGTCCTCTTTCTTACCTATTCATAAACTTTGCCAACGTGACCCTTGACAAGTGTTGGCCGAAAGGTTCCTCGGGTTATATCAAAATGAAGTCCACACTCTTCAGATATATATATATATATATATATATATATATATATATATATATATATATATATGTGTGTGTGTGTGTGTGTGTGTGTGTGTGTGTGTGTGTGTTAACCTAAGAAGAAGAATTTAAGAAATGTACTAAAATAACGGTCAGATAAAGACTCTCGTGCGGATGTCATGCATAGCATCCGCTTCATTCAGAAATATATCGAATACATCTCAAATCAATAAGTAAAATTGAAACCAAGTAAATTAATTCTCTGGGTTTTAAATAAGAAAATACATCATCAAATGACAATATAAAATCACAAAGAAACTTACCAAGTTACAAAGTCTACATAACTTGAAGATTTTCTGCAGCAGTAACAAGTGAAATGTTTTTTTTAATAAATTTACTTCAGACAAAGCAATAAAGCCACTAAGACTCAACGGTTTGTGAGAGAATATGAGAAAAATACTATTAAGTAGAGAGAACAATAAATGAAACAAAAAAACTAAGAAAACAGAAGATGATAATTGATACTGCATATAAATTTTTGAAGATCAAAGTTGAGTGGGAAGCAAGACGTCGGAAGAGAGTTCCACAAACGAAAAGTGCGATAGAAGAAACTGTTATTATTGGACTTATGGTTCCGTCTAGCTATTTCAACTGTAAAATGAATTGATCTTGCCGTCAAGTCAGTCAGTGAGTTAAGTGCCATACGTGATACACGCTATGGGCGATCATGACTCGAAAGAGACATGACTGACTGGGCAGACGTTTATCTCAAAATGGGTTGCCATTGCTTTCTGCGGTAGACTGGTTGCCGACTAAGGCTATATAGAACCCAATCGGTCCTGTTATTTAACCTATAACTGGAGGAAAGAGACGTATTTATCAAGGGTATTTATGCGTAAGTGAATACAAAGAATTCAATGGGAATTCGAACTCGGCTTCACCGATTTGTCGTTCCGAGTCGATATCCATTGCACCACAACGTACATCCTTATTAAATAGAGAAAAAAAACAAAACAAAAAAAAACAAAAAACAGATTGATTGGCAGATTTGTTTTTTTACGACTTATCAATCTTTTTCAGGTTATTTAAAGCCAGAAAAGAATTTTTAGAATGTGAGAATATTTTGGAGATAATAATTTTACTAATGCAAGTTCTGCTAGTTATCTCGTAGCTTGGGGAGAAGAGGTGGATTCATCGTATTTTCGCGTAAGTGAACATAACGAATCCAACTGGAATTGGAACTAGTCTCTCTGATTTCCAATTCCGTGTGGTTATCTCTTACACCACCCGCACATTCAATCTTACAGCACTTGATAATTCTAAGTATCACACAACTAGGCATTGGCCACACTCGTCGTTGCTTTAAGTTAAACGATTCTAGGCCAAGCGGTGTTTCAACGTGATATGTCCGTTAATCAAATAATATAGATTAAGGACAGAAAAACGATTGAAATTACATTTATAGTTCTGAAAATTAATGCTAACTGGAAAGAAAGAAGGAGAGACTTTCACAAGCAAGAAGAGAGATTGTATTGATTGCTTTTACATCAGCGTTAATTTTAACATTGTCAAATTTGCCTATTGTAATTATTTTTTCTAACAGTCAGGTTGGAAAATCATGTAAATATTTGTATCCTATTATTTTCATTGTTGGAAAGAAAAAAATACACTAATATCGTGAAAAAATGATTTAGCCAATTTATGAAGAAGTAATAATCGAACGTGCCAGAAATATGTTCTTTTCAAATTTGGTGATTTCTCGATGAATAATCCCCCATGTGCGCAAGTGAATGCAAGGAATTCAACTGGAATTCGAACTTGGCTCCCTGACTCAGAACGATAAACAGGGAGCTGAGTTCGAATTCCAGTTGAATTCCTTTCATTCACTTAAGCACAAATACCCTTGAGAAAGGTATTAATCCGTCTCTTCCCTCCGGTTATGGGTTAAGCAATAGGACAGATTGGGTTCTATAGCCTTGGTCGGCCACCAGTCTACCGCAGAAATTAATGGCAACCTACTGCGAGGTAATCTTCTGCCCAATCAGTCATGTCTTGAAAGAGACATGATCGCCCAAGCGTGTATCACGTACAGCACTTAACTGACTGAAAGCTCTACGATCTAGTATACCAAGTGACATTATTAATCAGAGTTTTATGATGCATGAGATAGTCAACACACTGAAAGTACACAAATCAAAAGGAGAAAAGTAATTACACCAGCTGGTTATATAAGTTACTTTTGTGTATGGCTTGCATGTAGGTTAAACGAGAATAATCAATGGTCCAAGTTGAATGGTTTCGTTTTATCAGCAAATTCTGGCAGGCAATGCAAAGTGGATATATTATAACAGTGTTAACCTAAGCGAAACATTCCCAAAGGATGGACTTCATTAAAATTGTTGCAGTATGTTGTGGGATTGAAAATAACTCTTTTACGATTAGCTGATGTCAGATTATTTCGAACATGTATGCTTTTCAGTCAGACTCTCTAAAGGCAGGAAAAATATAAACTTCTTCAAGTTTTGATTCAAATCAATACATTAATATGTGTTTAAACTCTTCACAATTATTTTTTTCATTAACAATGAAAATAAAAGTGTTGCTACCATTTGAGAAGATGATAGATGGAGCAAGGTCAGGAGAGTAAGGTGGGTGAGGCAAAACATCCATATTAAGGGTTTACATTTGGCCATACAAATGGTCATACAATCTGGTGAAATTTTAATTTTTTATATGTAATATATATATTGGCTTTGTAAATTAATAATATTAATTACATTGAGCCCTCTGGCTGGATCAGTTTTATTATTTAATTTTTAATAATTATTTTTAAAAAGATTTCTTTTAGGTTTTTACCATCAAGCCGCTTTATTTTGGATTTGAATACATATATATATATATATATATATATATATATATATAGAGAGAGAGAGAGAGAGAGAGAGAGAGAGATTGTTTCCTTGACTTACAAGTGTTCCAGCTAACGAGTTTTTCGCGGTATGAGCCGTCTCTCGGTCGATAATATTGCTTTGAGTTAAGAGCTAAAATTCAAGGTACGAGCCAGTTTCAGATACCCCACCGCTAGTACCACAGTGAACGCCGCAAGATCTACCCAGCATCCCATGTCAAAAGTCGTTCATCTTAAGCGGTTGGCTTGCAGCAGTGGAAGCATCAGTTACAAAACTGATTATGTGGCCATGCATTATCGTATAAGAGAAATAGCCTGTTAAGATTTCCCAATGATGAGCGACTTTTCTGCAAAATTTTGAGCAATGCTTCTTGCAAAACATCATTTTTACAACAATGGGTTCGAAGAAAGTGAGAGCAAAGAACAGTACTGAGGTTATTAAAACCAGATTACGTGTACTGAGTTAAATAAAGATTTTATCAAAGATCATGACCAATTTGTGTGCGCAGTCAATTTAGCGAAGCCGTATAAGCGTAGCACTTCTACGATCTATATCACACTGAAGCGGAAGGGGTCGATAAAAGCTATAACGCCACTCAAGGGCGTTAAAATAATTTCTCAACAGCGGACATCTATCCATGAAAATATGGAAAAGCTGCTGATAGTGTGGATGACGGAGAAGCAGCTCGCAGGAGATAACGTGACGGAGACTATAATCTGCGAGAAGGCATGAACTATTTACACTGATTTGTTGCAGCAGCAGACCCCCAGACACTTAGACGGACGAGCCGTTTAAAACCTGTCGGGGTTGGTCAAAGTATTTAAAAAAGAGGATTGTCATTCCTTCTGTTGTCAGGCATGGTTAAGCGGTGAACGCGAATATGAAGGCAGCTGAAGATTACCTCAAAACCTTTGCCGAAATGATAGCAGCCTAAGGGTATATCTACTCAGTCAGTCAGTTAAGTGCCATACGTGAAACAAGCTTGGGGGATCATGTCTCGAAGGAGACATGACTGACTGGGCAGAAGATTATTCCGCAGTAGGTTGCCATTGCTTTCTATGGTAGACTGGTTGCCGACCAACGCTATAGAACCCAATCTGTCCTGTTATTTAACCCATAACTGGAAGGAATAGACGGATTGATACCTTTTTCAAGGGTATTTGCGCGTAATGAAAGCAAACCCCTCCCCATTCAAGATTTCTGATGCTAAGAGCACTTTAGCATCATGATATGTCTTAGTATCATCGATATAGCCTGGCAGGGTGTTACAAAGAGGAGTCTGACCCCTGTGTGGAAGATGCTGTAGCCTGAGGTTGTGTCTGAAAGAGACTTTGAAAGACACGAATCTGAAGCGGTAGTAGTCACGGATGAAGATGAAATCAAAGATCTCATCGAGAAAATGAGCTACAGACGCAGCAGCACAGAGGTTTTGCAAGAAGTAAGAGAGGCAGAGGAAAAAAAATTGCAACTGGGCGTACTATTTACATCTGCAAACTTTTCTCGTCCTGGACAATGTACTTGCCTGCCCACTTGATGACATCCTCGAAGATTTGAAGTTTAAAAAGGTTCTCTACCTTCCACCCAACATCACACTCATTCTTCAGTCAATGGACTAATAGTTATCGATATGGTCTGGTAGGGTGTTACAAAGATGATCTAACTCGTTTCAGAAACATTTTGAAAAAGTAGGACGAAATGAAATTTATTGAACAGAGTTTTATCGAAAATCGATGCATATGAAAGTGAGGAAAGCTTGGTGAAAAGGGCAAAAATCAGTGAATAAGATTCAGTTATTCAGTTCTTTTTGCTCGATCCTCAAGTAGTTTGAGATCAAAGTGGGGTCGGAACAGATTAATGTCATTTGAAATTATTGATTTGACACACGAGTCATTTGAGTTACGAACTCCGTCACGGAACGAATTAAACTCAAAAGTCAAGGCAATACTGTATTTAGATTTCGGCATTAAACAATCCACAGCAATTTTATACGCCGCTAAATAAAACCAACCAACCAACCAACCAACCAACCAACCAACCAACCAACCAACCAACCAACCAACCAACCAATCTATCACGTCTCGAAGGTGCTCGGTGCCTCTTTACGCTTCCTGAATCTGTCTGTCACTGTTTTTATTTTGGAGCTTCGCTTTATTAAATCTCAATCGATTTTTACAAAACCTTTATCTCATTTGTGAGTTGTCCTATTGGAAATGACATCAGAGAAGGCAAGTGAGTATCACCTCAAAACTTTTTTCCGTATGATTCAAGCACCTGTTCCGCCCCCAATTTTAAGATAGAGAGTACGAACCTCACCTTTGAAGAGTTCTGGAAGGAGCACTATGACATCATGATATGCCTCACAATTATCGATATGGACTAGTAGGGTGTTACAAAGATAATCTAACCCGTTTCAGAAACATTTTGAAAAGGGAGGACGAAATGAAATTTATTGGACAGAGTTTTAACGAAAATCGATACATATAAAAGTGAGGAAAGCGAGGTGAAAAGGCCAAATAAAGATTTATTCAGTTCAGCCTTTCTGCTCGATCTTCAAATAGTTTGAGATCAAAGATAAATGCTGTACATTATAATTATTAAAACTAGTTTATTGCAGTAAATTCTATTGTATTGTGTTTTACACAATATTACTTATATACATTTTTACTTATTCAAAAACATGTAACAAAAAACATTTCCGCTGATTTGTTTTTTGTGTGTGTGGGTCGGAACAGATTAATGTCATTTCAGATTATTTCAATGGGGAAAATTGATTTGACATACGAGTAATTTCAGTAACGAGGCTTCATGTTGAAACGATTTAAAACTACATATACATTGTGTTTATTGTCATCCGCAGACAGATCTGTTTCGCCGTATCACAGCTCATCAGTACGGTTAGACTCCGATTGCTTTTTTTACCCAGGATTGAAACCCGACCGAAATGGCGTCAGTCGTCGACTCTACCCCTGGGCTATGGGCGTTCGGTGGAAGTTAGCAGACTTTTTAGCGCATATTATTATACGCGCCAAATAGCTAGAGCGCTCTAATATATATATATATATATATATATATATATATATATATATTGTTCTTTATTTTGTCGATTGCACAGTATAGTATATTGGACACCGTCTGTCAGAAAAGAAGGCACCATGACGCAATTGACTCCGCCCAAAATTTAGAAACAGCATGCTGTATTACTTGGCATTCGCACCGGATGCTCCATTACGAAAATTTCAGAGAACCTGGGTGTCAGTGTGAGGACAGTGCAGAGGCTTCGGAAAGAGTTGGGTGAGTCTAATAGTGATTAAGAAGGTGCTTGGCGAGATCAGTAGTGATGATGAAGTTATGTTTCTAATTATCATCTCACAGGGCTCAAGACTCAACACAGAGGCCGACATCAGATCCTTTGATGAAGTATTGCTGCTCTAGGCCAAATGGGTGGCTACTGAAAAGCTTTATGCCTGGCAACAGGACTCTGTACTATGCCATACAAACAGGAGGACCTTGTCAAGGCTGTCATACAATTTCTGTCGCAAAATCATCCCTTACATGTAGTTACCTAACTCTCCCGACTGAACCCACCTTGATTACTATGTGCGGGACGCAGTTGAGCGAGTGGTTAACGAAACTCCTTGTAACACCAAAGATGAACTGAAGGAAAGAGTTATGAAGGCAGCATTAACCAACTGAAACAAGGAGACAGTCCAGAAGATTTACAGGAGATTCCGAAATCATTTGGAAACCGTAATTGATGTCAATGGGGATTTTATTGAATAAATTTACTTTTTAATATTTCAAGATACTTTTGTATAATTTTGGTAAATATATCTGTTAAAATAAGATGTCTGTTTTTTTTTGTTTTTTTTTTTGTTTTTTTTGCATTTTTCATAGTTCATTTTTGAGTAATTTCACGAGAATTTAACCATCGAAACATACAATTCAGTCGGGTTTCAATCCTGGGTAAAAAGCAATCGAATATCTAACCGTACCGATGAGTTGTGATACAGCGAAACAAATCTGTCTACGGGTGACTATATATATATATAGATATATATACATAAAGGATTAATACAAATATAACATTTTTCACTTAGCTGATTGATGTTATTTTCAATATTCCGACTCTAGAGTTTTGTATACTGATCATCCAGCAATCGTTCCCTCAACTAGTCAGTAGATACCAGATAAATATTGTTTTTATTTAAAAAAAAGAACATAATAGAAAACTAATCAATAGGGTAAAGTCTCGTCTGGGGTGAATAAACATGAGCCCTAACCCGCTTTAAGCATGGTATACGGGATATTTTTGCTGATCTGAAGGGCTCAGAATCCCCACTTTAATAGATCTTGTATCGCATGCGCCTTGGGCATCCGTCCTAGTAAGGAGGTAGTAAATACTGACTGATCTTATTGATCCAAACTCTCTCTTGGTTGACTCTCTGCTTTCGGGCGGAGAGGACCCTAGACGAGGCTCTGCCAAAGGGTAGTCTCGTCTGGTGCAAATTGACAAGAACTCTACGCAGCCTTAATCAGAGTCTACAGGATATTTTTGGCTGAGCTTAAGGGCTCGAAGTCCCCATTTAACTATGTGTCACGTCCGCCCTGGGCTTCTGTCCTAATGGAGAGGTGATAAATAACGAGTGATTATATTGACTAGCACTCATCGCTCTCTATCTTCCCTACTGCCTACAGGCAAAAGAAACCCAGACGAGGCTCCGCAAAAGGGTAGAGACTCGTCGGGAGAAAATTGACAGAAGCCCTTACCCGGCCTTGAGCAGGGTCAACGGGATATTTTTTGTCGAGCTTATGGGCTCGGTGACCTCACTTTGAAAATGGCCTTGTGCCGCATTCTACCTATGTGGGAGGCAGATAAATACAGAGTGCTTATACTGACTAGCAGTTCATTAGCAGTGTATCTACTTCACACAGTGTGCGTGTCTTGTATTTGTTGATATACTACTATTCCCAACTTCCGTTTTGGTGATTACTCACGAAGTAATCTTTTAGGGTTACTATAATTTTGTAACAAGTATTTATAGGTAAGAAAGAAAATATTATTCTTTTTTAATTTTTAAATGAAGAAAACACCTAAGTATTAATCATGCTTTTCAAAAAGTCTATGGACGACGCCAAGTGACACAATTTAATGTTTAATAAAAGAAAGAAAAAAATTCGAGAATCGTCATTTTACAACCAGTTTTGTAAAAAAAGAAGATTTAATTCAAAACTTGAAAAGCGTTGGACACCCTTAAAGCTAGCTTGCCCAAGACGCATCCCTGCTTCCACGGCCGTTGTAAATGTGGTACCCTTAAGACCTTCAGGATTTAGGGACTTGTAATAGTAATCGGGGAAAAGAAGTAGACATAGGTCCGGTTCCACTAGTGTAAAAAGGGTAGAATGGGCCCATTTTACATAATAATGGAAAACATCGTTCCGGTTCGCAGCTGGAGACAAAAACGTAGATATAGATCCGGTTATAAAGGAAAATGCCACTAAATCGCAAGGCATTAAGAGTGAATAAGAATGAGAAGAATTGAGTGAAGAGAAATAGCGAGAGTAAGGACAATAAAAGAACATATTTCAAGATAATAGCGATTGGCGTTGCATATAATTTTTAAAAAATATGTTGCCAGTGTAGCAAAGAAAAGTTCCACAGGCGTGAAAACAAACTATTATAATAGAACATACGTCTACATCTACAGTATTTACATTATTCGGACTATTGTCCTCACCTTTGTTGCTATTTGTATGACGTTTCGGTCGTTATACGCTCCGGCCTTTTTCAGGGACTAGCAATTTCGAACCGAACCCTTTGTTACAATGGCTGGGGTATATGAACTCCATTCCTTGCGTAGTGCCTGTTCTGGTAGTCATGAGTTATCTCCCTCTAACCCTGCAAGTTACTTGTTCACCACTGCTGTAGCCTGGTATTGAACTCACAACTCTGTAAGTCAAGTCACAAGAACTACCCAAAGTCTATATCCACTGGGCCATGTGTCCTTAAGGAATGGAGTTCATATACCTGAAGTGATTGTAATAAAGAGTTCGGTTCGAAATTCCTAACACATGAAGAAGGCCGGAGCATACAACAGCCGAAATGTCGTACAAATGGCAACAAAGATGAGGACAATAGTCCGAATAATGTAAATACTGTAAATACTACCTCATCTCAGAAATATGGACAAATAGAATGGTCTATTATTAAACGTTGTACAAATGGCAACAAAGATGAGGACAATAGTCCGAATAATGTAAATATTGTAAATACTACCTTATCTCAGAAATATAAGCAAATACGTCTACATCTAGCAAGTCCGACAGTAAAGTGGGGAGACCTAGTTACCAATTCTTGCAGTCAAGCTACCTAGGTCAGAATCGATTATATTACAGATACTACTTTGAATTTTATGATGAAACTCGAAACATATAGTAGAAACACCAAACCAGACATGATAACAATATTGACAACTGACAAATGGTAGATTTACAAATGTACAACATGGATTCTGATGAGGAAAAATATCTGGCACGTCACTTTGAAATGTTTTTTGCTTACAAGTAACCGAGCAGCTGATTCAATAACACTAGAGTCAAATGCCAGATCAGGACCAGTAGTATTGAATATTGCTTGTACATAAAATTATTCCGCCAAAATCAATTTTAAAAAGCAGTCCATAGAGAATTTGAAGGAAATTGCTTCTTGGTTGGGCTGAGAACATTTTATCTAATTATTTTCAGTAAACTGCATCCGGCAGCAAGGCCTCTGATTTGGGAGGTAGCAAAGAGCATGAAACCACCTCTTAATTGCTGTTGTTCCCAGGTCCACCCTGACCCGTAGTGGTAGCACCTATTAGGGTCCCAGCTATGGGCAAATAATTAACCTCCAAAGCTGCGTCAAAAGACTGTGAAAGTATAAAAATAGACTTTTATTGAAATATATACATAAAAATAGACTTTTATAGAAAAATATACATTTTTGAAGGAAAAATATTATCAATAATTTATTTTTGAAGAAAAATTATTACCATAATACATTTTTTAATAATAAATAATTATTACCAGCAGTACATTTTGAATACAAAACTAGAAGACATTTTCAGTTTTTTAAAATAAAAAAAATAAAAACAAAAAATTTTCATTAAAATCTGACTAAATCAACCACAGAATTTGACATGCCATTAAACAAAACTTAAACTCAAACTCTAATCATTGTATTTCAGCTGACATTAAGGCTCCAACCGTGGAGTAGGGTAGGTAATAATCAAACTGACAAGAAATGTTTAACCACATAGTCGTTTCTAAATATTGCTTCACGAAATGCATTCTGATTATGTTATATGTTCATCTGTTATAACGGTTTTATTGTTTGGCTTAAAAATGTTTTGGCGATGGAAGTGAGAAACGGTTTAACATATAAAAAATTTATCCGAAAGGGGGGGGGCTCTTTCTATCTTTTCTAAGTCAGTGTCTTATCTTAGTGAAAACTCGACTGGCTAATTCTCGTTTGTTTGCCCTTCGGCTGATATATTGTCACCATGGAGAAACAGGGGTGTAAAGTGTCATGTTTAGAGACACATAAATTGTCTCAAAGACCATTCCACTCTGAAGGATTCTGTACGGGTGGCCCAAACTGAGGTAACTGACATAAAAGAAGAAAAATTAAAAGAAGTAGAGAGAGAGAGAGAGAGAGAGAGAGAGAGAGAGAGAGATCTAATCCGAAATCCGAAAGTAAATGAATACAAGAAAAAATTACAATGTCAAAATATGAGTTATTAAAAGCCCAAAAAAAAAAATCACTATCTATCTATCTATCTATCTATCTATCTATCTATCTATCTATCTATGTGTGTAGGAGAATCAGTGGATAGGTTCTTCTGTGATTATGCATCGGAATACATGTCTGTAGAAATGAGTTTACATGTGTATGGTGATTTTCTAACAGTAGCTTAGATAAGACAGTCAGTCAGTCAGTTAAGTGCCATACGTGAAACATGCTTGGGCGATCATGTATCGAAAGAGACATGACTGACTGGGCAGAAGATTATCCCGCAGTAGGTTGCCATTGCTTTCTGCGGTAGACTGGTTGCTATCCAACGCTATAGAACCCAATCGGTCCTGTTATTTAAACCATAACTGGAAGGAATAGACGGATTAATACCTTTCCCAAGGGTATTTGCGCGTAAGTGAATGCAATGAATTCAACTGGAATTTGAACTCGGCTCCCCGATTTCTCGTTCCGAGCCGATATCCACTGTACCACAACGCACATCCTAGATGTGACACAAGGCCGAAAATATAGGAATGCTAGTGAGGATCGAACTCACTACTCAGTCGTAAATAATTATCTGTATATGGATCACTGTGGGTTTCTATTTTTGTATTTCTATGACATTTTGTGTTCGTTTTTATTGTTGGTTGGCTCTTTTTTGGTTAACGGCATATCAACCTCAATAGGACATTAAATACCGAAATTTCTTTTGTACGTAATTTTGTTTTTGAGATAATAATAGTTTTATTGATACAAGTGTTACTAATTACCCTTTTTCTGAGGAAAGAAGAGATAGATTCATACATTTCCCAAGGGCAATTGCCTGTCAGTGTTATATTAACAAACCCAACTAAATTTGAAACTCGGTTGTTCGACAAATAATGCTGGTTCTAAGCTTTCGGCTCACATGAGCCATCTTCAGAGAGGTTACAGAGTCGTTAACATAAAGACTTCATAACAAAGTCTTCATAAAGACTTCATAACATAAAGATTTCATCTTGTGTTGGCATAAAACATTGTTATGCAACAATAACAGTCACCGAATAGCAGACGAAGTTCGTAAATTTGTAATGCGGTTCTATGACGTCACTCGACATGAGAGAGCGAAATGTTAACAGAACCATATGTCTAAATGCAATAATCCCTGTAACCTCTCTCCAGCTCATGTGAGCCGAAAGCTTAGAACTTTTTCTGTGTGCATTGTCCTTTCAAGACGTAGGCGATCATGGCCGTCCATGTCTTCCTATCCCTGGTGGCTCTTAGTACGCTTTCTCCTGTAACTCCACGCAACCCCCGTTCTGTCATCCACCTGATCAGGTCCTTCAAATATGTTATCCGTTGCTTTCATCTGTCTCTTTTTCCGTCTATCTGGCCTGTTAGTATCAGGTTCTCTAAGCCCTACTTCCTCATTGGATGTCCCGGGAACTTCAGTTGTCTCTTCCTGATGGTCAATATTAATTTCCTTTTCGTTTCCATTCTTTCCAACACCTCTTCATTGCTCACATACTCGGCCCACGATATCAGCAACATCCTTCTGTAGAGCCACATTTCAGCTGCTTCAATTTTTCCCTTCATCTTTGTTGATATTGTCCAACATTCACTGCCCCATTGAAAAACTGACATCACATAGCAATCCAGTATTCTCTTCTTTGTTTCTAGTGAAAGTTTCCTGTGTCTTAATACTTTACTCAGCTTCTGAAACGCGTCTTTCGCTATGCCAATTCGCCTTTGGATCTTTCCGTCTTCAGTTAGAACACTTTCGAGATATTTAAATTTTCGTACCTGCTTGATTTTAACATCCCCCACCTGTATTTGGCACTTTGGGCTGTTCTTTTTGTTCGAAAACTAGCTTAATAAGAAAAAATATCCAAACGTTGGACAATTTTTGTCTTTATTTTCACCTGAAATTAAAGCCAAAATATGATGTTTAGAACGGCTCATGATTAAACATAATAGACATTCATTCTCTGTCATATTTAACAGTATATGTTTAGAAAATTATCTGTGGCTCGATACACTAAACACACACACACACACACACACACATATATATATATATATATATTCCATTTTGAAACTAGTTATTTCGCTAGCCAGGTTTCTACCATGAGTGTTGTCTTTAGGTGATTTTTATAAGTGATTTTACTTTTTACTGTTTTTTCTTTTTAAGAACGCTTTTGTAACGGTGTTTTATTTGAACGTTCACGTGGCAGGGAATTTATGAACGCGCATTGTTTAAATTAAAATAAATTATCACGTTTTCATCCATGGTTGTATGAACCTGAGGGTGAAAGGATTTTAAAAAAATAGAAAAATATTGAGGTATTTCTTAGTGCGGATGCATTTAGTTCTAATTTCTGTTCTTTCATTGAACAGTTCGTCTTTATTTTGGTATATCATAATTTCTAATTTTTCTTCTTGGCACAGTCTACATATTTGTTCACCATTGTAAGACTCATATATATATATATATATATATATATATATATATATATATATATATATATAGTCATCCGCAGACAGATCTATTTCGCTGTATCACAGTTCATCAGTACGGTTAGGCTTCGACTGCTTTTAACCCAGGATTGAAACCCGACCGAATTGGCGTCAGTCGGCGATTCTACCTCTGGGCGTTCGGTAGAAGAAGGCAGACTTTTTAGCGTGTATATTGTCATTATACCCACCCAATAGCCAGAGTGCTTTAATGCATTGCTGAATGAGCGATGCGTATATAATTTATTTGTTTAAACCTTATTTTTAATGGATAGTCATATTTGAGCAAATGCTCTCTTTTTAATATTCAACAGTATATGTCTTTATTTACATTTACCAGCCTGAATATTCGAGATACCATTTAAAAAATATGCGTCCTCTCACATATATATTATGTTTAAACAAATAAATTAAAAATATGTCGGATTTAATCCATTTACTAATATATATATATATATATGCCCTTCTACATGCGAACTACTGGAAACAGCAATTTTGGCACTAAATATAATTACAATTAAAACTAAATATGTATATATATAGTCATCAGCAGACAGTTCTGTTTCGTTGTATTACAGTTCATCAGTGCGGTTAGACATCCGATTCTTTCTAGCCAGGATGGAATCCCGAGCGAACTGATATCAGTCGGCGATTCTACCTCTGAGATATGCGCTCTCGGTAGAGGAATGTGCACTTTAGCCTGTTATATACAATGTAAACAACACACACCAGTAGCCGAGAGTGTTCAAATTCATTATTGAATGAATGATACATATATATAGCGCCAAAAATCTTTAGTGTCAAAATTTCTGCTTTCAGTAGTTCGCTAGTAGAAAGGCATTTAAGCAAGTTTTTTTTTTGTCATAAAGTGCTTGTTATCAAGCTAAGGATAGAGCGTCAATAGAATTAATGTGGAGAAGTTTATCACTTAGCTGAGCATTGTTATTTCAGTCATGCCAATTTCGAAGTTTCGTGAAAGAATTTTTGTGATATCTTCATTTCTCAGGGTTTTTGATTTTCCGATATATATGTGCGTTGTGGTACAGTGGATATCGGCACGGAACGAGAAACCGGGGAGCCGAGTTCGAATTCCAGTTGAATCCATTGTATTCACTTACGCGCAAATACCCTTGGGAAAGGTATTAATCCGTCTATTCCTTCCAGTTATGGTTTAAATAGCAGGACAGATTGGGTTCTATAGCTTTGGTCGGCAACCAGTCTACCGCAGAAAGCAATGGCAACCTACTGCGGGATAATCTTCTGCCCAGTTAGTCATGTCTCTTTCGAGACATGATCGCCCGAGCGTGTATCACGTATGGCACTTAACTGACTGAACATATTGGTATGCTAAACACATACTAATATTTATCTATCTAAAAAGATAGGTATGAAGAAGTTATACTTATGACAAGACTGTAAATCTTTTTATGTCATATATTTTCCAAAACTCTTCTGTACATTATTCTTAGACGTTCGAGGAGGTGATGAAAAAAGATCGATTCGATCTATTTACCCAAATCAGGTCAAAAATTAAGATTTTGATTAGGAATGCCTTCTTGTTTGGGCTGTGTGCGTTGTAGTGCAGTAGATATCAACACGGAACGACAAATCGGGGAGCCGAGTTCAAATTTCAGTTGAATTCCTTGCATTCACTTATACAGAAATACCCTTGGGGAAAGGTATTAATCCGTCTCTTCCCTCAAGTTATTGGTTAAATAACAGGACAGATTGGGTTCTATAGTCTTGGCTGGCAACCAGTCTACCGCAGAAAGCAATAGCAACCTACTTCGGGATACATCTTCTGCCCAGTCAGTCATATGTGTCCTTCGAGACATGATCGCCCAAAGCGTGTATCATATATGGCACTTAACTGACTAACTTTTCTTCTACCCCACACATATGTGACTGTTTATATGTGTGCCTATGAAGGGAGATATAACTGCTAGCGGGGGGGATGTTCTTATCTATCGTTCTTTTAGTGGACGTAACTTTCTTTGTGCTTTCGTGTGTAGGTTTTGCAATGAATTCGTCAAATTCTAAAATGTCATAGCAACAATTTGATATAGGAGTGTCGGTTAAAAATAAAAAGGAAAAGTTTTTTTAAAAAACGCTGTTTATATGAGGCCGTCTATTGTCTTCAACAACCTCCAACATGTTCCCATATACCCACTCACTTCCCTTCCCAGAATTGAAGAAGAAACAAAGTGGGTATTTTGTGGCAGACGGAACTGGGCCGGAATATTGCTTTTTTTTTCTATTGCTTCGTAGTTTCTTTTTTCCTTTTCTTCTTTTTTATTTTTATTTTATTTTATTTTATTTTATTTTATTTTTTTGCAATTTCTGCATTTTCTTTTTTCTCTCGGTAGTATCCTCAGCTCTACCCAACTCTTTCTTCTATCACCGTCTCCTCCTCTTATCAATACCCTCCTTTATACAGTGTCTACGTTTCCTTCTTTCTTATTGTTGCCCTTCACGTCTTACTGTTTTTCTCTTCTATCACCGCTTCTGCTTCTCTCCATCACTTTTCTATTTTCCACTTCTTCCTCTTTCTCTCTTTTCTCGCCCTCCTTCTTGTGATTTTATTCTATCACTGTTTCCTCGACATCTCTCTTTCCCCTCGGTCCTGGGTATGACCATAAACTGCATCCGGCACCATGGCCTCTGATTGAGAGGTTGTGAGGAGCATTGAACCACTTCTTAGTTGCTGTTGTTCCCAGGTCCACACTGACACGGAGTGGTAGTACCTGTTAGGGTCCCAGCTAAGGGCAAATAGTTACACCCAGAAACTGGGGACAAAACACTATGAAACTATAAAAATAGACTTTTATAGAAAAATATACATTTTTGAATGAAAAATATCACTAACAATACAGTTTTGAAGAAAATATATTACAATGAAACATTTTTGAAGGAAAAAAAATTATAACCAGCAATACATTTTTTAATACAAAATTACAAGACATTTTCAGTTTCTATATAAATCACCCATCCGCCCCTGTATTGAATACTGTTGCCACATCTGGTCAGATGCACCTGCTATTCTCCTCGGGGTTCTTGACAAAATACATCGGAGAATCTGTAATGTGATCGATACCGTCTTGGCAGCCCGGCTGCAGTCACTCTCTCACCGGCGTGATGTGCCTTCCCTGTGCCTCTTCTATAAATGCTTTCACGGCTTCTGCTCCGATGAACTTAGATCACTGGTGCCCCCTAGGTATGAATTTGTACGAGATACTAGATTAGCAACTAGATTCCACTCTTTTACAGTGAAACAAATAGGATGTAACAGCAGTTTCTACTCTAACAGCTTCTTTTCTCGCACTTCTCGCCTGTAGAATTTCCTTCCATATACTTGCTTCATCGACAGCTACAATCTTCAGGAATTTAGAAGTAAGGTCAACAGACACCTCTTATCGCACTAAGTCGCATCCATTCTCTCAAACACTCTTCCCATCTACTCAACCCTTATCCTCGATATCCTCATCTGTCTCCTTCCGACATTTCCGATAACTAACCACTCTTTCTCATCACTTTCCCCTATGTAACCCCCTGCGCAATAGTGGCAGTGGAATGCCTTGCTTGGGATGAATTGATTTAAAAAAAAAAGGAAAATATTCATCAAAATCTGACTAAATTAACCTTCTTACTATAACCGAACATAAAAACCCTACTTTTTGGCATTATATAACCTATAGAGGTTGATAACACTGAGCATCAGGAAGAGACAGCTGAAGTTCCTGGGATATGCAGTGAGGAAGGAGGGCTTGGAGAACCTGATACTGACTGGGCAGGTAGAGGGAAAGAGAGACAGATGAAGGCAGCGGATAACATATTTGAAGGACCTAATCAGGTGGATGACGGAACGAAGGTTACATGGTATAACAGGAGAAAGTGTACTAAGAGCCACCAGGGATAAGGAGACGTAGAAAGCCATGATCACCAACGTTCTGAAGGGACAGGGCGCATAGAAAAAGAAGAAGAGGTTGATATGCCGTTAAGCAAAACTCAAAATTCTTTCTCTCTTCCTACTCTCGTCTATTTTTCTTCTATTGCTGCTGCTTCTTTCTCACATCCTTTCTTCTATTGTCTTCTTCTTTTCTTTTTCTCCTTTTTGTCATCTTTCTATACTTTCTCTCTCTCTCGTCTATCAGCATTCCCACCTACTCTCTTTCTCTCTCCCTCTCTTTCTGTCTATATTAAAGCTTCTAATTTTGGTATTTTTTTCCATTCTAATCCTTCTGTCTCATCCCTCTATCGTCAACTTCTCTCCTTTTCTCTCTCGTTCTGACATCCACACACACACACACACACACACTCTCTCTCTCTCTCACTCTCTCTGTTTCTCTTTCTCCTTTTGCCTCTTCTTTCTTTATCTTGTTTGCCTCTCCGTCTTATTCTCTCTAACTGCTTTTTGTTACTTTTTCAAATCGATCTCCATTTTCGGTTTGTTGCTTATTTTTTTCCTTTCTTCCTGTTTTTTTTTCTATTTTTTTCTCGACGCATTCTTTCTTTCTTTCCTTTCTTCCTCTGTTGCTTTTTTTCTATCTCTCTTTCTTCTCCATCGAATCTTTTTACCCTTCTCTCTAATCCAAATATTTTTACTCTTTTTTCATTTTTTCATCTCTTTTTTCCTGACTCGATTAGTTACATTATTCTTACCTTCTGTTTTGTCCTAATTCCAAACACATTTCCTTGAGAATTTCATTCTTTTCACTTTATCTCTTTACCTCCTTCTATTAATCTTCTACTACACTTAACTAAGTCTGGTATAAGGCTAGAAGATTCTCAAGACGGCCGCAGTTGAAAAGCGGGCACCCATCTAAGTCATGATTTAGTTGAACGTTGCTAAATAAAATTTAGCTGGTCAATATAAACAAGTGCTTTCAGTGTGTGTACATTCTTCCTCCTCGTTTTCTCCCTCACTGGTTTTTTCTTACTACACTTCTCTTCTTTTTCTTCTTCTTCTTCTTCTTCTGTTACTTCTTTTCTTTTTCTTCTTCTTTTTCTTCTGTTCCTTCTTCTTTTTACCTTCTTCTTTTCCTCTTCTTTTCCTTCTTTTTTCCTTCTTCTCTTCTTCCCTTTTTTTTCTTCTTCTTGTTCTTCTTTACCTTCTTCTTTTACTTCTTCTTCTTTTCTTCTTATTTCCTTCTTCTCTTCGTTTTCTTTTTCTTTTTTCTTCTTTTTCTTTTTCTTTTTCTTCTTTTCCCTCTTTATATTTTCTTCTCCTTTTCTTCTTTTTCTATTTCAATTACAATTTTCTTCGTTTATTCGTTTTCTTTCCTACTCCTCTTCTTTTTCCACCTCCTACTTTTTATTCTTCCGCCTCCTACTCTGATTCTTCTTGTTATTTCTCCTCCTCTTCCTACTTTTTCTACCTTCACCTGCACTATTTCTTCTTATCTATCTATCTATCTATCTATCTATCTATCTATCTATCTATCTATCTATCTATCTATCTATCCAGTTCTGCTCATTATCTATCTATCTATCTATCTATCTATCTATCTATCTATCTATCTATCTATCTATCTATCTATCTCAGTATGTTCATTATCTATCTATCTATCTATCTATCTATCTATCTATCTATCTATCTATCTATCTATCTATCTATCTCAGTATGTTCATTATCTATCTATCTATCTATCTATCTATCTATCTATCTATCTATCTATCTATCTATCTATCTCAGTATGTTCATTATCTATCTATCTATCTATCTATCTATCTATCTATCTATCTATCTATCTCAGTATGTTCATTATCTATCTATCTATCTATCTATCTATCTATCTATCTATCTATCCGATTCTATTCATTATCTATCTATCTATCTATCTATCTATCTATCTATCTATCTATCTATCTATCCAGTTCTATTCATTATCTATCTATCTATCTATCTATCTATCTATCTATCTATCTATCTATCTATCTCAGTATGTTCATTATCTATCTATCTATCTATCTATCTATCTATCTTTTTTATTGTCTCTCTTTTGTGTTTCTCTTTTGTGTCTTTTTCTTTTGTTGTTTTGCTTATTCTTTTCGTTTCATTCATTCTTTCATTTCTTGTCTCTTTCTTTCGTCGCTTTTTTGTTCTTTTTCTATCTACAAACTAATTGTCTTCCATTCTTCTTCTTATTATTGTTATTATTATTATTATTATTATTATTATTATTTCTTTTATTTTTTTACTTACAGAGGCTCTTATTTTTTTATTTCATTTTACATTTGTGTAATTGTCTGGTTTTCACCTTTTCTTCTTTCTTTTCTTTTTCTTTCTGTGCTTCATCATCAGTGCTAGAAGTATTGGTCGTGCTTATCAGGGTCAAGAGTTGATAGAACCGATTGTCGGTTTTAACTAGTAACTTTGTGACTCCAAGACAGAAGATTTACACAGCTTTTTTTTTTTCACTCCACACACGTTTTATTCTTTGTTTTACATCTTTTAAAACTGTTTTTGTTTGTTGCTTTTTTGTTTTTAATTTTTTAATATTTTTTTTTTCAGTTGATAACAGTTCCATATTTTGACCTTCTAACATGAACGCGGTGAAGATTGCTTGCGCGGGTGTATAGCTGCCTGTGTGCATATGCGTGTGTTGTTTTTAAAAATGCCTTCATATGCGTGGCTTCGTGTCTAAGAGAAGATGTATACTGGCGCAACTGCTAAAGACGTCTTTTTTCTTATTGACCAACTGCAGCTGAATTGTGCTTAACCCTTAAACAGGGATACCATCAACTGATGTTTCATTGTCGACCAACGGATAACATCAGTTACATTTTATCCAACAGTTGGGGAAATCCTTCAGTCGTGATTCGAGCAAAATGACTAATTGGCAAACATTTCGATTCACGAGGTTACATTATTTCTTGGAGTATTTTAAAACTTTTCACCTCAAACTAGGCAACAACATCTAGGATAAATAAAAAGCAAAAGTGTAAGAGAATATGAGAAATAAGAAACATTA
>JBBBDQ010030491.1:112500-117500 GCA_037127315.1 Ascarosepion bandense
CGTGACTCTAAGAAGGCAAGCATCCTGGTCATTACACAACGTCGGGCTCCCGTCCCTGTGGGCGATAGGTATGTAGAGAAAAAACCTATTGTTAAACTTTTCTCAGCTTGTATGTATCCACACTATTATCAGAACCTTTCTGCAAACAACATGTTCCTGTAACTGTAGGCTTACGGCCATATTACGTTGAATAAACCGGTTCTCGCTCGATAACCGAAGTTAAGCAACGTTGAGCCTGGTCAGTACTTAGATGGGTGGCCGCTTGGGAATACCAGGTGTTGTAAGCGTATAGTGACGGATGTGCGTTGTGGTGCAGTGGATATCGGTTTGGAAAGAGAAATCGGTGAGCCGAGTTCGATTTCCTGTTGAATTACCTGCATTCACTTAAGCATTGGTACCCTTGGGAAAGAATTAATCCGTTCCTTCCCTCTAGTTGTGGGTTAAATAACAGGGTAGAACTTGGGGACAAAACAAATCTCAATGAATCTTGATACTCGAAAAGAAAAAAGTATTACTAGACACAAAAACTTATATAAAAACAACAATAAGTTATTACAACAATAAGTAATAACAACAATAAGTTATTACAACAATAAGTAATAACAACAATAAGTTATTACAACAATAAGTAATAACAACAATAAGTTATTACAACAATAAGTAATAACAACAATAAGGTATTACAACAATAAGTAATAACAACAATAAGGTATTACCAGCAATTAATAAATAAAAATTTAGTTGGCAATCAATGACCCGCCGAGGTTGATATACCATAAAAACAAACAACCAACCAAACCTGTAACTGTATGATATTCATTAATTCTAAAGGCATTCATTGTTTTTTGATTGCTGTACAGATTGGCGAGTCACAACCGATATAGAACGACGTTTTGCATATTCAGCTGTTTTCATGTTAACTACTCACCGTTTCGATCTAGTCATTTTTAAGCTCTCGCATTTTCAGCGCAACGTTAAGATTCCTTTTTTTAATTTTTTTTTCAAAATCATCTGTCCTTTCAGCCATGTTTTATAATTGATTTCACATGATAAATAAAAATATAAACTGAATTGTAGGGCGAAAAATTATTTTGGAGACACGCTACACATTCATGATAATTTAAATTCAAAAATATAACTTGGATCGACGCCAGCGTCGATTGCAATTCATCTGCATTCTTGGAAAAACATGACATGGAAATTTAACATTAAAATTTAGTATTAAATATAATGGGATATATTTACGGTAGAAAATAAATTGTAAATCATACTTTTTAATACAAATTAAAATATAACCACCAGTAGTATTATATTATAAATATAGTTAAAATAATTAAAACAATAAATAAAAATTATGTAAGAAAATGATAAATAAAATATTAAAATACAGTCTTAAAAAATATCGTAAAATAATAGTAATAAATAATAATAATAATAATAATAATAATAATAATAATAATAATAATAATAAATACGCATAAAAAATTTTTAACATTAATAATAATAATAATAATAATAATAATAATATTAAAAAAGAAAAAGAAAAAAGATTTTAACGTTAACTTTAACTTTCTTTCTCTTTATACTGTTCGTTCTCCTTTTCTTTTCTTTTTCTTTCTCTTCTTTCCGTTTAGCAATTTTCTTGTTATATACAATGTCAACATACGCCAGTAGCCGGGAGTGTTCAAATTTATCCCT
Source organism: Ascarosepion bandense (assembly GCA_037127315.1). NCBI lineage: Eukaryota > Metazoa > Mollusca > Cephalopoda > Sepiida > Sepiidae > Ascarosepion > Ascarosepion bandense. The sequence continues at coordinate 114,199 of JBBBDQ010030491.1, forward strand.
GAATGAATGACGTAACTACTGTTTTTTCATAGTCGACAATTCCTCCATAGTCCTCAATCGGGGTGTGAGAGCGAATTCAATTCTTTTTCCCACCCAGCTTTAAGTTACTTTCCAAGACTTGTATTACTGAAATCATTATTATTAAAATAAATAAACTGCGTAAAAAATATTTAAATCTCGGCATTCTTCTTGTGCTATACGCCGTGTCCTTTTAGAAGGTAGGCGATCATGACCTTCCACATCTCCTCATCCTTAGTTGCTCTTGGCACGGTTTCTCCTGCATCTTATGCGTTGCTTTCCCCCTGTCTCTCTTTCTCTCTATCTGTCCTGTGAGTATCAAATTATCCAAGCCCTTCTTCCTCATTACGTCCCAGAAACTTCAGCTGTCTTTTCCTGATGTTAAGTATTAGATTTCTTTTCATTTCCATCCTCTCCGAAACCTGGACGTAGCTCGCATGTTCAGTCCATGGTATCCCTGGCATCCTTCTGTACAACCACATTTTGGTTGATTCAAGTCTTTCTCTCATCGTTGAGGAGATTGTCCAGCATTCATTGTCATATTGAAGCCAGACATAACCCACAAGGTTTTTTATGCCGTTAAACAAAACAACCAAATCAATGTTTCCTCTGATAGTCATAATATTCACTTCTAAACGTCACGAAATAATTTTAATTGGTCCCAGCGTTAAATGAGGTACTTGAATGAAAGTCCGGATCTATTAATTCTTTTTTTAAGTCTTTCTATATCGACTTTCGATTCTTCTAATATAGATACCGTAATTCTCCATGTATTCTTACGCATTTTTAGGGGTGCAAAATTAGGGTTGCGTATTATGCACAGTTACAAAAAAACCTTTAAAAAATTGCCGTTTCATAGGTCGATTTCAATTGCTAAATGACTCAGTCAGCGTGATACACGCTTGTGCGATCATGTCTCGAAAGAGACATGACTGACTGGGCAGAAGATTATCCCGCAGTAGGTTGCCATTGTTTTCTATGGTAGACTGGTTGCCGACCAATGCTATAGAACCCAATCTGTCCTGTTATTTAACCCATAAGTGGAAGGAATAGACGGATTAATACCCTTCCCAAGGGTATTTGTGCGTAAGTGAATGCGATGAATTCAGCTGGAATTCGAATTCGGTTCCCCCGATTTGTCATTCTGAGCCGATATCCAATGCACCACAACGCACATCCTGACTACTCACCACAAATATACGACAATTTGACACTAACATTCGGCGATTGAGACCCCATAAGGATGTCAAATACAGTCATATGTACCTAACAGTACTTACAAGTGTAAAATAAAATAAGAATTAACATAAATTAAAGTTAGAATGATTAACAAACGATGGCCGTAATAAAATTGGAGAGTTACAATTTATAGGGTCTGATTACCAAACAAGGGTGCGTATTATGCGTGAGTAGAAGCATTTTCCCACATTTTCAGCACAATTTTAGTGGTACGTTTTATGGATGAAGGTGTATTATACTTGAGAAATTACAATAATTAGAATGTTCTTGTCTCAACCTTTAATCTTAAGGCATAATTTTTCTACCTACCCTGCTTCTTCTTATTTTTCCTTCTCCTCTTACTCCTCCTGATCGTCTTTTCCTTCGTTTTCGCCCTCTTCTTCTTTGTTCTCTTTTTTCCTTTTCCTCCTCTTCATTTTTTCACCTCCTCTTTTTCTTCTTCCACCTCCTACTGTTCCTCTTCTCGTTCTTCTTTTTTTCTTTCTCCTCATCCACTTTTTCTTTCTCTTTCTCTTTCTCTTCGTCTTCGTTTTCTTTTTTCTGCTCCTCCTCCTGCTCTTCTTTTTCTTTTTCTCTTCTTTTTCTTCCACTCTTACTCCTCCTCGTTGTCTTTCTCTTTTTCATCTTCCTTTTTCTTCTTCTTCTTTGACTTTTTGCCTTCTTCTCTTCCTATTCTTCTTCAACTTCTTCTTTATTGGCTTATGGTCTCATCCCTTTGAAACCGCAATTCCCCGTATGATCATCGAAGTTGTTAATACCAGCGATAATACCATCGTCGAGCCTTAACCAGAGCCTCAATGGGTGACCACCTGGGAATACCAGGTGCCGTAAGCGGGTGGTGGTGTAGCGGATAATGATTCGGAAGTGGAGAGCTGAGTTCCAATTCCAGTCGGGTTCGTTATATCACTTACGGGAAAATAACCTTGAGAAAGGTACCAATCGAACTCTTCTCCTCCAACCCATCTATGAGTTATTTTACAAGACTTTTATCACGAAAATCATTATCTCATAAATAAATAAATAATATTTGTCTATATTTCTGAGATGAGGTAGTATTTACAGTATTTACATTATTCGGACCGTTGTCCTCATTTTTGTTGTCATTTTCGGCCGTTGTATGTTCTGGCCTTCTTCAGGTGCTAGAAAATTCGAACAGGACCCTTTATTACAATCACTGGGGTATATAATCTCCATCCATTGCGTAGAGCCTTTTCTGGTAGTCATGAGTTATCTCCCTATAACCCTGTAAGTTACTACAGACTATAGCAGTGTTGAACAAGTTATTCGGAGTTTCATGTGTTACGCAATCATCAGGTGAAGATTCCAAACTGACCGTTTGAAACATGCACTTGATTTTCATGGGAATTAAATCTTTTAACCCACCCTTCAGTTGTAACGTCCAAACTAACATTGTTAAAATATTCCTTAATTCATAAACATGTCTAACATTCAGCTAAACTAAAAAAATTCTTCAACAAAAACAATGTCACAGTTGGTTACAGTTGCGTTAAAAACATAGATTTCCAATCTTCTCACTTTTTCAATTGGAGTAGATAGATCTATCTATCGCCCGGTTCACATTCCACCCAGGTCTATTGAACAGGTTATTTTTTTTCAGTTGGAGTAGATAGATCTATCTATCGCCCGGTTCCCACTCCACCCACGTCTATTGAACAGGTTAAGAGGCTCATCCCTTGTTCCCTGTTTAGAATGTGGATTCCGGCTTTCTCTTTTCCAATCTTCTCACTTTATTTTTTGTTTTTTTTCAATTGGAGTAGATAGATCTATCTATCGCCCGGTTCCCACTCCACCCATGTCTATTGAACAGGTTATTTTTTTTTCAGTTGGAGTAGATAGATCTATCTATCGCCCGGTTCACACTCCACCCACGTCTATTGAACAGGTTAAGAGGCTCATCCCTTGTTCCCTGTATAGAATGTGGATTCCGGCTTTCTCTTTTCCAATCTTCTCACTATTACGTAGCCCCCTGCACATCAGTGGCGTTACCGCCTTGCTCGGGGTGATACGATTAAAAAAAAGAAAAT
>JBBBDQ010030491.1:120000-443987 GCA_037127315.1 Ascarosepion bandense
TGTGACTCTTCAGAAATGAATTGAGTTCTTTCGGTGACTGGTGTGTGTATACACTGCTTATATACAAGACGTTAAAATTTCCCTTCTTTGCTTCCATGCGCCTATGGCTTAGGGAATAGAGACTCCGACTGAGACCAAATCGGTCGAGTTTCGATTCCGGCCAGAAGCAAGTGGATGTGTCTAACCACACTGATGAGCTGTGATACAACGAAACAGGCTTGTATGTGAATGACTAATATATATATATATACGCATCTTACTTATTATCTGACCAACAGCAATAACTAAGTTTTTTCTTATCCCTTTAACAGTTTGTTATTATTCATTCTTTCTCAATCCATTTATAATTTATTTTTTATATCCGGCATACATTTTTCTTGTCATAGCTTGTCTCTCATTTCAAATAGTTTCTTATTTAATTTCCATTTGTTTTTTAGAATTAACAGAAACGTTCGTTTTGTTGACCTTATCTTTCCAGAAGACAACAAAGTCGGGCAACTGTGGCAAAATCAACATCAACATCGATGCCCTCGTGTTAATGTTCGTTAAACGCCTTTCATGAGGCCACAGCTGGGAGCCAAAAACACGGTTTCGCATAACGTACCTAATTCGTTATCTCAGATCAGAACCTTCGCGAAACAGGTGTTTAACTGTACTTCTCGGATAGCTTCATTAAAGACCAGTAACTCTATCAAGCACAAGTTTCTCATTATTTGTATAGAAAAGAAGAAGAAAATCTTTTGAAAGAATAAAAATAAACCCGTTATTCACTCCAAATTGTCTGGAGATAATCTTATCTCACCTTTAAAGATCGTTATTTAATAAGCTTGGCTTATTTACACACAAGCAGAAATTACAGCCACGTGCAGGTTGTATAATGGTTAGTGACTGGCTTACACTCCCTTTTGGACAAATATCCTTGCGAATGTATGAATCCATCACTTACTCCTCCAGCTATGGCTTAAACATTAACCCCGGTTGAAACCGTGTCTGTATCTCTTATGTTAGTCTATGGTAAACCGAAACTAAATTTCCTACGCCCCCTTTTGACTTTGGTGTAAACCACAACTACATATGTCTCCTTTTTTAGCTCTGTTATAAACCGAATCTATGTCTTCCTTTTCGACTCTAGTGTAAACCGAATTTATGTCTTCTTTTTGACAGTAGTGTAAACCAAATCTATATCTCTTTTTGAGACTAGTGTAAACCGAACTTATGTCTTCTTTTTTTGACACGAGTGTAAACCGAATCTACATCTCTTTTTGACACTAGTGTAAAACGAAACTATGTCTTACTTTTTGACACAAGTGTAAACCGAATCTATATTTCTTTATTGAGATTAATGTAAACCGAACCTATGTCTTTCTTTACACTAGTTTACACCGAACCTATATCTTCTTATCTATTCTATTATAAATTGAGCCTACGTCTTTTTTACTCTACTGTAAACCTAAACTATGTCTCCTTTTGATTGTAAAGCAAACTTATGTCCACCGTTTTACATCTGTTAAAAACCAAACATCTGTGTCCTTTTTTTGGTTTTTGTAAACTGGACCTAAGTCGACTCTTTTGACTCTATTGAAAACCGAATATTTGTCTCCTTTTTCACTCTAGTTTAAAACGAACCTATGCCGCCTTCTGATTCTATTGTAAATAGAACCGAAATCTTTTTTTATTATATTGTAAACCGAATCTCTGTTACCTCTTCAACTATATTGCAAACCGAATCCAAATTTCACGTTATTTTAATCCGAATCTATGTCTCCTTTCTAACTATTGTAAATCAGACCTATGTCTCCCTTTTTTACTCTAATGTAAAGCAAATCTCTTTCCTGAGTTTCGTGTTGAGCGAAACTTTGTCTTCTTTTTTGTAAAATGAACGTATTTCCCAGTTTAGAATCTAGAGCAAACCGAACCTATGTCTTTTGTTTGAAACGAGTGTAAACCAAATCAGTGTCTTCCTTTTAATCTAGTAAATCTAACCGATGTTTCCTTGTTGAGTCTAGATGTAAATATATCTCCTATTTTAAATCTATTATAAACCGAACTCGTGTCTTATTTTTGACTCTAGTGCAGTGGTTCTCAAACTATTTTAGGATGTTTTTCCATTTCGGTCTCTTTATGATAGTTTAGATGGCTCGCGGACCCTTTTATATTAACCACAGTTAACATATAGGCTACTGAAAGAAAACATTTTTGGCAAACAAATATTTATTAAAAAAATGACAACTCAAAATATATTTATTCAAAAAATGGCAACCAATTTCTATTGAAACAAAAATATTTTTCGGAAATCAATTATTCATTGCGAAAATGACAACCTTAAACATCAAAAGTACATTCAATTGGATGAGTACATTTGCTTCTAGATTTGGCTTTGTTTGAGAGTTTCAGATGAAAAGATATAATCTTCCTTTCCATTAACATCGCTGCCATTATGACTTGGTAACAATCTCAAATAGACAATAATTTCAGCTGTGGACTCTTTGCGGTCCACTCGAAACCTCTTTCTACGGAAAACAGTTTGAGAACTGCTGCTCTAGTGTAAAGCGGCCACAATCTAAACACCATAAGTTAGGCAGATGATACAGTGTTGATAGCAGACACGAAAAGGAATCTACAATACCTTCTAGAAAGAACTAGACATAAATTGCAAGAAAACTGGATGCCTAGTCATCAGTAAAAAGAGGAGCCCAAAATGCCAATTATATTTGGTTGGTTGGCTGAGTTTTGTTTAACGGCATATCAACCCCTGTGGGTTATTCTATGCCAAAAAGGTGGGGTTTTAAGGTATTTTTTTTATTATTTAGTTATAGCGAGAAGGTTGATTTACTCAGATTTTAATGAAATTTTTTTGTCTTTATTCTTATTTATTTTAAAAAACTGAAAATGTCTTCTAGTTTTGTATTCAAAATTGTTTTGCTGTAATATTTTTTTTCCTTCAAAAATGTGTTATGGTAATATTTTTTTTCAAAAATGTATTGTTGGTAATATTTTTCTTTCAAAAATGTATATTTTTCTATAAAGTCTATTTTTATGTATATATTTCTATAAAAGCCTATTTTGATACTTTCATAATGTTTTGATCCCAGTTTGGGGGGGGTCAACTATTTGCCCATAGCTGGGACCCTAACAGGTACTACCACTCCGGGAAAGGGTGGACCTGGGAACAACAGCAATTAAGAGGTAGTTCCATGCTTCTCACAACCTCCCAATCAGTGGCCTTGCTGCCGGATGCAGTTTAACGTCATGCCCAAGACCCGCCAATTACAAGTCAGGAATACTGAAATCAAGCAGGCAGAGAAATTCAAATACCTGGTAAACGTCCTAACAGAGAACAGAAAATGCGACATTGAGATCCGACGGCGTATTGGCATGGCCAATTATGCCTTCTAAAGATTGAGAAGAGTATCTAGAAACAGGAAGGTTTAAAAAAATTTTTTTAATCATATCATCCTGAGCAAGGCCTGATGTGCAGGGGGCTACATAAGAGTAAAAAGATTAGAGGAGAATGAAGAGAAGGACGAACCAGTTAGAAAGGAGCAAGAGAAGGATGTGAATACAGGTGTGATGACAGTTGCAAAAGTGGAGAGAAAGGAAAGGATATACAGGGTGGTAAAGAAAGAACTAGAGTCAAGTGGTTAAGAGATGAGTATTGACATTGCATTTAAATTCCTGGAGGTTGTAGCTGTCAGGAAAGCAAGAATATGGAAGAGAGTTCCACAGGTAGGAAGTGCAAGAAAAGACGCTGAAGGAGTACAATTGTCGTCTGCATTTGGTTGATCTAACTGTGAATGGGTGAGAACCAGTTGCCAGTATGGTTGCACGAGTAAACAACTGTTGCAGTGGCACCAGCCACTTAAGTTCGTTGGAGCAGAAGCCATGAAAGTATTTATAGAACAGGAAGCCACATCTCGTCGGTGGCAAAGTGGCTGTAGTCGAACCGCCAAGTCGGTACCTATCACATTACTGATTCTCCTTTGGAGCCTGTCAAGAACACGGAGATGAACAGCGGGGGCACCTTACCATATATGGCAGCAGTACTCCATGCACGGATGAATGGTTAATTTGTATATATGCAGGATGGTTTCAGGTGGGAAAAACACCCTGGCCCGACACAGTGACCCAACCTTCCTAGCAGTGGATTTAGCTATTGACTCAATGTAGTGGTTCCACTTGAGATCAGAAGAGAGGGTAAGGCCGAGGAGGCGCATTCGAAGCAAATAAACGAGTACTGGTCTGTTATGTGATATCTGTCCTACTTTATGGCAGCGAATTCTGGACAATCTTTTCAAGAATGAAGGAGAGACTCGAAGCAACAGAAATGTGGTTCTACAGAAGGATACTGAGGATACAATGGACAGAACATGTGAGCAACAACAAGGTTTTGGAGAGGATGCAAACGAAATGGAAACTTTAACTTAGAAGCAGGAAGAGACAATTGAGGTTTCTTGGACACGTATTGAGAAAGGAGGGCTTGGAGAATCTAATACTCACAAGACAGATAGAAGGAAGGAGAGACATAGGAAATCGGCGTGAGACATATTTTATCGGCTGAGGTGGGTTTTGGAAGAGATATCAAGTGGAGAAATGTTAAGAACGAAAAGAGATAGGGGCAAGGAGAAATCCATGATCGCCTACGTCCTTTAGGGACACGGTACATAAAGAAGCGGAAAAAGAAAAACGAACCTAGGTCTCCATTTTAATTCTAGCGTAAACCAAACTTATGAGTGTGTTAATTTTTTTACTCTAGTGTAAACCAAATATGTCTCCATTTGATTTTATTGCAAACTGAAATTATGTCTCCTTTTCAACTCTATTGTAAATTGAACCTGTCTCCTTATAATGTAAAGCAAACCTCTGCCGCCTTATTTTGCTTCAGTATAAACCGAATTGGTGTCTCCTTGTTTATATTAGATTAACACATTAATGCCCAATATTTTTTCTTTATGTTCTTTCTAAAAATCTTTAATTTGTACAAATTTATTTAATACTAAGCATATAAAAAAATTCGGTAAATGTTCCTTTTAGGTGCCGACGGCTTTTCCCCCTTCAAATTTATCGAAAATAGCATTATTTCTGTGCAAATGTATATGCTGAACTCAAATCTACAATTAGTTATTGAAGAAACTTACCTTTTTTTGTTTTGAAAGTTCATAAAAAACGAACTATATCTCGCGCTTTTTTCTCTTCCGAAACTCTCATGAAATCATGTAATCAACTGCAGAATGACGTTCTACGTAGGCAGCAATTTTCTGTCGATTTTTTTCCTTTACTGAAACTTCCGGCGATGTACTTCCTGTAATGAAAGTAATAAGCGTAGAAATACAATAGCGCATTACTTTCATTACCGGAAGTACCTCGCCGGAATTATCAGTAAATGAAGAAAATCGACCAAAATTCGTTGCATTACGCAGTACGTCATTCTGCATTTAATTACATGACTTCGTGAGAGTTACGGGAGAGAAAAAGTGCAAGATATAGTTCGTGATTTTTATGGACCTTTAAATAAAAAAAAAGGTAAGTTTCTTCAATAACTAACAGTTAATTTGAGTTCAGCATATACATTTGCACAGAGATAATGCTATTTTTGGATAAATTTGAAGGGGAAAAGCGTCGGGACTTACAACGAAAATTTACCAAAAATTCATTGCATTATTCATATATACTATATACAAATCTAAGATATAAGTACTACTTACCAAAAAAGTTTTTGCTTGAATGATAGATGAAACTGAAAGTCTCCTCCTACTCCTCAAGATTTTTACTCTATAAAGATTTTTACTCTATTTTTACTCTATACTGAAAACTGAGACATTAGTGTTGCCAATATACATCAGACAGTAGGTGATATATTTGAAAGACAATCTTTTATGACGAACCAAATATATATATATGAAAACTTCAGAAATTACTGATACATGGTAAATTATCCTAAATAAAAGGACCACGGACACTAATGGTTAAAACCGAACTTATATCTCCTTTTTCATTCTACTGTAAACCAAAAATGTACGAGGGTCGTTCAATAAATAAGTTGAATTTTTCGGTATAAGTATTTCTATTACAGATAGAAGCTTACTCTTTTTTTTCAGCGTAGTCTCCCAGCTGTGTCACACACTTTTCTTATCTGTGCACAAGCTTTCGTATTCCCTCATCGTAAAAATCGTTGGACTGATGTCTCATCCAATCGCTCACAGCACTTTTGACTTCATTGTCACTTTCAAACGTCGTACCTCTCGTGAACTCATTCAAGGGACCAAAGAGGCGAAAGTCTGAAGGAGCAAGATCTGGGCTGTAAGGGGGATGAGGGAGTAGTTCCCAGCCCAGCTCGTTGATGGTCTGCACCGTTTGGGCCGCTGTGTGCGACCTTGCAGCTGACCTTCGAGTAGGCAAGGTCATCATGGACAATTTTGTGTGCTGTCCCAACAGATATTCTCAAAGTCCTTGCAATGTCATTTACTGTCACTCTTCTGTCAGACTGAATGAGGTCATTGACTGATTCGATCACCTCAGGTGACCTCACTTCTGTAGGCCTTCCAGGCCTGTTTTTATCCTCAACACCGCTCCGTCCTTCTTTAAACAATTTACCCCACTTGTAGACATCTTTTGGCTGAAACATGTGGCACCATACACAGTTGATGTTCTCGTATGAATTTAAACGTGTTTGCACCCTTTGGCAACCAAAAACTTGATAACTGACCTCTGTTCAATCCTGGAGCATGCTTCTTGGTCAGCCATCTTTGTTAATCTCCAAAACTCTCAAAGATGTTTTTTCAGCCTGGAAAAAAAACTAAAATCCCTTTGAAAAAGAAGTAAAGTAAAAAAAACAAAAACAAAACAAAGTAAGCTTCTATCTATATTAGAAGTCCTTATACCGAAAAATTCACCTTATTTATTGAATGGCCCTCGTATCTGCATTTTGAGTCTAGTGTAAAGAGAACTTGTCTCCTTTGAATTTTGACTCTATGCATATATCGAACTAATATCATCTTTTTGACTCCAGTGAAAAACGAATCGATATCTCCTTTTTACTCTACCCAAACTGGTGTCTCTTTTTCTGACTATTATAATCTTGACTTTTGTCTACCTTTTTACTCTAGTGTAAGCCGAACATATGTCTCCTTTACATTCTAGTGCAAACCGAACCTATATCTAGTTTTTATCTAGTGTAAACCGAACCTGTCTTCCTTATGACTTTATTGTAAATCGAACATATATCTCCTTTCTGTCTCTACTGCAAGCCGAAAGTATATTTTCTTTTTGACACCAGTGTATACCAAACCTATATTTCCATTTTTGAATCTTGTAAACTGGATTTCGTTTACCTTTTTACTCTTAATGGTTGGCCATTAATTTGAAGAGGTTAAATTTTAGTGATCAGGTAAGCATCTTCCTCGGTGTCCGTTCCACATTTCAACAGCTCTGGGGTAGATATATAAAAGGAACTTAATTACTCTCGACATGTTACCATGTCTACTATTTAGATTTCACTAAGGAGTACGTCTGCCTTTCTGACTACAGCGTAAACTGGATATTTGCCTACGTTTATGGCTTCCCTAAACCCTAAAAAAGAGGCTTCCCAATGCGCACAATTATTTCAAGGATAGACAGCGCTCCCAACAAACTGTCGAAAGCCATAACAAAAAAAGAACCCTTCTCCTCGGAACAAATACCCCATCAAATAAATAAATTTAGGCAACCTACAGGGATCTCTTAAAAGAAAATACAGGAAGTTTTAAAATTACTATATCATGAAAAAGATTTTACCGTATAGTGTTTACTGTTACATCAACTTCAATTACACAAAAGAGATATTATTCTTATTTTATTTGTCACTTCAAGACGTAGGCGATCATTGCCCTTCCCTTCTTCTTCTATCCTTGTTGCCCTTAATATATGCTGTCCTTTTATTGCTCCCAAAATCTGCTCTGCCATCTTTTTGGTTAAGCCTATCAAGTATGTAATCACAGACATACAATCTTTACAAACTATGTTGATAGAAGCTTGGAACAAAAATTTCAATAATCGAATAAATTTTACCAAATTTTCGTTCTTTTTTTTAGAATCATATCGCCCCAGGCAAGGCAGTTTGCTGCCACTGGTAAGCAGGGGGTTACATAGGAGGAAATTTATGAGAAAGTGTGACAGGTTATCGGGAGTGTCAGGAAGTGAGTAAGAAAAGGATGAGATGAGAATACTGATGAGAAGAGAGTGGATGGAGAAAGGAGCATGAGATGCAAGTTAGTGAGATAGGAAATAGGAGATGACTATTGATTTTACATTTAAATTCTTGGAGAATTGTAGCTGTCGTGGAAGCAGGTGAAAGGAAAGGAATTCTACAGGCGGGATATGCGAGAAAAGAAGCTGTTGGAGTAGAATTTGCGTTTATATTTTATTAGTTTCACAGTAAAAAAAAAAGGTAGGAACCTTTGTGGCTCTATGTAAATTCATACATAGGGGAAACAAGGGGGCTAAGTTAATCGGAGCAGAACTATGAAAGTATTTGTAGCCTCCTGGGCCTTACACTCTCGGCGGACCTCAAATGGAATGACTATATTGAATCCATTGCCAAATCTGCTGCTATGAAAGTCGGCTCCCTGTGCAGAGCCCGGAAATTTTTCCCACCTGAATCTATTCTGCACATATACAAATCTACCATCCGCCCGTGTATTGAATATTGCTGCCATATCTGGTCGGGTGCCCCTGCTGCTCTCCTTGGGCTTCTTGACAAAATACAAAGGAGGATCTGTAACGTGGTTGATACTGACTTGGCAGACCGGCTGCAGCCGCTCTCTCACCGGTGTGATGTGGCTTCCCTGTGCCTCTTCTACAAGTACTTTCATGGCTTCTGCTCCGATGAGCTTAGATCACTGTTGCCGCCTAAGCACGAATTTACACGAGATACTAGATTAGCAACTAGGTCCCACCCTTTTACAGTTAAACAAATAAGATGTAACCGTAAATTCTACTCCAACAGCTTCTTTTCTCGCGCTTCCCGCCTGTGGAACTCCCTTCCACACGTTTGCTTTCCCGACAGTTACAATCTCCAGGTGTTTAAATGTAGGGTCAATAGACACCTATCACAACTATTCTCAGAACACTCGCATCTACCCAACCCTCATTCTCGGTATCCTTACCCGCGTATCACTCACCCTCTGACATTTCCTATATTTAATCAGCCTTTCTCCACTCTACGTAGCCCCCTGCGCAGTAGTGGCAGTGACATGCCTTGCTCGGGGTGAAACGCTTATAAAAAAAATAAAAAACAGAGTCTTGCAAAGAGGTAGTGAGAATCAGAAAACCGATTAATAATTAAAACCATTCAGTATTATTAAAATCCTTTTGAATACTGAAAAGAGTACTGGAATTACTTGATGTCACTTTATCTCCAATGAAATAAAGAAATAGTGTGTCTTCGTGAAAATGACAGATGAGAATCACAACATATTGCAAATGGTAGCCACTGTAGAAAGTTTAATTTACGGATCTTACAGAGCGAATCATATCTGAACCTTTAATCGTTAATTCTCTCTTCTTTCCGTGTTTTTTCAAACACACAAAAACACACTAACACAGATATGAACACAGCCGTTTTAACAATATTTTTTATAAAAATTCATTGCCCTCCGTTCTCTATTTTAAACTGTAGACACCAGAGAATTCGAGGCGTGCGTGGATAGTAAAGCGGCCCTTTTAACAGTAGCGTTGATTGATTTATCGAAGAGTCTGACTCTCTTTCTCATAAAGATCCCCCGAGAGCATGCGCCAATAAATAAATACGCCCGCCATTTTGTATTAGTACTTTCCGTTATCCACCCTCTGACATTTCCTATATTTAATCAGCCTTTCTCCACTCTACGTAGCCCCCTGCGCAGTAGTGGCAGTGACATGCCTTGCTCGGGGTGAAATGCTTATAATAATAAGAGACACAGGGAAGCCACATTGCGCCGGTTGCGAATGTAATAGAAACAAATACGAAGTCATAGCGAGTCTCGATGTAAAATATCTTTACACCAACGTCTAGGTTAGAAAAGCATCTAGCACAATCAAAGCTAAACCTCTCTTTACCCATAGCTAATTAAAAATCATGCCGTTTCATAACTAATCAATGATGTTCAATCGTTTAATAATTCTATAAAAGAAATCGGATTATAAACAAGATCGCCTAAGCTGTAGTGACGTCATGTATTTTCTTAGAATTTCTTAAATCTTATCTTTTTCAAAATATTTTTACTTAACGATCAATATACAGTACTGTGCAAAAGTGTTAGGACAAGAACTATTTTATCTTTTACGAGGCATCAAAATAAACTTTAAAATCGCCCCTGTTCTAACACTTTTGCAAACTACCAGTAGTGTGCAAAAGTATTAGGACAGGAGCGATTTTCCTAAAGACCTCGCTGAAATTCAAATACAGGGTGAAATGCCAAACTTTTGTTAGAATTTTTTAACTAAAAAAGAAGAGGAAGGAAGGCTTCGGAATTTGAATTGGCTCCCACAAATCTCTGATCTCAATCCTATTGAACATCTATGGGATCAGTCAGTGCCATACGTGATACACGCTTGGGCGAACATGTCTCGAAAGAGACATGACTGACTGGGCAGAAGATTATCCCGCAGTAGGTTGCCATTGCTTTCTGCGGTAGACTGGTTGCCGACCAAGGCTATAGAACACAATCTGTCCTGTTATTTAACCCATAACTGGAAGGAAGAGACGGATTAATACCTTTCCAAAGGGTATTTGTGCGTAAGTGAATACAATGGATTCAACTGGAATTCGAACTCGGCTCACCGGTTTCTCGTAACGAGCTTATCTATGGAATACTTTGGATAAAAAATTGAAAAGTTTAACATTACTTCACAAGACACACTTTCAGAACAAATACAAGCTGCTTGGTATGAGATACCATTAGATACATTGAAGAAGCTTGTGATGTCAATACCTGAGAAAATGAAGGCTGTGGTCAAAGCAAAAGGCTAATATACTAAATATTAAATTAATTTTGTAACAAGTATTTTTTCTTGTTAAAGCATTTGTTGAGTAAATCAAACAAAATTACTTTTATTAAATTACTAGCAGTATAGCCCGGCTTTGCTCGGGTGTAATGAAAGCTTTAAAACTAATCCATGGTCCTGGATTTCAGACTCTTTGGACGTTAGCCCGAAAGACTAAAAAGCAATAGTTGTTTCCAGTTAAAGCGAAATCGTAGACTGAAAGAAAAATGAATGGATGTAAGTCAAATTTTGATTTCCTGGTATCGATATCAAATTTTCTGTACTATTGTAAGAACTGCAACCTTGAAACTTCTGAATATCGTTTCTTATGTCTTTGTCTATGAGTGTATCAAATTTATTTCAAATCGGACCACTCCTCCTATAATCCGATTTTTTCGATTATCGATTTTCGATATTCATCGGGGGTACCTCGACACAAAACCTAGCTAAGAACATTCGCAGACGCTTATAGTACAACTGTGTAAATTTTCAAGAAAATCAGTTCTGCCGTTTCGGTGTCTATAGGTAACGGACACAGACACAGAGACAACGTTCCATTTGTAAATAAGTTTAGATTTATTTTCTGTCAATATGCCCCATAAAAGATAAATAGTTCTTGTCCTAATAATTTTGCACAGTACTGTATATACTTCCGATATATTCTCTGTTAAAAGATTCCAGCGGTTTACCTGATCTTGTAGATAAAAGAAACAATTTCGAACATACAAAAGAAATTAAATACAAAATAGAAGAAAACAATATTTTATCTTTTCTAGATATCATGCTAAAACGCATTAACAGCAGCTAAACTTAGTGTTCACTAAAAATCAACTAATAACTATGATCTAATTCATATCTATTCCCATCATAACGAAAAAATTAAATCCGGAATAATCCTCGGAATCTACTTAAGAGCATACAGAATGTGCAGCCCACAATATTTACACGAAGAAGAGGAATACGTTGAAAATACTTTCAAATTCCTTCCACACAATGCAATGTTAAAACAAAGGGTCATAAAATATTTCAAAATAAAAAAGTGGCTCTTCTTGACAAACCCAACAAACTCAGCTTAACTCTAACACAACTACAATCGAGAAGAATTTATCTTAGCTCAACATAAAAATTTGGCACAACCACGTGTAAAACAATAAATGTCTTAATAGAAAACAAAACAATAAGCTAAAACTTGAAGTAGGAATTTACCCTATTACCAGCAATAATTGCCAAAAAGTTTACATCGAGGAAACCTCAAGAGATTTAAATAAGAGATTATATGCACACAAAAAGGATATTTTGCACACAAAAAGGATATTTTGCAAAACAACACATTAATAACATGTGGAGGAATATTGTTGTGGAGGAATATCCTGTTCCTACCCAGGAATGGGTACGGTTAGGGTTATAAAACACCGGGAATAGAACGAACTACAGATAGCGCTCGAGAGAGATCGAATGTGTTCGTGACTATACGAGTCTTCGTCATTACACGGGAATGATCGAGATTATCCGTCATTATACGAGAGTCGAAAGCCATCGTCCTTAGACGAGAGTTAGACGTCACTAGACAGAAGCCTTCTTCTCAAGACGGACACATACGTCCGATACAGAGACATTGCCTTCTTAAATGTTATTCTTGTTAACTGTTCGTTGGTGTACTTGTATTTGGTTTATTGTACTGAGGTATAATAAATCTCTATTTATATATCCTCAGTGTTAAGAGTTATTTCTTGCACTATTCTTTCTCTGTTTATCCCCTCCCGGGATACAACATAACATTATTTGCTCACCGTGACTAGATTGATCATGATTTTGATATGAGAATTCTGCCCTAATGAAATATGTATAGAAAGCAGATTAATCGCTACATCATACGCAGTAAATTTGCGTCAAGGTTCTTATACCGTTTCACGTTTCTCGCTAAATCTTTTATTATCTTTTATTTTCTTCTAGAATTCTCAGTGTTTCTTTGCAATGAGTTCTGTATAATATTTTCTTTTTATCTACTGAAATTTATCTCAAGTAATAGTTGCATTTTATTTGTGATGTGATAATCAGTGCATTTCATATATATATATACATATATATATATATATAGACAGAAAATCTAAGCAAGACAGGAAATCTAAGCAAGTGCCAACAACCTACAACCGTTTCGCCCTATGGCTCGTCAGGGAAATTGGCTGACAACAAAGATTGCCAATTTCCCTGAGGAGCCGTAGGGCGAAACCGTGGTAGGTTGTTGGCTCTTGCTTAGATTTCCTGTCTTTGTTTGCTCTACTTTCGTATTGAGCGCTTTAGTTTTGTGTTTTTTTTTTCTTTCTTACGAGTGCTTGACTTTTTGTTCATGTACTTCGTTTGTTTCATTTTTTTACTTCTTCTTTTCCCTCCGAGTTCGTTCTCGGTGGGCTGTGCAAGACGATTTAAATTATAGCTTAATTAATACTAGTTTCGGCAGAGTTAGTTCTGTTACTATCGGTATTGTTATTACTATAGTTAATATCATTATATATATTCAGTTAGATTGAGGTAAGTTTGTGACCCTGGGTTTCACGCTTTTGCGATCGTCAAACAAACAAGAGTTTGTCTAATGATCGTAAAGGCGAGAAACCCAGGGTCACAAACTCACACCAATCAAACTGAATATGTTAGCTCTATCACTGATATTGGGCACTTTCAAATAAATACCGCGCATACATAATATATATATATATATATATATAATGATTGGTTTGAACATTATTTTTTGATCAATACTCGTATTTAAGTAGATATTCTGTTTATAATCAAACTGTATTATATATTTATTTCTACCGGCCTGATTATTTACGATAATTTTTTGTTACGAAAATATGCGTCATTCGGAAGAATTTGAACCTGCGACCCCTAACCACATAGGGGAAGCCACCAATTGATCTAGCGCGTCGCAGACCTCTCCACCACGAATGACGATCACTCTAAAAGAACTTAAATCAAATCTATTTAACACAATTTTCGATTCATCGTAATAACCATATATGCTCTGAAAGGTATCGTAATGTAGGAGTCGCAGGTTCGAATCCTGCCTAATGATACATATTTTAGTAACAAAAAATTATCGTAAATAATCAGGCCGGTGTGTGTTGCTCCCTTTTGAAATACGTAAAATTATAATTTAAGGTTTCTCAAATTTAACATAATTTTGGCCAATAAATTGTGTGACAGTTATTTTAGGCCAATGACACTAGCCTACAATATAAAAAATACAAATATTTTTGCACAATACTGTATATTGATCGCTAAGTGAAAATATTTTGAAAAAGACAAGACTCAAAAACAAAAATGTCCAATCTTAGCTAATGAGTAAATGTATGTGGTGAAGTGACTTTTGTATCACAAGAAGCGAAATATAACACTTGTTGTGAGAAAAGCTTACCAACCATATTCTGGATGCAAAATAGTAGACCAAGACATGAAGTAGGTACCACACATAAGTCGTAATACCTGTTCAACAAATGTCAGTCAATGTGCTTTTGTAGTGCTCAAGATTTTGAGAGAGAGAGAGAGAGAGAGAGAGAGAGAGAGAGAGAGAGAGAGAGAGAGAGAGAGAGTCAATCAATTATGCCACTAGTTGCGACTTCTGCATGGTGTCTGCAATTGCTGTCACAGATAAATAAATGAACATTGCAATATCCAAACATGCCATCAGCTTTGCATTCTGTCCTCATAAGGAAATACCATTCCCAGAAGCATTGGAATCATAGGAAATTGAGTCAGCTGATGAAGACAATGAAACATCAAAGCCTGAAAAATCAACTTCAGGTGATCAAGATTACTGTCCGACATCAGTTTCTGAAGCATATTTAAAATTTCTGGTACCTCCATATTTTTGTGTATTGCAGGTAACCACTAATTTATTGTGGAAGAGTTCGCTGTCATATTCATTTTATCTTTATATATATATTTCATTATATATACACAGATAATCTAAGCAAGAGCCAACAACCTACCACGGTTTCGCCCTACGGCTCGTCAGGGAAATTGGCTGACAACAAAGATTCTGTAATTTTTTTTCCTCTTTCGATTCAATTGCATGATTGGTTGACACTCTCTAAATTATGGGCACCACAAAAGATATAGAATTTTTTCTTCTGTTTTTTTTTTTTTCTCCTGAGATTTGTTTGTACTGTATATTGAAATTAAGGGCCAGTCAACAATTTTGGATATTTTTATTTCCGTTGCTCTCAAATTAACTAAAATTGTTAATTTTTATTTTTGAATAAATATTCATATTTTATCTCAATTGTTTATGTGGATTTGTTCTTTCTTTCTTTCTTTCTTTCTTTCTTTCTTTCTTTTTACATCCTACTGTTCATTATTCGTCTTTTCATTCTTCTCTACATTTTCTTTCTTTCTTTTTTCTTTTTTTCTTTCTATCTTCTGTCTTCATTGCTTTTTACATCCTACTGTTCATTATTCGTCTTTTCATTCTTCTCTACATTTTCTTTCTTTCTTTTTTCTTTTTTTCTTTCTATCTTCTGTCTTCATTGCTTTTTACATCCTACTGTTCATTATTCGTCTTTTCATTCTTCTCTACATTTTCTTTCTTTCTTTTTTCTTTTTTTCTTTCTATCTTCTGTCTTCATTGCTTTTTACATCCTACTGTTCATTATTCGTCTTTTCATTCTTCTCTACATTTTCTTTCTTTCTTTTTTTCTTTCGTTTTAATAACATGTTTTCTTTTTCATTTCATCCCATTTTTATTCGTCCGCTTATTATTTATCCTTTCTGTCGTTTTTTTATTTTGTCTTTCGTTTTGATAATGTTCTTTTTTGTCTTTCTTCCTTTTTAAATACCTCATTATTCGTTATTTGCTTTTTACTTTATTTGTCTGCTTGTCTCTCTCTCTCTCTCTGTCTTTCTTTCTTTTTCTTTCTTTCTTTTTTCTTTCTTTCGTCTTACGTTTCAATAATGTTTTTATTTTCTCTTTCTAACCTTTTTTCCTCTTTCGATTCATTATTTGTTCTTTCTTTCTTTCCATCACTTTCTTTCTGTCTTTCTTTCTTTCTTTCTTTTTCGAAATGTCTTACATCTCGCTCTTCTTGATCTTCTCATTCACCCCACTCTCCTCCCAACTGCAGCATCTTTCCTTAATCATCTCGTTCGGCTTTTGACTATCCAGCCATACCAGTCTAAACCTTCATGTTTTCCGCCTCATCACAAATAACACATAAGGCCTCCTTCCCGACCGAAATGTATTTGAGGTTGGAATTCACACTGACCCTTTCTTCCGACTCTAAGAAAAACATTCAACAGTCATAAACCAACAAATATATATAATAATTTACACATATATCTGGTTAGTTTCTCCCTTTTTAAGCAGATTCTCAGATTTCTTTTTGTGTTTCTGTCGCTCTATCTTCTTTCGCTTCTCTCTTTTATTCTCGCAACGGCCATTCCTAATCGAAATAAGTAAATTGCAAGAAAGATAGAGTTCAATGAGCGCGTATTTCGTAGTTCACTCGTGAGTGTACTTGTCTGAACATTGACAGTCGTTAGCAAAGAACAGTATTCACCCAGACGTGCATTACTCAAAGCAATATAGAACACAAAATAGTTTGAATCAAGAGCATGCTTCATGGAGGTCTAGCTCTGTGTATGATAAAATAGAAAAGGTTCAGTAGTTCAGCCGATATACAAGAATAGAAAGAGACGTAAGGCAAGGATGTGTCTTCTCACCAGACCTTTTCAACCTAGGCAATTCTGAGAGCGCTAGAAGTCAAGCCAGGATTCGTCATTGGTGGCCCAAATCTGAAGAATATAACACACGGAGATGGTACAGTCAGTCAGTTGAGTGCCATACGTGATACACGCTTGGGCGATCATGTCTCGAAAGAGACATGACTGACTGGGCAGAAGATTATCCCACAGTAGATTGCCATTGATTTCTGCGGTGGACTGGTTGCCAACCAAGACTATAGAACCCAATCTATTCTATTATTTAACCCATAACTGGAGTGAAGAGACGAATTAATACCTTTCCCAAGGGTATTTGCACGTAAGTGAATGCAACCAATTTGACTGGAATTCGAACTCGGCTCTCCGATTTCTCGTTCCGAGTCGATATGCATTGCACCACAACTCACATCCCGGTACAGTACTGAGAGCAAACACGGAAAATAAAGTACAAAACCTCTTAAAAGAAGTATTTAAAGAAGGCGGAAGGAAAGGACTACCTATAGACTACATAAAAACCGAATGCATGGTAATTAGTATAAAGAGGACTGCCAAGTTGCCAACTATAAGTCGGAGATACTAAAACCAAGCACGTACAGAAACATCAAAGCCTGAACCATCAACTTCATACGATCAAGATTACTGTCCAACATCAGTTTCTGAACCATATTTAAAATTCCTGGTACCTCCATAGTTTTGTGTATTGCAGGTACCCCCTAATTTATTGTGGAAGAGTTCGCTGTCATATTCATTTTATCTTTCTATTATACTGGTCTTCTTTTTTCTTTTTTTTTTTAATCATATCACCCCAAGCAAGGCGGTAACGCCACTGATGCGCAGGGGGCTACGTAAGAGTAAAAAGAATGGAAAAGAGAAAGCCGGAAACCGCATCCTAAACAGGAAACAAGGGATGAGCCTCTTCACCCGTTCAATAGATGTGGGTGGAGTGTGAACCGGGCGATAGTTTAGTCTATCTACTCCAATTGGAAAAAAAAAATAAAAGAGTGAAAAGACTTGAAAAGGGAAAACCGGAAACCGCATCCTAAACAGGAAACAAGGGATGAGCCTCTTCACCTGTTCAATAGATGTGGGTGGAGTGTGAACCGGGCGATAGTTTAGTCTGCTACAACATAAAAAACTTTCAAAAATAAAATTTACCAATTTTAGTTAATTTGAGAGCAACGGAAATAAAAATATCCAAAATTGTCGACTGGCCCTTGATTTCACTATACAATGCAAATTTCAATGCCTCCAAAACAAAGCTGTTATCAACTAACCACCATAGACAATCGCATCTACCTCCCATTAGCATGGGACAGGCTAGCCTCCCAGAGAGTAAAATACTACGCCTCCTTGGCCTTACACTCTCGGCGGACCTCAAATGGAATGACTATATTGAATCCATTGCCAAATCTGCTGCTATGAAAGTCGGCTCTCTGTGCAGGGCCCGGAAATTTTTCCCACCTGAAACTATTCTGCACATATACAAATCTACCATCCGCCCGTGTATTGAATATTGCTGCCATATCTGGTCGGGTCCCCCTGCTGCTCTCCTTGGGCTTCTTGACAAAATACAAAGGAAGATCTGTAACGTGGTTGATACTGACTTGGCAGACCGGCTGCAGCCGCTCTCACACCGGCGTGATGTAGCTTCCCTGTGCCTCTTCTACAAGTACTTTCATGGCTTCTGCTCCGATGAGCTTAGATCACTGGTGCCGCCCAAGCACGAATTTACACGAGATACTAGATTAGCAACTAGGTCCCACCATTTTACAGTTAAACAAATAAGATGTAACCGTAAATTCTACTCCAACAGCTTCTTTTCTCGCGCTTCCCGCCTGTGGAACTCCCTTCCACAAGTCTGCTTTCCGACAGTTACAATCTCCAGGTGTTTAAATGTAGGGTCAATAGACACCTCCTATCACACTAACTCCCAACTATTCTCACAACACTCTCATCTACCCAACCCTCATTCTCGGTATCCTCACCCGCCTATCACCCACCCTCTGTTATTTCCTATATTTAACCAGCCTTTCTCCACTCTACGTAGCCCCCTGCACAGTAGTGGCAGTGACATGCTTTGCTCGGGGTGAAACGCTTATAAAAAAAAAAAAAAAAAAAAAAAAAATTTCAGTCAATCGCTAATCAGAAGAAAAAAACTCTACATCTTTTGTGGTGCCAATGATTTAGAGAGTTTCAACCAATCATGCCACTGATTGCGACTTCTGAAGGGTGTCTGGAATTGTTGAAAGACTGTCAAAGAAAAAAAATGACAGTGTGATTGATATTCAAACAACCGATTAGCTTTGTGTCGTCTATAATGAAAATATACCAGTCCCAGAAGAACTGGAATGTCCTAACAGAGGGCGGAAAGTGCGACACTGAGAACTGAAGGTGTATTGGTATGGCCAAGGATGCATTCCAGAAGTTGAATAGAGTATTAAGAGACAGGAAGATTTCGCTGGAAACAAAGAGCGTCTGGATACCTGTCCTTCAATATGACAGCGAATGAAAACACTTGAAGCAACAGAAATGTGGTTCTACAGAAGGATGCTGAGGATACCATGGATAGAACATGTGAGCAACGACGAGATTTTGGAGAGGATGGAAACGAAAAGGAAACTGATACTTAATATCAGGAAAAGACAGTTGAAGTTTGTGGGACATGTAACGAGGAAAGAGGGCTTTGAGAATCTAATGTCCACGGGGTAGATAACGGGAGAGAGAGACAAGGGTAAGCAACGCGTGACATACTTGGACTTGAGTAGATGGATGGTGGAGCGGAGTTTGATCGGGATAAGAAGGGGCGTTAAGAGATACAAGGGATAGGGAAATGTGGAGGGCTATGATCGCTTACACCCTAAAGGGACACGGCACATAGAAGAAGGCTAATAAAATGTAAGATCCAAGTCGGGGATACTAATATCAAACAGGTACAGAAATTTAAATACCTGGAAAGTATTCTAACAGAGGACGGAATGTGCGACACTGAGAACCGAAGGTGTATTGATATGGCCAAGGATGCATTCCTGAAACTGAATAGAGTATTAAGAGACAGGAAGATTTCGCTGGAAACAAAGAAGAGAGTACTGGATTGTTATGTGATGGCTATCCTTCAATATGGAAGCAGATACTGGAAATCTCATCAAAGATGAAGGAAAGACTTGAAGCAACCAAAATGTGGTTCTACAGAAGGATGCTGAGGATACCATGGACAGAACATATGAGCAACAACAAGATTTTGGAGAGGATGAAAATGAAAAGAAACTAATACTTAACATCAGGAAAAAAGAACTGAAGTTACTGGGACATGTAATGAGGAAGGAGGGTTTGGAGAATCTGATGCTCATGAGACGGATAGAAGAAAGGAGAAACAAGGGAAAGCAACTCGTGACACAGTTAATGAATTTGAGTAGATGGATGGCGGAGCGGGATAACAGAAGTGTTGTTAAGTGCTACAAGGAACAGGAAGATGTGGTGGGCCAGTGAAACCTACGTCCTGAAGGGAAACAGCACATAGACAAAGAAGAAGAAGAAGAAGTTCCATTATGAGCTTTCTCTCATGATGAAAGGACCATCAGTGCAGAAATTTCTTGCCAGAATCTTTGATCGGGTAAATTATTATATTGAAAGTGCACTGCTTTCGTAAAGAGAGATTGATTTTTGGTCGGTTGTTTTTTGTTTAAAGGTATATCAGCACCGCGATGGAGTATTTAACGCCGAAATCTAACGCAATTTTGTTTTTGAGGTAATAACGATTTTAGTGAGACAAGTCTTACTAATTAACCCTTAGATGGGAGAAAAGAGGTAGATTCATACCTTTCCCAAGGGTATTTTCCTGCAAGTGAATATAACGGATCCAACTGAAATTAGAGCTGGAATTAACAATTCCGGGTCATTATCCATTACACCACCCGCGTACCTAAGCTTACAGCACCTGGTATTCCTAAGCGATCACCCATATTACTGACAAGGTTCGATGTTACTTAACTTCGCTGATCATACGGGGACAGGAGTTTCAACATGAAGATGCCGTAAGCCCGTAAAAACAGGTGTTATTCTTTAGTGATGGTGGCAGTGGGGAGCAAAAACAGCAAAAAAATCGAATATTCATAATTTGTTATGTTGAACACAAAAGCAGAAGGCGCAAGGGTGTGCCTAATGCCTAACCAGGTAAATCAGATCGATCGTTTGTAGCGAATTCAATCCTCATTGCTTGCTCCGTGTATGTCTACACTAGATAAACCCATAAGGGTTAATCAATTAGTCAAGTGCCATACGTGATACATGCTTTGGGCGATCATGTCTCGAAAGAGACATGACTGACTGAGAAGATTATCCCACAGTAGGCTGCCATTGCATTTTGCGGTAGATTGGTTGCCGACCAAGGCTACAGAATCTGTCCTATTATTAACCCATATCTGGAGGGAAGAGACGGATTAATACTTTTCCCAAAGATATTTGTGCGTAAGAGAATGCAAAGAATTTAACTGGAATTCGCACTCGGCTCCCTGATTTGTCGTTCCGAGTCGATATCCACTGCGCCACAACGCACGTCTCATAAGGGTTAACATGTAAAATTACCCAACCAAATCAAAAGTGAAAGGCTCATGTAAGAAAAGACCTTCATTCCTGACTTTCCGTTCTTTCAGATTACGACATCTTCTTTAGTCGAAAGCAGAATGTAAAAGAATTCCATGTTATTTTTATTGCAGTCGTTGTCATAAAAAGAGAAATGGTATAAAAGATATTTCATGTTTCGCTGCACGAAGTGTCGAGTTTCAAAAGTTTATTATAAAATTTCTTTCTCGCCTTTACGTTCAGAGTATCTACTCATAGCTTTAGCAAGACACTATTTATCTCTGGAAAAACATCTATCTATCTATCTATCTATCTATCTATCTATCTATCTATCTATCTATCTATCTATCACAGCCTGTTCATATCTATCTATCTATCTATCTATCTATCTATCTATCTATCTATCTATCTATGTTACAGGGTGAGATGAATGAATTTATCTCTGGAAAAACAAAAATCTATCTATCTATCTATCTATCTATCTATCTATCTATCTATCTATCTATCTATCTATCTATCTATCACAGCCTGTTCATATCTATCTATCTATCTATCTATCTATCTATCTATCTATCTATCACAGCCTGTTCTATCTATCTATCTATCTATCTATCTATCTATCTATCTATCTATCTATCTATCTATCACAGCCTGTTCTATCTATCTATCTATCTATCTATCTATCTATCTATCTATCTATCTATCTATCACAGCCTGTTCTATATCTATCTATCTATCTATCTATCTATCTATCTATCTATCTATCTATCTATCACACACCTGTTCATATCTATCTATCTATCTATCTATCTATCTATCTATCTATCTATCTATCTATCACAGCCTGTTCATATCTATCTATCTATCTATCTATCTATCTATCTATCTATCTATCTATCTATCTATGTTACAGTGTGAGATGGATGAATTGTCGTCTAAATGAAGCAAAAATGAAAATCGCACAATTAATTTTAACAGATATATTTACCAAAATTATACAAAACTATCTTGAAATACTAAAGAATAAATTTATTCAAGAAAATCGCCATTTGCTTAAATCAAGGTCTCCAGACGATTTCAGAATCTCCTGCGACGGTCTTCTTGTTCAAGTTCGTGAATGTTACTATAATCTTTGCCTTCAGTTCATCTTTGTTGAAACAGGGGTTTTTGTTGGACTCTAACTCATCTGTGCCCCACACGTAATAATCAAGAGGGTTGCAGTCTGGGGAATTACATGGCCAGATGTATCGGGTGATGTGGCCGCATAAATTGTCTGACAGCCATGATTGGGTTCTCCTGATTGTGTGGCTCAGTGTAGATTCCTGTTGCCAAATATAGGGTCTTCCTGCAGCCACCCTCTTGATCCTGGGTAGCACAACTACCTCTAGGAATTGATGTAGGTCACCGCGTTGAGTCTGAGGCCTTCACCAACTAATTCGAATGTTTTTTCCTCATCAGAACGATAAAAGTAATTTTTTCGAGTTCTTTACCTTCGTAGTCACCGTTAGACTCAACCACCTCTCCCCAAATCCTCTGCTCTGTCCTCAGATTGACACCCAATCACTCTGAAATGTTCGTACTGGAGTTTCCGATACGACTGCCAAGTACAGCATGCCGTTTCCAAATTTCTAACGGGGTGAATTGCGTCATGGTGCTCTTTTTCGCACAGACGGTGCCCAACTAACCCTACTATTCTATGCAGTCGACAAAATAAAAAAAGCAACAGAAACAATTAACAAAAATAAACAATATATATGTGTGTATGTGTTTGCTTGTAATCTATTCGTATCTATCTTTCTATAATGTATTCATCTCTCTGTCCTCCTATCTATCTATCTATCTATCTATCTATCTATCTATATATATATATATATATATATATATATATATATATAAATTTAAAATTTAATAAAATTGGTTTCCAAACTATGATCTAATTAAAAATTTAAAAATTTAATACGAAAAATCTATTTCCTAAATCCAAAATTAAGATTAAATATACAAATTTACATTAATTATAAAGACTCTGCTTAAATACTAAAATATTCTGTACAAAATAAGCATCTCACCCCTTACCGGCTGTTCTAAGAAATCCAAAGGATATAGTCTAGTCACAAGATAATAAAAACTTACATTCTAACTGCTAATGTAAAATCTGTTTAGAAATCAAAGACTCATTAATCAACCATTTTAACTACCCACACTACTTTCTTAAAAATTCTAACGGTCAAGACACGAGACTTGTTCCCCTATCACTAACCTTCACCAACATCTCAAACACAACAGACCAAATATAAGAAAAGAGGTTTTCCATTCCTATACATACCGCCTGATGAGACATTGAAATTTCAATGTCGAACAAATGTGCCATTTGTAGTGGATATATATAAAAATAAAAAATTGAAAATTAAAAAAAAAATTAAAATTATGTACATGTTCTAAAATATTATATATATATATATATATATATATATATATATATATATATATCCATCAAATATTTCACTCGTTGCTTTCCCTTGGATTATGACTATATATATATATATATATATATATATAGAGAGAGAGAGAGAGAGAGAGAGTCATCAGCAGACAGATCTGTTTCGCTGTATCACAGCTCATCAGTACGGTTAGACATCCGATTGCCTTTTACCCAGGATTGAAACCCGACTAAAGTGGCGTCAGTCGGCGACTCTACCTCTGAGCAATGGGCGCTCGGTAGAAGGAGGCGGACTTTTTAGCGTGTATATTATCATTGTACACGCCCAATAGCTGTGAGTGTTCTAATTCATTACTGAATGATCGATGCGTAGATGCCAGAGTAGCTACTGTTTTTCAAAGTCTACCATTCTTCCAGAGTGCTCAATCAGGGTGTAAGAGCGTAAATAGTCATCCGCAGACAGAACGAAATGGAATTAACACCCGACATATTTAATTTATTTGTTTGAATATTATTTTTAATTGATACTCTTATTTGATACAATTTGGTAATAAAATTTCTCGTAAATAATCAGGCCGCTGGAAATAAATATAGAAATATACTGCTTGATTAAAAATAGAATAACTACTTAAATACGAGTATCGGTTAAAAATAATGTTTAAACACATAAGTTAAATATGTCGGTTGTTAATTCCATTTCGTTAATCTCCGGAACCTTTCGTAATATATATATATATATATATATATATATATATATATATATATATATATATAATCCATTCATAAGTATCTATCTACAGTTTTATTAGTGTGTTTCTCTTTATTTATCTTGTTAGCTACCTATCTCTGCTTTTTTATATTTACCTGTTAGTCTGCTCATATCAATGTGACTATCTTTCTATCTGTAAGATGTGTTTTCCGCAATAATTGTTTGTCAAGTCTCAATTTCACCCAATTATCAGACTGAGATGAAGTTCTAAATGTCGTGTTACGAAAACTCTTTCTTTTTTGTTAACAGGAAAAGCTTATGGCGTTCCTTGATGACTCTGACACCTACTATTTTCGTCATAGTATCCGTTCAGAAAACGGGAATATCACCCCACTATCTTTCCGTAGAAGTCATGCACACTCACAAATAATGCAAAAAAAAGGGCATTCTGTGGAGAGTCATGATTGTTTGCGTCTTAAAAGGGCTTGAAATTTAGTAAAAAAGACTCCGTTTTTGCAGGGACTTAAGCTTATCCGGATTGACGTTGCATTTTTGAAACTTGAGTAGGAAGTATAGAGTCGGAAGAGAGTAAATTTATGAAACTTTGTTGGTAATCTGGTCAGTCAGTTAAGTGCCATACGTGATACACGCTTTGGAGAAAGAGACATGACTGACTGGGCAGAAAATTATCCCGCAATAGGTTTCCATTACTTTCTGCGGTAGACTGGTTTTCATCCAAGGTTATAGAACCCAATCTGTTCTGTTATTTAACCCATAACTGGAGAGAAGATAAGGACTAATACTTTTCCCAAGAGTATTTGTGCGTAAGTGAATGCAAAGAATTCAACTGGAATTCGAACACAGCTCCCTGATTTGTCGTTCCGAGTCGATATCCACTGCACCATAACACATATCCGGTAATCTGGTACTACACTTAAATTAATAAAGTGTAGGTACTATAGCAAAGAGCTCAGCAAAATAATTACCATGAAACTATTTATAGAAAACTGGGAAGTAATTTTACAGCAGTGGGTAAAGAAACTGAAGCTGAGTCATAATATTGATGATTCGTTTTTAGATTTTATCAAGAATCTTTTAATATACTAGCAGTATAGCCCGGCGTTGCTGGGGTGTAATGAAAGCTTTAAAACTAATCCTTGGTCCTGGATCTCAGACTCTTTGGATGTTGGCCCGAAAGACTAAAAAGCAATAGGTGTTTCCAGTTAAAGCGAAACCGTAGACTGAAAGAAAAATGAATGGATGTAAGTCAAATTGTGATTTCCTGGTATCGATATCAAATAAGTTTTTTTGTCATAAACTGAATTTTGAAGGCTAAATAAGTTCTCTGAGTAAATGATATCATCTTTGAGACTAAGAACTACAATTATACCTACTTAGAGCCAAACCCGAAGCAAAAACTAAAATAAAAGGGCTGAAAAAATACAGACATACAGGCAGAAAAACAGACACACACACACAAACATCTTGCCTTATATATATATATATATATTATCGATATTCTGCAGTATTGTAAGAACTGCAACCTTGAAACTTCTGAATATCATTTCTTATGTCTTTTTCTATGAGTGTATCAAATTTGATTAAAATCGGAATCCTCCTCCTATAATCCGATTTTTTCGATTATCGATTTTCGATATTCATCGAGGGTACCTCGACACAAATCTTAGCTAAGAACACTCGAAAACGCTTATAGTACAACTGTGTAAATTTTCAAGAAAATCGGTTCAGCCGTTTTGGAGTCTATAGGTAACACACACACACACACACACACACACAATCTTCAATTTATAAATAAGTTTAGATAGCAGGAGAACCGGGCCATATGTAGCAGTAATATTT
Source organism: Ascarosepion bandense (assembly GCA_037127315.1). NCBI lineage: Eukaryota > Metazoa > Mollusca > Cephalopoda > Sepiida > Sepiidae > Ascarosepion > Ascarosepion bandense. The sequence continues at coordinate 146,304 of JBBBDQ010030491.1, forward strand.
AGGGCTTGTAAACTTATAGATATTTAAGATGGATTCAGGAGATAAAAATTGCCTAGCACGATAAAAATTAAAATAATAATAATAATAATAATAATAATAATAATAATAATAAGGAAAACTGATGCAAATAGGCCAGCTATAGTCATGAAAGATTTCAAAAAAGGAAACTGTCAACTAATTGATATGATTTGCCCACATGATTTCATTGTTTCTGGAGAGTATTTAAAAAAAACACTATTAAAAAATATTAAGTGCCAGCAAATCAAAGTAACGAAAAAGTGGAAATTTAAAACTACGATTATCCCGGTTTTAATACGGCCACTGGATATGATGAAAAAGGGTACTCGAAATCATGTGTGTTAAATTACAGTACACCTCAGTATCTCAGAGCTGCAAAAGATTACTTTGTGCATATATTATCCACAAAACCATCTACATTTAAAAGAAGCGTTCTAAATGTATATACAAAACTATGCTCTTATGCTTTTTTTACTCATAAACCTCGGAGGGTTCTTATGATAATTATGCACTTGAAATTACTCTCTGACAAGAATATACCACACACAATAACAACAATAATAAAACGCAATTTAAAAAAAAAATCGCATAAATATAACAATTCATCAATAATTAATAATTTGGTGTCATTTGAATAGGTGGATATTATAGTGTAGTGGTTTATTCAGTAGATTTTTTGTGGTATTATTAGTAAGAACAAAATAGAAAAAATATGAAAATATTGAAAGATACCTTCCAGGAGCTAAGCGCGGTATTCAGAGATACGAAAATTTCGTTAAAATCAAAACAATAATAATAGTGCTGGATAGCTTTTAATATCAATCAGCAGTTATAGCATTGAATGCAAGACAATTTCTTTACGGATGAAGAAGAGACTAGAAGCGGCAGAAATGTGGTTCTAGAGACAAAGGCTGAGAAAACTATGAATAGAACATTTGAACAACGAGAAATTTAAGGATGATCATTGTGAAAGTCATTTTAGAACTACAGTTCCATTTTTCCCACATTTTTAAATAAAAAGAATTGTTTAGCATTTACCTGCAATAGGATGTGCGTTGTGGTGCAGTGGATATCGACTCGGAATGAGAACTCGGGGAGCAGAGTTCGAATTCCAGTTGAATTCGTTGCGTTCACTTACGCGCAAATAACCTTGGGAAAGGTATTAATCAGTCTCTTTTCCACCGTTACGGGTTAAATAACAGGACAGATTGGGTTCTATAACCTTGGATGGCAACCAGTCAACCACAGAAAGTAATGGCAACCTACTGCGGGATAATCTTCTGCCCAGTCAGTCATGTCTCTTTCGAGACATGATCGCCCAAGCGTGTATTACATATGGCACTGAACTGCGATAGGAAAGTTGATCTGATTAATAATTTCTTTCAATATTCTTTTTATGTGCCGTGTCCATTCAGGACGTAGGCGATCATGGATTTCGACCTGCCCCTATCCTTTATCGCTTTTAACATTTTTCCTCTTGGCATCTCTCTCGGACTCTACTCCGCCATCGACCTGCTCAAATATATCAATGTCTCGGTTTGCTTTCCCCTCTCTCTTTCCATATATCCGTCCTTTGAGTATTAGGTTCTCCAGGCTTTCTTTCCTCGTAATGTGTCACAAAACCTCAGGTGTCTCTCCTTGATGCCAAGTATAAGTTTCTTTTCATTCGCATTCTCTCCAAAACCTCATCGTTGCTCAAATGTTCAGTCCATAGTATCCTCAGCATCCTTCTGTAGAACCACATTTAAATTGACCAAAAAAATCAGAAACTGTCTTGTTTTGATTTTTTTATGAAAGGTTTTATTATCAGTTCGTCCCAACCATGCCAGTGAGACCCAAGTGATTACTGGGTGGAGTGGGGGTAGAAACAGGATGAAAAAGATTTAAGAAGAAAGCAAAAACCAAATCCTAAACAGGGAAAAATTTTAAACCGAATGCATGGTCATCAGCAAAAAAAGAGCAGCCCAAAATGCCAAATACAGGTGAGCAGTACTAAAATCAAGCAGGTACAAAAATTTGAACACCTAGGAGGTATTCTGACGGAGGATGGAAAGTGTGACACAGAGGTTCGAAGGTAAATTGACATGGCGTAGGAAGCGTTCCAGAAGCTGAGTAGAGTATTAAGAGACAGGAAAATTTCATTAGAAACTAAAAAGAGAGTGCTGGATGGCTATGTAATGTCAGTTCTTCAATATGGCAGTGAATGCTAGATAATATCATCAAAGATGATGGTAAAATTTGAAGCAACTGAAATATGATTCTACAGAAGGATGCTGCGGATATCATGGATTGAGCATGTGAGCAATGATGAGGTTTTGGAAAGAATGGAAACGTAAAGGAAATTAATACTGAGCATCATGAAGAGACATCTAAAATTCCTGGGACATGCAATGAGGAAAGAGGGCTTGGAGAACTTGATACTAACAGGCCAGATAGAGGGAAGGAGAAACAAAGGAAAACAGTGTGTAACGTACTTGACTGGTCTGAGCGGATGGATAGCAGAACGGGGGTTGCGTAGTGTAACAGGAAAAAGAGAGACGTGAAAGGCCATGAACGCCTACGGTCTGAAAGGACAAGTCACATAGAAGAAGAAGAAAACTCCTGTTCAAAAGAGCAGGGATGAGTGAGAACTGGACGATTGGTAGAACTATTTATCTGTAACAATAACAACCCGTTTCTGAAGCGTAACATTATGTATAAAATAATCGCTCTGTTACCATAACGATAATCGTGTATTTCAATGAAAAATAAAATACGTTTAGTTTAAAATACACTGTTTAATTATTCTGTAAAAATGACATCGATTTTCTGCGCTATAAAAATAGCTTAAACGATGAGTTTATAGTGGTTAAGTTGATGTTGTATCGAAATTAATTAACATACATGGATAAAGTTAAAAATTTGAGAAAAGAAATTTAGAAAATTAATCAGTTCTTAATTACAAAGCCTCTAACTGCCGTCGTTCCTTTCTGCCCGACCTGTTGTGTCATTACCATTTAAGGTCAAAGCCATAGGCAAATAGTTAACTCAAAGCACTATGAAAGTTCTTACATCTTATAGTAAGAATATCAGCAAAACATTTTCGTAGTAAAAAAAAATATTACCAGCAATCAGTCAGTTAAGTGCCATACGTGATACACACTTGGGCGATCATGTCTCGAAAGAGACATGACTGACTGGGCAGAAGATTATCCCGCAGTAGGTTGCCATTGCTTTCTGCGGTAGACTGGTTGCCGACCAAGGCTATAGAACCCAATCTGTCCTGTATTATAAATCATAGCTGTAAGGAAAAGCGACGTATTATATTATTACGTAGCAATTAATGGGGGATCAGTTTATTACTTCATAACAATATAAAACCGACCCCACCCCACTTTATGACCAGTAGAAGCCTTAATCATGATTCCAACTATTCAGTCACTCAGTTACGTACCATACGTGAAACATGCTTGGGCGATCATGTTTCGAAAGAGACATAACTGACTTGGCAGAAGATTATCCCGCAGTAGATTGCCATTGCTTTCCGCGGTAGACTGGTTGCCGACCAAGGCTATAGAACCCAATCTGTCCTGCTATTTAACCCATAACTGGAAGGAAGAGACGGATTAATACCTTTACCCAAGGGTATTTGCGCGTAAGTGAATACAATGGGTTCAACTGGAATTCGAACACGGCTCCCCGGTTTCTCGTTCCGAGCCGATATCCACTGTACCACAACGCACATTACCAGCAATACATTACTTAAAAAATAAAATAAAATAACCAGCAACATATTTGTCAAAGAAATTAAAAATGCTCCCAAGACAATTAAATTTGGACATTAAATGATGCATAAGGTGTTGATATGCCGCTAAACAGAAAAAAACAAGATAAAAAAAAATAAAGGGAAACTCACAAGTAATAACATCCTCACCTCATTAGCCGGTTTAAGCGATTGGAATAAAACAAAATTTCTGTTTCAACAGAAAAGAAAAACAATCATGCTAACTTCAGTGTAATCTATATATCCACTATCTCGCCCCTTTCACTTTCATAACACACACACACACACACACACACACACACATATATATATATATATATATATATATATATATATATATTTTAATCGTATTACCCCGAGCAAGGCGGTAACGCAACTGATGTGCAGGGGGCTACGTAATAGTGAAAAGACTGGAAAAGAGAAAGCCGGAAACCACATTCTAAACAGGGAACAAGGGATGTGCCTCTTAATCTGTTCAATAGATGTGGGTGGAGTGTGAACCGGGCGATAGATAGATAGATCTATCTACTCCAATTGAAAAAAACAAGAAACCAAAGTGAGAAGATTGGAAAAAGAGAAAGCCGGAAACCAAATCCTAAACAGGGAACAAGGGATGAGCCTCTTAACCTGTTCCATAGATGTGGGTGGAGTGTGAACCGGGCGATAGATAGATAGATAGATAGATAGATAGATAGATAGATAGATAGATCTACTCCAACTGAAAAAAAAAAGAAACCAAAGTGAGAAGATTGAAAAAGAGAAAGCCGGAAACCACATCCTAAACGGGGAACTCGGGATGAGCCTCTTAACCCGTTCAATAGACGCGGGTGGCGTGTGAACCGGGCGATACATAGATAGATCTATCTACTCCAATTGAAAAAAAAGAAACCAAAGTGAGAAGATTGGAAAAGAGAAAGCCGGAAACCACATCCTAAACAGGGAACAAGGAATGATCCTCTTAACCTGTTCAATAGACGTGGGTGGAGTGTGAACCGGGCGATAGATAGATCTATATATATATATATATATATATATATATATATATATATATATATATGTGTGTGTGTGTGTGTTTTATGTCCACACAAAATCAAATCGTCGTTGATGGTGGATGTTATGTGTTACCGTCTTAATAACCACTCTGAAGATGGACCATGTGAGCCGAAAGCTTAGAACCAACTTAATAAAAATTATCCAAATGTTGGAGAATTTTTGCGTTTATTTTCAACTGAAATTAAAGCCAAAAGGCGACGTTTAGAACGGCCCATGATTAAACATAATAGACATTCATTGTGTGTTATATTTAACAGTATATGTTTAGAAAATTATTTGTTGCCTCGATACATATACATATATATATATATATATATATATATATATATATATATATATATATATTCATGCTACGTTCCTATGCTCTTACGTAAGTGGACACTATTGAAAGTAATGGGAAGAACAGAGTGATTATACTGACTAGCAGTTCACTAGCAGTGTATCGACTTCATGCAGTGTGTGAGTCTTGTGCTTGTTGATATACTGTTATTCCCAACCTCCGTTTTAATGATTACTCACGCAGTAACCTTTTAGGGTTACAACAATATATATATATATATATATATATATATATATATATATATTGAGAGAAAGAGTTTTACGCGTCGTGCCACGATCATGGACTGAAGATTTTTTTGAAACTGACAGTCACTATGTCGTGATGATGTCTGTACCCACATTCTCTGTATATATTAACCTTTCTATATCTGATAATGAAAACGTTTCCCTCACAAATATAAAGAAATTAAACAATACGCGTCTGTATTTGTATGCGACAAAGAGAGGAGATAGATCAATAAGTATAGCCTGTGATAAATAAGATTTGCTGAATTTTGATCTGAAATTTCCATGTGATATATGGATTTAATATTTAATATTAATCACAGAATTAAGTGCATTAGCAGCTGAGGAGGTTATGCAGAAAAATAAATATTTGTTATGTTAAATTTTTTATTAGCATTAAACTACGGGTTTTATTGTTGCACCACTCTCTCTCTCTCTCTCTCTCTCTCTCTGTGTGAGCGTATTTATATCAAAAAAGAGAAAGAGAAGGGCACAGAGAAAAAAGGAGGGAGAGAGAACGAGAGAGAGAATGTGATAGAGAGAGAAAGAGAAAGAAAGGGAAGGTACAGAAAAGCAGTTCGCAGATATGAACGAATCCTTTTAAAATTGTTAACAGCTAGTGTTGAGCAGATATTGAAGGAGTTTCTTTTATGTCCTGAAGCCGAATTTTGAAGTAGTTGACAACTCTGACAGACCCTGTTTAACTGGCCATAAAGCGGACAGACGCTTTCAGTGAACATTACGATAATTCTTATTCATTTTTATTTGTTTATTGTGAAGAAGGGTATTACTGAATGGAGCTGGCAATCTTCCCCTTAGGTCTGACTACAGGGCACATTTCAAATCTGCTTCAATATTGAAGTGAAGAACAATTAAGCTCGGGGGAGTCTTTTGGTTTTATTTTCCTGACAATGCCTGAGGTAATTTAATGATATTTTCTTACTCCTCTCCGCAGGATTGGCGCTACATAATCACAAATAAAGAACTGTACCAAGTAACAGAAATCACATCACTTAACTACTTTTAAGAACAGCAAGTTCGAAAATGCGTAGCACATGTAACTTTAGAGTAATCAAGGATCTCTACTAGCAGCAAACCGCCAGCATACGGAAAGGTAAAGAATTCAGCAGATATACAAAGATAGAATGAGGCGTAAGACAAGGATGTGTCTTCTCACCGGATCTATTCAATTTGTACAGTGAGACTATTCTGAGGACCCTAGATGTTAAGCCAGGATTCGTCCTCGGAGACCACAATTTGAACAACATAAAGTACACCGATGATACAGTGCTGGTAGCAAACAGGGAAAGGAAACTATAAGACCTCATACAGAAGGTAGATGAAGAGAGTGACAAGAAAGGACTACAAATAAACTGCAAGAAAATCGAATGCATAGTCATCAGCAAAAAGAGCAGCTCAAAATGCAAAATACAGGCGGGGGATACTAAAATCAAGCAGGCACAAAAATTTAAATACCTGGGAAGTATTCTAACAGAAGACAGAAAGCGTGACAGAGATTCGAAGGTGAATTGGTATGGCGAAGAACATGTTCCAGAAGCTGAGTAGAGTATTAAGAGACAGGAAGATTTCGCTAGAAACAAAAAAGAGAATGCTGGATGGCTATGTAATGTCAGTTCCACAATATGGCAGTGAATGCTGGACAATATCTTCGAAGATGAAGGAAAAACTTGAAGCAATTCAAATGTGGTTCTACAGAAGGATGCTGCGGATATCATGGATCGAGCATGTGAGCAATGATGAGGTTTTAGAAAGGATGGAAACGAAAAGGAAATTAATTCTGAGCATCAGGAAGAGACAACTAAAGTTCTTGGGGCATGCAATGAGGAAGAAGGGCTTGGAGAACCTGATACTAACAGATTAGAGGGATAAAGAGACAGGGGAAACCAGTGGATAACATATTTCAAAAGGCCTGATCGGGTGGATGACGGAACGAGGGTTGTGTGCTGTAACAGGAGAAAGCGTGCTAAGAGCTACCAGGGATAGAGGGACATGGAAAGCCATGATCGCCCACATTCTGAAAGGACAGGACACATAGAAGAAGAAGAAGAATGAAGAGACTGACGTTCGGCATGACTTCAAAGAAAAGGTTAGGAAGGAAACCCCCTGTGAATACGGGAATGAACAGTAACTGCTGTTGAACTTGAGAAACCATTTTTCCTGAAAAACTGTTTGGAGAGAAAGATTTTATAAATTTCAACCAACAGTCGCACTGGCTGTACAGTCAATGAATGCTAAATGTTTCCTTATAAGGAAACAGTTAATATTACCCCCACCTTACTTGAAAATTTAGCTTATAATATGAAAGTTACACACTTAAGCAGAATTTAAATCCACACGAACGAGATATTTGCAACGTTTTTTCCTCTGCATTCTTTACAGAACTGTTTTCTTCTTTCTATGTGTTGCATCGGATATGCGTTGTAGTGCAGTGGATATCGACTCGGAACGACAAATCGGGGTGTCGATTTCGAATTCCAGTTAAATTCCTTGCATTCACTTACGCACAAATACCCTTGGGAAAGGTATTAATCCGTCTCTTCCCTCCAGTTATGGGTTAAATAATAGGACAAATTGGGTTCTATAGCTAATTGTTAGATAATTCCAGTTGTAGTTGGAGCTTTTGGATTGATTAGAAAAGGGTCTGATAGACCAATTGAAGGCATTTCTCATTGCCAATGACATAAAAGATTGTACTCACATGTACAACTAACACATTACGAAAACCTTTATTTATGTAAAACTAGCAGTATAGCCCGGCGTTGCTTGGGTGTAATGAAAGCTTTAAAACTAACCCATGATCCTGGAGATAAGGCTCTTTGGACGTTGGTACAAAAGACTAAAAAGCAATAGTTGTTTCCAGTTAAAGCGAAACCGTAGACTGAAAGAAAAATGAATGGATGTAAGTCAAATTTTGATTTCCTGGTATCAATATCAAATTTTCTGCAATATTGTAAGAACTGCAACCTTGAAACTTGTGAATATCTTTTGACTTTGTCTATGAGTGTATCATATTTGATTAAAATCGGACCACTCCTTCTATAACCTGATTTTTTCGATTATCGATTTTCGATATTTATCGGGGGTACCTCGACACAAGACCTAGCTAAGAACACTCGCAGACGCTTATAGTACAACTGTGTAAATTTTCAAGAAAATCGGTTCAGCCGTTTCGGAATCTATATGTAACGGACACACACACACATACAAATTTCCATTTATAAATAAGTTTAGATAGATACGCGTGGTCTTCGGTTTTGTTTTTTGTTGTTTTGTTTTTGTATTTTTAGCAAAAATGATCGGTGGAGAATGTCATGAAGCCATTTCTGACTTTATTTCTCTGGTTGGGACCCGGAATTAAATTTGTATACAGCAGAAATCCATGGAAATAATAATAATAATAATAATAATAATAATAATAATAATAATAATAATAATGACGATTTCGATGTAGAAAATTGAGAATCGCGAATGATAATGAGGAGGAGCGTGTAAATGATTATAGCTAGTGTTCGTAATTCTCACTTTTCCAGATAATAATAATTTTAGTGATACAAGTTTTATTAACTAACCCATAGCTGAGGAGTGGAGAAGTGGTTGATTCACCCCTTTCTCAAGTTTATTTGTTCGTAAGTGAATATAACTAACCCAACTGGAATTCCGAGCCATTTTCCTTTACACCACTCGCATATCCGACCACCTCGTATTGTGAAGCGGTCAACCATCTAAGTACGGACCAGGCTCGACATTGCTTCGACGATCGTACGAGCAACGGTGTTTTAGTGCGATTGCGATATGGGCATAAGCAAAAAAAAACAAAAAAAAATGACAGAAAGAAAGAAAGAAAGAAAGAAAGAAAGAAAGAAAGAAAGACGAGATTGATATGGAAGAGAGGGGAATGAAGAAAATAGAAGAAATTGATATGGATGACATGAGAAGAAAGAAAGAAAGAAAGAAAGAAAGAAAGAAAGAAAGAAAGAAAGAAAGAAAGGAAAACCTTTCGGCGTATAAGAAAAAGAAAGAAACGAAGAAATATTTGAAATTATAATAGACATGAGAAATGGAATAAAAAAATATAAATTGGCGATCCGTCACCACAATTGTTTTTTTTAAATTTGTTGTTATTGTTATTATTGTTCTTTTGTTGTTTCGTTGTTTTCTTAAATATATATCTCTTCTTTTTTCCAATAACAAAAATAAAATAAAATAAAATATTGATAGAAAAGACGTAAAACATAAAGAATAAATCATCCAAAGTTCGGAAAAAGACGTATGGGCCATTTTTATACCGCTCTTTAACAAAAGAGGTGCGTTTTGTTATGCTTGCCTTGATTTCTGCCGTTGTATCAGAGAGGTACTGAAGCTAAACTCCGATAGCACAACATCCCTCTACCCAACAAACTCACAAAGAAATAATAATAATAATAATAATAATAATAATAATAATAAAAGATCTTTAAAGGCACGGAAAAATGTGTTTAGCTTACCTCCAGGTACAAAAAAGGCATTATGGTGAAGGAGATACTCGTAAAGTTCTTCACTGCCACTTAGAATGAATGATCCAAATAGTGAACAACGGTCATCTGTCGTGGTCGCTTGAGTATTCTGTTTAAGAACGAGGAGAGGTGGGCGTGGGGAGTCAGAAAGGATTACGGACGTCATGAGGTATCAAAACAAAACATAAATATCAATGAAAGAAAATACGACAATAATGGACAGGAGGATAATTTTGCGTAATGTACACACATTGTCAAGTAGGTGACAAAAAGATGGCGACTTTTTAAAGAGCGACTGAAAATCGCGGGAAATCAAACAAGAAACACATATATAAACAAACAATTAAAGGTTTATGAATAAAGATTCTTTCTTGCCTCTTGCCTCGTGGCTGAGATAGTTTCATACTTGACAGAGCAAAAAGACGACACTTGAGCCCCACCCTTACCCCTGCAAAAAAAAAAACAGAAAACAAAATTTCTCATTTCGAATACTAACATATGAAAAAAAAACAAAATTTCTTATTTCGAATACTAACATATGAAAAAAAACAAAATTTCTTATTTCGAATACTAACATATGAAAAAAAACAAAATTTCTCCTTTCGAATACTAACAAATGCAAAAAAATAAAATTTCTCATTTCGAATACTAACATATGAAAAAAAAAAATTTCTTATTTCGAATACTAACATATGAAAAAAAATAAAATTTCTTATTTCGAATACTAACATATGCAAAAAAACAAAATTTCTTATTTCGAATACTAACATATGAAAAAAAACAAAATTTCTCATTTCGAATACTAACATATGCAAAAAAACAAAATTTCTCATTTCGAATACTAACATATGCAAAAAAAAAACAAAATTTCTTATTTCGAATGCTAACATATGAAAAAAAAAAACAATTTCTTATTTCGAATACTAACATATGAAAAAAAACAAAATTTCTTATTTCGAATACTAACATATGAAAAAAAACAAAATTTCTTATTTCGAATACTAACATATGAAAAAAAACAAAATGTCTTATTTCGAATACTAACATATGAAAATTAAGCTATTTCTCTACCAACATTTAGTCAACCTTCGTAAATAATATTCAGGAGTTGTAGTAATCCTATCATAGAAGATACACTGCTCACTGGCTAAAATAGGTATGTAATTTCGTTCAAAGTAGGCGTGAGTAACATAATGGATATCTTTGTGGAAAGTAAAATCAACGAATCATGTTCAAACCACTGCCCAGTCTGTTGCGTTCACTTTCATATCAAGCCACTGAAAAATCCATAAATTTATCTATTCTTCACCCACCACATAGGGGATAAATAACAGAGTATACTGGGCACTCTAGCCTTAGATTATAGTAAGTCAAAGAGAAAGAAAACTTAATTCTAAAGTAAGCAAACGGAACTACTTCATTATCTTTCCTAAAATGCCATAGTGATAAGTAAGATAAATGTGCGGAGGACTATCGTCGCTTACGCTTTAACTGGACATGACATTTAATAAATAAAAACATCCTCCTGAAATCAGAGTTAGCTGCTACAGTTCAGTTATCAGTTAGAATTTCTAACGAATTTTTCTCTGAAAAAGACGTATTATAGTTGCGTTAAACAAAGATTGCTAAATCCTTCCAAAATTTAATGATCAAACATTACTACCATTCTCTCAAACCAAACAATGTTTCAGCAGAAAGAATGTTAAAGTTAGTTATAGCTGCGTTAAAAACATAGATAAATGTATTTCACAACATAATAATATGATATCAAATAAATACTTGGCCCACCTGAATAATATCAGTTATCCTACTATTAATAATAATGACTTTTTAAAAAATAATTGCAACTGCCCAAAACAAAAACTACCTGCCCATTGAATGACCAGTGTATACCTGAGTGTATTGTTGATAGAGCTTGCATTCATTCGAATGATGATGGTGATGATATTAAATTTTACTTTGGGTCGACCACCAACATGTTGAACTTTTACCTTGACAACCACATAAAGTCTTTAAACAACAGTAAATACAGCAAAAGTATTGCTTAATTCATATATCATTGGAAATTAAAAAACAGCAACAAGAACCCAATTATTACCGAAATCTAAGAATGGAAAAAAACAGACTCAAGATTAGCACAACACAGTCTTCCTTGTTTCAATTTTAAAGATTTATTTCAATTTACTTTATGTTGAGTTCTTCAAATAATAAAATAATTCTTCAGATATTCTTATATTCTCTTATTATCTCAGAGTTTTTAATAGATCGACAGTCGTTTGAGTGGCATTTAGAACTTCCACGGAGGTTTAAAGCGACATTTTTTCTCACACTGAATAACTATGCTTTTGAAATTGCACCTCCCTTCAAGATATAGGCGACCATAGATATCCACAACTTCCTTTTCTTCAACATGTGTGAAAAAAAAGCTTTGATTGCTCTTAAGAAAGAGTTGTGGAATAAATAATATAATCTCGGTTACACAAATGAACTAGGCTAGACACCTCAAGTAAAAAATTCAGTTATGTCCAAAAACACTTGAGTTATCAAGAATATTTCTAATACGCATCATGGCGAGTAACCTAAGCAATACTTAATATTATAAAAACCAGAACTAGGCTAGACGCCCTAAGTAAAAATTCAGTTATGTCCAAAAACACTTGGAGTTAGTCAAGAATATTTCTAATACGCATCATGGCGAGTAACCTAAGCAATACTTAATATTATAAAACCAGAACTAGGCTAGACGCCCTAAGTAAAAATTCAGTTATGTCCAAAAACACTTGGAGTTAGTCAAGAATATTTCTAATACGCATCATGGCGAGTAACCTAAGCAATACTTAATATTATAAAACCAGAACTAGGCTAGACGCCCTAAAGTAAAATTCAAGTGTCCAAAAACACTTGGAGTTAGTCAAGAATATTTCTAATACGCATCATGGCGAGTAACCTAAGCAATACTTAATATTATAAAACTAGAACTAGCTAGACGCCCTAAGTAAAAATTCAGTTATGTCCAAAAACACTTGGAGTTAGTCAAGAATATTTCTAATACGCATCATGGCGAGTAACCTAAGCAATACTTAATATTATAAAACCAGAACTAGGCTAGACGCCCTAAGTAAAAATTCAGTTATGTCCAAAAACACTTGGAGTTATCAAGAATATTTCATACGACCATGGCGAGTAACCTAAGCAATACTTAATATTATAAAACCAGAACTAGGCTAGACGCCCTAAGTAAAAATTCAGTTATGTCCAAAACACTTGAGTTAGTCAAGAATATTTCTAATACGCATCATGGCGAGTAACCTAAGCAATACTTAATATTATAAAACCAGAACTAGGCTAGACGCCCTAAGTAAAAATTCAGTTATGTCCAAAAACACTTGAGTTATCAAGAATATTTCTAATACGCATCATGGCGAGTAACCTAAGCAATACTTAATATTATAAAATCCAGAACTAGGCTAGACTTAAGTAAAATTCAGTTATGTCCAAAAACACTTGGAGTTAGTCAAGAATATTTCTAATACGCATCATGGCGAGTAACCTAAGCAATACTTAATATTATAAAAAAACCAGAACTAGGCTAGACGCCCCAAGTAAAAATTCAGTTATGTCCAAAAACACTTGGAGTTAGTCAAGAATATTTCTAATACGCATCATGGCGAGTAACCTAAGCAATACTTAATATTATAAAACCAGAACTAGCTAGACGCCCTAAGTAAAAATTCAGTTATGTCCAAAAACACTTGGAGTTAGTCAAGAATATTTCTAATACGCATCATGGCGAGTAACCTAAGCAATACTTAATATTATAAAACCAGAACTAGGCTAGACGGCAAAAATTCAGTTATGTCCAAAAACAATTTGGAGTTAGTCAAGAATATTTCTAATACGCATCATGGCGAGTAACCTAAGAATATTTCATTATAACTCAAAGAATGCGAGTTATAACAGTGGTGACGAGGAATCGAAACTCATACGAGTTAGGAGTGACGAGGATATCAAAACAAACACTGAGTTAAAACGATTAGGAAAAAATACTTTTTGCTTCAGCGCACGTGATAACAGTGACAAAAATTTCGAACCACAGTGATTTAATTTTTTTTTCTTTGGTGTGTGTAAAAAAACGATAAATATATAATTTATTAAATATGAAAAAGTAACAGCTCAGGTTTTAAAAATACAACAGCAACATCAGCAATTGTCTAAATACCAGAAACAAAAAAAGTTTATTGAAATAATTCGGAAGTAAACGAACAATTTCCCAAGTTATTTCATTTTCGACGTTGTAGCAAGTGTCAAATTTGAATTCGAATACAATTTAGGTGATGTTATCACCTTTTCTGATTATTTTAGAAGATACGAGCAAATTTTCAAAGAAGAATGCAGTGACTGGGAAGACGAGAAAAAAAAGACTTTTGTTGAGAAACTTAGTACCGGTGGAACATGAAAAATGCTATCATTTTATACTACCAAAACAAAAATGATAAAAAGAAAAAACAAAAGAAATTGGTTTTAAAGAGAAGTAACATTTTTAGTGAGAAAAGTTCGTTATTCAATATTCGTTGGAAATGTATAAATCTGACGAAAAAGAAGACGAAAATGTTGTCACATACGTGGGAACTGTTAACAAGAAGTGCAAAAGATTCCGATTAAATGAACTGACTCCGGATATGTTTAGAAGGTTAGTTTTCGTTCAAGGGTTAACGGCGATAAAAAGACGAGGAAATACGGGCAAGAATTCAAATGAAATTTGAACAAAATAATAAACTTACACAAATGACAAATAAGCCAACCAAGCATAGAGATGAACTCAGTATGGGAATACGGAGTAATACGGAGTGCCAGTGAAAATCATTAGTATCAAATATTGCAATATGAGCACTGGTAAAGATATACTAGAAAAAACAATTAGCATAGAAAATACTAGGGAAAACTATTAACATAACATAATTGCAATATGAAATCTGGTAAAAAAGATTAACTGAACATCAGGTTTATAAGTCCCAAGATTTCAGTTGTTCTTGTCGTTAATCTATATCCATGGCTTAATGGATATAGACGTTGGTTAGCTCCTATGACTTGACTCAAAGAATTGTGTGTTCAATACCAAGCTACAGCAGTGGTGAACTAGTAACTAACATGGTTAGAGGGAGATGACTACTACGTTCATACACCTCAGTGATTGTAATAAAAGGTTCGGTTCGAAATTCCTAACACATCCGGAGCGTGCAACGGAGGGTACAATCTTTGACAACAAAGATGAGGACATTAGTCCGAATAATGTAAATACTGTGAATGTCAGAGAATTATAAATCTGGGAGGCAGTGCCGAAGAAAACGAGAGAAACGAATGTGCATAGATACAAAGAAAAGTCATCTCTGTTTCAGATGTAATAGGTTGCGTCTCGGTGATGACTGTCCCTTTAAGAATTAGAAATACTGCAAGACATAAAAAGTCACACTGTAAAAATAATCCCAGAAAGCCAAAGAAAATTAATTACGTGGATGTAAAAATGCAATAATCAATGAAGGCAAACGGAAAACTTATATTAAAAAGGACTTCAAAAGTCGCGATTAGCATGTCAGGCAAAAATTACTTTTGTATTGACAAAATGACTTGTAACGTCTCATTCTGTAAAGTGTGTGTAAAAGCTAAAACGTATTTGGTAGTGACAGGACTGAATTAAAAACAAACACAACGAAAAATTTTAAAGGAATAATTGAAAAATTTTTTGGATATTATGTCGGATGAGTTAGTCGTTGTGACTTTGTTTTGAGTATGAAGAAATGCATATTATCGATAAGTGCTACTGGTCGTAGTTCAGTTTAGAGAAAAATCTGAATTTTGAATTCTCAAGGAAAGCAAGCTACCCAGCCAGTCGTAATTGTGCTAAGTTTAATAATTCTGTGTAGATATAGCGAGCGAATAATTTAAAGAGAAACAAATGTGTAATTTAAAAAATTATTTTAAAAAATTTCATTTAAGATATAAATTCTTTTATAACAGTTTTTACAGCTATCCCGATGATGTTCGTATTGAAGGAAACGTTGACAAAGGAATAAAAATGTAAAACATCTAGCTGGTTTTAATATATTCCACTTAATATGTTTTTATATTTCATGTCAGTCCTTTTATCAGAATATATAAAATAATATATTTATGCAACAAAAGATATGTAAAAAAAATTTTAACAATTAGAAGACGTACAAAAAACATACAAAAATATAAACAACTATGAAAAAAGTAGTAGATAGTTTCGCCTATAGTCCGGTTCACGCCGATCTTTTGATCAAGCGTAAAGGGTTATCCCTTGTTTCCTGTTTCGGATTGGATTTCATCTGAAAAACGAGTCCACCGACAACAAAAAACAAAGAATATACTCACGCTTTACATTTAAAGGAGAAAGGCTTCGATTTAATTAATACCGGATTTTACCGAGACAACGGATTGATAATCCTTCGTAAAACTAGTCTTCTAAAAACGGACAAACTTTGAAAGGATATGTTGTCGATCTTCGTCACCAAATTATTGTGGAGTTCTTGTCGCCAAACTTCACCGCAAAGTTGTAGTGAGCGGTTAGTGCCAGAAGTAAGACACGGAACACAGAAGATAAGTTCAAAAGAGTGTATCAATATAACAGGAACATATGTACAAAGTAAGTGTTAGTAATAAGAAAACTAGAAACGGTACAGTTGCGCTGCTTATTGCCTGACTAGTAGCTTGCTTTAACTGCATATTAGCTGTCGTACTTAACTGCTGTTTTTAACTGCCGTCATACAGGTAATTATATAGTAAGAGGAAGAGTCCATTTCTCGTAGGAGAGCACCATAACAGGATGTAAACAAATTTTTCAAAGACCACGATTTTAATGTGCGTTGTGGTACAGTAGATATTGTCACGGAACGAGAAACCGGCGAGCCGAGTTCGAATCCCAGTTGAATCCATTGTATTCACTTACGCGCAAATACCCTTGGGAAAGGTATTAATCCGTCTCTTCCTTCCAGTTATGGGTTAAATAGCAGGACAGATTGGGTTCTATATCCTTGGTCGGCAACCAGTCTACCGCAGAAAGCAATGGCAAACTACTGCGGGATAATCTTCTGCCCAGTCAGTCATGTCTCTTTCGAGACATGATCGCCCAAGCGTGTATCACGTATGGCACTTAACTGACTGACCATCATTATAGCCGAAATTGTAAATTTCTTAGATGTAACATTTGACCTGAGTTATAGTCTGTACAAACCGTACAGTAAAGACTCGCATAATAATAAACATTTGACCTGAGTTATAGTCTGTACAAACCGTACAGTAAAGACTCGCATAATAATAAACATTTGACCTGAGTTATAGTCTGTACAAAGCGTACAGTAAAGACTCGCATAATAATAAACATTTGACCTGAGTTATAGTCTGTACAAACCGTACAGTAAAGACTCGCATAATAATAAACATTTGACCTGAGTTATAGTCTGTACAAACCGTACAGTAAAGACTCGCATAATAATAAACATTTGACCTGAGTTATAGTCTGTACAAACCGTACAGTAAAGACTCGCATAATAATAAACATTTGACCTGAGTTATAGTCTGTACAAACCGTACAGTAAAGACTCGCATAATAATAAACATTTGACCTGAGTTATAGTCTGTACAAAGCGTACAGTAAAGACTCGCATAATAATAAACATTTGACCTGAGTTATAGTCTGTACAAACCGTACAGTAAAGACTCGCATAATAATAAACATTTGACCTGAGTTATAGTCTGTACAAACCGTACAGTAAAGACTCGCATAATAATAAACTCACCAATAGAGAATCAAATCAATCCCCAGAGAATTACCAACAACCTACACAAATCCATCCAATTTTGTTTAAGTACCAACTCTTACAATAAAGATGTTTTTGTCTATTCCAAAATTAAATACACTGATGCTTTAGAAAAAAGTAAACTCAACAATAGTTTAGAATACTCCGTTAAAAGCAAGGTAGGCAGAAATACGCAGAAATCCCGAAAATTTACAATTATTTGGCTTAACCCACCCTTCAGTAGTAACGTCTAAACAAAGATTGTTAAATCCTTCCAAAATTTAATGAACAAACATTACTACCATTCTCTCAAACTAAAAGATTTTTCAGCAAATTTAGTTATAGTTGCGTTAAGAACATAGATAAATATATTTCACAACATAATAATATGATATCAAATAAATATTTGGCCCACCTGAATAATATCAGTTATCCTACTATTAATAATAATGACTTTTTAAAAAATAATTGCAACTGCCAAAAACAAAAAATACCTGCCCATTGAATAGCCAGTGTATACCTGAGTGTATTGTTGAGAGATCATGCATTCATTCGAATGATGATGGTGATGATATTAAATTTTACATTGGGTCGACATGTTGAACTTTTAACTTGACAACTACATAAAGTATTTAGACAACAGTAAATACAGCAAAAGCACTGTTTTATTCATATAACATTGGAAATTAAAAAAAACAATAACAAGAACTCGATTATTACCTGAAGTATCGTCGTTAAATCGAAATCTAAGAATGGAAAAAAGCCGTATGCCTGTTAGAAAAAACTTGTCATCTTAAACTATATACATTAACATATTCTACTTAACAAAAAAGGCGATTTAATGACCACATGCTGTCATAGAAACAATACTTACTTAAATTCTTTAACCCTGATTAAATATGCTTGCCTCTTTCTCTACCTTCCAATTTCTTTCTGTTGTGGAATCTCCCTTTTCTATGATAATGGACTCGACTTGAGTATACATATACTCCTGCCATAGAGAGAAACGCAGAGATCCGTTAGAGACACAGTTACCGAACGATACTGAAGTTACACAGAGAATACCACTTCAGTTGGCATAGAACCTCTGTGCTCCTCTCAGCCAGAATAATATCATGCGGACATACTATTTCAAACACAGCTTCACTTCAAAGACTTGTATATATATATTCCTTATTCCTGGATTACTATATTGCGTTCCAGTTTGTATATTTACATTCAATATAACCTACTTTTCTATCTCAATATCTGTTTTGTTGTTCATCATTTTTGTGTGGTTCCTTACTTGGATCTACAACACTTTCTTTCTTTCTTTCCGCATGTATTACTGTTAATAATTATGAATTACACTCTTTGATTTAATCTCCTTGTATTTTAATATTTTTTAATTTAAAAATTTACTTCTAAAATTTTAATTTTAATTTTGTATCGCCCTTTATCTATTAAAATTTGACCCTTTTTATTAAAAAGAAGTAATCTAACTTTATAAGATTTAACTTCCATGAACATCGAGTAGGCTTAAATTCAGATCTATTAAATGGTCAGTTTGTAATATGTACCTGATGACTGCAGAACGCACGATATTCCGAGTCGTGCCATCGACGTAAGACAATATTTATATTTATTAACTAGCAGTATAGCTCGGCGTTGCTCGGGTGTAATGAAAGCTTTAAAACTAATCTATGGTCCTGTATCTACTTAGAGCCAAACCCGAAGCAAAAACTAAAAGGGCTGAAAAAATACAGACATGCAGGCAGATAAACAGACACACACACACACACACACACACACACACACACACGCATACACACACACACACACACACACACACACAAACATCTTGCCTTTTATATATATATATATATTTTTTAATCATATCACCCCGATCAAGGCGGTAACGCAACTGAAGCGCAGGGGCTACGTAAGCGTGAAAAGAATGGAGAAAAGAAAGCCGGAAACCACATATATATATATATTATCGATTTTCTGCACTATTGTAAGAACTGCAACCTTGAAACTTCTGAATATCATTTCTTACGTCTTTGTCTATGAGTGTATCAAATTTAATAAAAGTCGGACCACTCCTACAACCTGATCTTTTCGATTTTCGATATTTACCGGGGGTACCTCGACACAAAACCTAGCTAAGAACACTCGCAGACGCTTATCCTACAGCTGTGTAAATTTTCAAGAAAATCGGCTCAACCGTTTCGGAGTCTATAGGTAACGGACACACAAACACACACACACACACACACACACAGAGACAAAATTCCATTTATAAATAAGTATATATATATATATATATATATATATATATATATATATATATATATATATAAACAGAAGGATTTATTTACAAAGCAGAAGTACATGAAAAGATATTTAGGATCTACAAAAGCAATTTTTAAAAACAGATGATATAATCACCGATCTACATTCAAATTAGAAAACATTAAAAAATGTACCAGACTGGCTAACCACGTTTGAATATTGGGAAAAAAAAAAGAAAAAGTAATAAAAATAAAACGGCAATGACCCTGATATAACATAGAGTATAATAAGTTTTCCATGATATTATTTCCAGAAGAAAAAATATTACTAAGTGAAAGATCAGAAGTGATGTCTGTGTGTAATCATACCGGAAAATATATTATATATTTTATACCAACCTGAATGAAAGTGTTTAAGATCCTTAAAAATCTCCTCCGTAATTATGGAAGTTTCAGTTCTTTTAAACTTCTAGTCGCGCGTTCGTAAAAATTCATGTTGTACTTTTAAAAATAATAAAAAAATTGGAAAATAAGTTGTTATAAATCGCTTGAAGATGCCGAAAAACTGAAATCAAGGTTGTGTAAATAACTGGTCTCAAAATGAAAAATATTCAAAAGCTCTACATTAAATTTGTATTGAGCAATTTCTCATGCAATTGTATACGGGTCTAATTTAATTGACAAAGAACTATTTAACAATCTATCTATCTATCTATCTATCTATCTATCTATCTATCTATATAAAAATAATTAAATTTGCTTTTTATTTAAAGTTAATATGGTATACATTGCGAGACAGATATTTATATTTTTGTTCGATCATTGTATTGAAAATGATTTTCATTTGAATTTGAGGAACAATACGTTTCTTATTTATGGATGTGGGAAGACAGACAATATATGTGTGTTCAATTTAACTAATTAAAATAGAATCCACTTTAAAATTGAAAAAAGTTATATTTTGGTGGGGGATACATGGTTTCTTCTTTCAAACTTAACGGCTATAATGTCAGTCGATCAAAACCCCTGACTAGACTGAATTTCCGTTGATACATCCATTATTGTTATAAAATGATTCTCTTAGTTTTCTCTGTATCTCAGCATTTTCTAAAACTAAAAAGGGAGAAAGAAACCATTTTGCATTTTTGATCTCACTTAAAGGGACCTTTAAGTGTAATTATACTATTTTTATTTCGATTCAGAATGCATTGTATGCTAATTTGTTTATTTATTTATTTTTTGCAACATTTCTTATATCTATTTATTTACTAGCAGTATAGCCGGCGTTGCTCGGGTTTAATGAAAGCTTTAAAACTAATCCATGGTCCTTGAGCTCAGACTCTTTGGACGTTGGCACGAAAGACTAAAAAGCAATAGTTGTTTCCAGTCAAATCGAAACCGTAGACTGAAAGAAAAATGAATGGCTGTAAGTCAAATTCTGATTTACTGGTATCGATATCAAATAGGTTTTTTTTCGTCGTAAACTGAATTTTGAAGGCTAAATAAGTCTTCTGGGTCAATGGTATCATGGCTAAAACTAAGAACTACAATTATACCGACTTAGAGCCAAACTCGAAGCAAAAACTAAAATAAAAGGGCTGAAAAAATACAGACATACAGGCAGATAAACAGACACACACACAAACATCTTGCCTTTTATATATATATTATCGATTTTCTGCACTATTGTAAGAACTGCAACCTTGAAACTGAATATCGTTTCTTATGTCTTTGTCTATGAGTGTATCAAATTTGATTAAAATCGGACCATTCCTTCTATAACCCGATTTTTTCGATTATCGATTTTCGATAATTGTCGGGGATACCTCGACACAAAACCTAGCTAAGAACACACGCAGACGCTTATAGTACAACTGTGAAAATGTTCAAGAAAATCGGTTCAGCCATTTCGTAGTCTATAGATAACGGACGCACACACACACACATGTCCATTTATAAATAAGTTTAGATTTAGATTAAACATTTCAATATCCATTTTATTATCCTAAAAGCTATTATATCATTATCATATCATAATGCAATTTTTAATATCATAATACAAGTGACACTTAAATTTTATTGTGTACAATAATACAAAAGCGCTTAAATGTTATCAACGCAGGTGTGTAAACTGCTGTCCGTCACAATTTACACAGCTTTGGAGTCTACCCCCTCACTCTAAATTTGTGAATTATAATTTGTGCATTAATTTCTTGAAATGCATCTTTCATGTTATTTTTCAATCAACAACACTTTTTGGTTTTCGACTATAAACTTTGTCCTTGTGTCAGTCAGTTAAGTGCCATACGAGATACACGCTTGGGCGATCATGTCTCTTTCAAGACATGACTGACTGGGCAGAAGATTATCCCGCAGTAGGTTTCTGCGGTTGACTGGTTACCAGCCAAGGCTATAGAACCCAATCTGTCCTGCTATTTAACCCATAACTGGAGGGAAGAGACGGATTAATACCTTTCCCAAGGGTATTTGTGCGTAAGTGAATGCAATGGATTCAACTGGAATTCGAACACGGCTCACTGATTTCTCGTTCCGAGCCGATATCCACTGCACCACAACGCACATCCACAGACCTCCCAAAAAAAGAAATGCATTATTGGTCAAGTCATTTCTTAGGAAATGTTTCATCAAAATACTCACAAATTGCTCTTGGATAATGTGGAGGGACCGCATCTTGCTGAAAATACAACCGATACGTAAACCTATTCCACCTGCTACCCACTTACTTTGTGTGCGGTCGTGCATGTGTGGGGTTGGCATGATCGGCACGTTTTTACAAGGTCTACAGTTAAAAAAGGCTCAGCATAAAATAGAACTTCTTCTTCGTGGCCAATTATGGACCTCCACATCCTCCTTTCCCTTGTAGCGATTAATAACTTTTCTTTTTGTATTTCTCCGAAACCCTACTCTGCCACTCATTTGTTTAAGCCCAGCAAATATGTTTTCCCTGTCTCTCTTTCCCTTTTTCATCCTGTGAGTATCAGATTCTCCAAACCCTCCTTCCTTATTACGTGTCCCAGAAACTTCAGCTATTTCTTCCTTTTTGTTTGCATCCTGGCTAAAACCTTGTCATTGCTCACATCTTCGTTCCTTGGTATCCCCAGCATCATTCTGTAGAATCGCATTTATGTTGCTTCAAGTTTTTTTTCATCTTTGATGAAACTGTCCAGCATTTTCCGCCATATTAAAGGACAGACACCACGTAACAGTCCAGTACTCTCTTCTGTGTTTCCAGTAGAATCTTCCTGTTTTTCAATACTCTATTCAGTTTCTGGATTGCTTCCTTGGTCATGCAAATACTCTTTCGGATCTCTGTGTCGCACTTTCCGCCATGTATTAGGAGGCTTCCAGGTATTTAAATTTCAGTCCCTACTTGGTATAGTAAATTCCTGATCTGTAGTTTCATTTTGTGCTTCTTTTTTTTTTTTTTACTGATGACCATGCATTTAGTTTTCTTGCAGTTTATATATAGTTCTTTTCTTTTCGCTTTCTTTCCCACCCTTTCACTGTGAAACTAATAAATTATAAACGCAAATTCTACTACATCAGCTTCTTTTCTCGCACTTCCCGCTTGTGGAATTCTCTTCCGCATATTTGCTTTCCTGACAGTTACAATCTCCAATAATTTAAATGTAAAGTCAATAGTTATCTTCTGTCTCACTGTCTTACACCCTCTCTCTCATGCTTTTCTACATCCACCCCATTCTCATCAGTACTCTCTTCCCTCTCCTACTCTCTTCCTGACACCACCTGCAACCTCTCACTCCTCATAACATTCCTCCCCCACTCTCATCAGTAATCTCTTCCCTCTCCTACTCTCTCCTGACACCCCTTGCAACCTCTCACGCCTCAACATTCCTCCTATGTAACCCCCTGCACAACAGTGGCAGTAAAATACCTTGCTTAGGGCGACACGATTATAAAAAAAAAGTTTCCTTTCCGTGTCTGCTTCAGTAATGTATCATCTGCGTATCTGATATTGTTCAGATTGTGCCCGCCAATGACGAATCCTGACAGGACTACTAGAGCTCTCAGAATTATCTTGCTGGATAGATTAAAAAGGTCTAGTGAGAAGACACATCCTTGTTTTACACGTCTTTCTATCTTTGTATATCTGTTGAAATCGCTCCTGTCCTTATGCTGGAAGTTTGCTTCCAATTCAGGTTCTTGATTTCTCTAATGGTTTTTTTCCTCGAATATTCTGTCCCTGCATTCAGTTTTCTTACAGTTTATAAAACGTAAAATATCAAATGTAAAGAGAACAGTACCCCAATTCCTCGATTGAAACTCATTTTGATGAAAACATCGTTGGGTGAGGTAATACTTTTACAAACACTGAAAAATTGCTCACAGGGTACGTTATTAAATAGCGAACGGCTCCACATATATTTTTTTTCTTGCTGGCTTGGATGTGAACTTCATCCGGGTTCTATATATTTCTAGCAAATATTTTCAGCTTGTACATATCGGGGCATTGCTTTGGCTGTTATATTTACAAACGAACTTGGGATCAAATACAAAAAATTAGGCGATTTTTTTTTTCATGGCATAACCCTCCAATGACCATACCACACATAACGGTATTTTCTTCCGTGTAGCTCGTGTTTTGTGGTCGACTATAACGATTTATTTTTGCGTGGAATGTTGTTGCTTGCAACCCATTTTTCATAATCTCTTATGATATATTTAAAGAACTGCTAGGATGAAATATTTGTCATTACAACTGGTTTCACGAAACGGAAATTACTTATGACTCAACCCAAAAGATTCCTGATAGTATTCTCTCTCTCTCTCTCTCTCTCTCTATATATATATATATATATATATATATATATATAAACATGGCGTAGAAATGACCTCTGAACTTTTCCTGGGCCACGCCCATGCAATCTAACTCTAATTCTCATTCTTCATCTATGCAGTCGCCCAATAGCGTAGACAATATTATAAAGAAAAAAGGCGCTCATCTCTAACTCGGCATCTCATGACGCATATCAATCGATAAACCTACAATATTGATGATATCAACAGCCACTCATCCCTACAATAGAAACAATACCTTAAATTCACAACTCTCTTTAAACATTTTCAACTGCCGTCCCCTTATTCCGGAATTCCATTTAGACAATGAAAAGAATCGAACCCTTATTTTTTGCTATTTGGTTCTTGATTTTTTTTTTTTGTTCATTAAGTTTTTCAGAAGGTAGCGTGCAATTTCACGATTGGATTTTCCATCATTTTCGCCCTTATTTTCATTACATGAAATATTAATTCGATACAAAGAGCCAAATGACAGATGTGTCCTGCAGCGTTTTGTATTACTATAGAAATGAAGACGCGGTTTCAATGCTTGTATTATTGGACGGGGAATTGGAGATGAGACGCGACCTGTTTGGGCTTCTCTGAGCGTGTCCATTATTTTTTTTAAAAGATTTAACAGCAACTCGAGTAAATAATGGTAGATTAAAAATATATAAACAGATATGAATAGATATAAAGATAGACAGAAAGAAAGGGGTAAGAAAGTGAGAGTGTATAGTTACCATATTTGAAGCCAACTTTCCCCATCCTAATATATTTTTTAAGAATTTATAATGCTTGTCTCTTCGGGGCGTAGTCGGTCATGACTTTCCATTGATTCCTTTGCTTTATTCTCTCTGAATTTACTTCATGGAAAAGATATTGAAGTGGCTTCACCTTTTCTTCTCCACCGTTTCGAATTCAAAGTATACCTTCTCTTAACATGGTTGCCGACTAAGGCAAGAGAGTCGAGTCTATCCTATTCCTTATCATCAAAGTATTTGTGATTCTAACCAAGGCTGAAGTGATTAAGCATCTCACCTTTAACAATCTATCCTCTGATAAACAATATGGCTTCCGCTTCGCCAGGTCTAACTCTGATGTGTTAACGGCCATCACTGAATATGTATAACAGACTCTTGATAATAATAATGCCATTTATGGTCAGGTGCCCCTGCCGTTCTCCTCGGTGTTCTTGACAAGCTCCAAAGGAGAGTCTGTAATGTGATAGGTACTGATCTGGCGACTCGACTGCAGCCACTTCCCTATCGTCGAAATGTGACCTCTCTTTGTCTCTTCTATAAATACTTTCATGGCTTCTGCTCGGACGAGCTTAAGTCACTGATGCCTCCTCAACAGGTGTTTACTCGTGCAACCAGACTGGCAACTGGGTCCAACCCATTCACAGTCAGGTTAGCCAAATGCAGACGACAATTCTACTCCTTCAGCTTCTTCTCTCGCACTTCCCGCCTGTGGAACTCGCTCCCGTATTCTTGCTTTCCTGACGGCTACAACCTCCAGAAATTTAAATGCAAAGTCAATACTCATCTACTAACCACTGGACTCTAGCTCTCACCCCTCCCCTGTATAAGCTTCCCTTTCTCTCCACCTATGTATCTGTCATCGCACCTGCTTTCTCAGCTTTTTATTGTTCCTTTCTAACTAGTTTGTACTCCTCACTTTTTTCTAATTAATCTTTTTACATTTATGTTACCGCCTGCACATCAGTGGCATTTCCGCCTTTCTCGGGGTGAAATGATTAAAAAAAAAAGTAAAAATAAAATAATGGTGAAGCACTAACTGTTGCTCTAGATATATCGAAAGCATTTGTCAGGGTTTGGCATGCAGGCTTTCTACGCAAGATTCAGATCTACGGTACTACGGTATTGTTTGATTAAATCCAATTGTTCCTATTTGTTGTAGAGTGGTTTTCGCACTGAAGGTTATAATCGTGCTATGTCGGTTGCTAATCGACTTAACGCACCCAAAATGTTGGGAATTCGGTAATCTTCTACTGAAAGCTGACGCCTTAGTATTCAGTTAACTGACGACTAATATCAACTGCCTAGTAGTTCTACTAAAATCCAATAGAAGTATAAAGAACTATGAACTTCCCAAGTACTTACTGTTAACTCTTATTAATATAGGAGGGAGAGTCCATTATCTAAGGAATAAGTGTGTTTCCCCATAACACTATCATAAATTGAAATGAAAGTCGTTTGAAAGGACACGCTTCCAGAACATTTCACACGAATGTTGGTGTCCCTCAGGAATTTATCTTAGGTTCTAAGCTGTTTCGGATCTTCATCAATGACCTTTCTGATGTCATCAATTCCCAACTAGGCATTTATGCAGTAAACACTATTTACTACCCTCTCAATAGAAAGTCCGTCAGAGCTCACAAAGTAAACCTGGCCGCTGCTAAGAGCAGTCAGTGTTTAACTGGGACAGAAAAAAGCTTGTCAGTTTTAATGCTTCCAAAATAAAACTGTTCTCATTTAACGACTAGAGACAACCTTTCCTGCCCGACATTGGTACGGTTGATGCTCGTCTCCTGGGAGCAGCAACACACTGTGCCTCGTTGCCCTCACTTTTTTTAACCGACCTGAAGTGAAACGACAATATCAAATTATTAGCTGCATCTTCTGCTAGGGAGTCTGGGTCACTGTGTCGTACCAGAAAGTTTCTATCTTCAGAATCCGTCCTGCTCATTTATAAATCTAACATTCGTTCGTGTATTGAATACTATTGTCATATCTGGTCGGGTGCTTCTCGAAAATAAAATCCAAAGAAGGATCTGCAATGTAATCGGTCCTAACTTGGCATCACGACTTCAGTCAGTTTCTCACCGACGTGACGTGGCTTTCCTCTGTCTTTTTTACAAATATTTTCATGACAACGACTCTGACGAGCGTTTTTCCCTGGTCGAGGACCACATGAATTTAAGCGTGCTACTAGTTTATCATCAAAGGTCCCACCATTAGCTGTTGAATAGTTAAATATAACCGTCTCTTCTACTCTCAAATTTTTTTTTTTTGTCGATTTCCATCCTGTGGAACTCCTTTCCCACTCACCGAAAGAACTCAGTTCATTGCTAAAGAGTAATGCATAAATTACGGAAGTGGTAACTATTGTTTTTTTTTTTTCATTTTTCTCTCTAGATAGCTCAATCGTAATGAGAGCATAATATATTTGGGTAAATTTTCGTTTTAGGTCCCGAAGGCTTTTATCCCTTCAACTTTTTCCAAAACAGCCTTAATGTATATGATGAGCTCAAATCAATAATTATTTATTGAAGAAACCTACCTTTATTGATATTAACGACCAGAAAAAATCGAACTTCATCTCGCTTTTTTTATCACCCACTACTATCACACAGACAAGTTATTAACTGTTGAATGACTTTCGGCGTAGAAAACAAATTTCGGCCCATTTACTTCCTTTACAGAAATTTGGGCCTATTTACTTCCTGTTCTGAAATTAATACGCGATTTTTTTTCGGTACTCAATTTCAGCAGAAAGTTGCGTATTTTTACGTGTTCTTTTTTTTTACTTAATTTTTTCCGACGAAAGTTAACTTTCAAATATATGAAAGTATTGAATTTTTTTTTCCTTTGTTTTTTTTTTGGTACTTAATTTCAGAAGAATTTTAACTTTCAAATGTATAAAAATAGGTGATAAATGTAGTTTTACATAATTTTTTCCGACCAAAGTAAATTTCAAATATATGAAAATATAGAATTTTTTAAGAAAGTTAACTTTCAAATATATGAAAATAAGTGATAAAAGAAGTTTAATTAACCTTCAAATATATTGCGTTTTTTTTTCCTTTTTTTTTTCCTTTTTTTTTTTGGCACTTAATTTCGGAAGAAAGTTAACTTTCAAATATATAAAAATGAGTGATAATTGTAGTTTTACTTAATTTTTTCACATGAAAGTTAACTTTCAAATATATGGAAATATATATATTTTTTTAAGAAAGTTAACTTTCAAGTATATAAAAGTAAGTGATATATTTGCGTGTTTTTCTTCTTCTTTTTTTAATTTTCAGAAGAAAGTTAAATTTCAAATATATGAAAATAAGTGTTAAGTGTAGTTTAATTAACTTTCAAATATGTTGCATGTATCTGCGTGTTTTTATTTTTCGTTTTTTTTTTCGTTTTTTTTCTTCTTTTTGGTACTTAATTTCAGAAGAAAGTTAACTTTCAAATATATGAAAATTAGTGATAAGTGTAGTTTTACTTAACCTTCATATATATGAAAATACTCATAAATAACAAAAAGAACGAAATAAGTAGAAGAGTAAAGCATTTTTTATAATTAACATTGAAAATAAAACAATAATTACATCAATTGGAAAGGAAGTTAAAAGTTAAAAAAGTTAAAAAATGACATTGACAATTTTTTAAAAATGCAGTAGGTTTTAGAAAGTTGCGTGTATTTGCGTGTTTTTCGTTTTTTTTGGGGGGGGGGGATACTTAATATATTTGAAGATTAATTAAACTACAGATTTCCATATATTTAAAAGTAAACTTTCTTTAAAAAAATTCTATATTTTCATATATTTGAAAGTTTACTTTCGTCGGATTAAAATTAAGTAAAACTACAATTGTCACTTATTTTTATATTTTTGAAAATTATAAAAAAAAGACAACAAAAAAAGAAAATGGAAAAAAACACGCAAAAACAAGCAACATTCTGTTGAAATTGAGTCCCGATAAAAAAATAAATCGCGAAATCGCGTATTAATTTCAGTAAAGGAAGTAAATAAGCCGAAATTTGTTTCCTACGCCGAAAGTCATTCAGCAGTGAATATAAGCCTGTAATGGGGACAAAACGATCGAGAAGAAGTTCGATTTTTTCTAGTCTTTAACAACAATAAAGGTAGGTTTCTTCAATAACTGATAGTGGATTTGAGTTCAGCATATACATTTGCACGGAATTAAGGCTGTTTTGGAAAAATTTGGGGGATAAAAGCCTTCGGTACCTAAAACGAAAATATATCTATATTTGTCATCCACATACAAGCCTGTTTTGCTGTAATGTAGCTCAACAGTGTGGCTAGACATCTACTTGCTTCTGGTCAGGATCGAAACTCGACCGATTTGGTGTCAGCAATATAAACATAAGAAACATTGTTTCTTATATTTAGATGAAAATCATTTTCACAACTATGTTCTAACATTGCCTGATGACGAGATAGAAATCTCGAAACAGAAATTTTCGTGTCGCAATGTATTTTTAATTAAAAAACAAATGTAATTATATATATATATATATATATATATATATATATATATATATATATATATGTAAAAAATTCCAGGAGAAAATTGGTAAACAATCCCAAAGAATCTTATTAATATCGGTTAAATATTTAAACTGATCCAGCAGTGTGGTCGATGTAAATTAATTTACAGAGTAGATATTCATTTATTTCATCTGTAAATTCAAATTACATATGGGAAAAACTATTATAAAAATTATTCATTCATTCACATTTCCTTTGTTTGCTTCTCTGATCAATAGAATCTTGAAAAACTGAAATAAAAAGTCAACTACCATCATCTGTCTTTTTGAATCTCGTTCACGTTTTGTTCTTTCGTCAATACCCCTTTTTGTTCTTTCGTCAATACCCCTTTCACAAATTCTTTTTTCTCTTACTGTGACCGCTGAGTATTATTGGCGGTCCCGTCTTGCTTCGGGTAAAATGACTTAAAAATAAAAAACTGGTGCGGGAGAAAAAAAGATTCCGATTTTTTTTCTAAGGACATTAATGATAGGCAGGAATGTGAGTTCATCTTACCGATTTTGTTCCCGTGCTGATAACAATTTAGAATTCTTATTAAATATACGAAAAGACACATATTTCCAACTGGTACAAGAAAATATGAATAAAGAACAATTAGTTACCACTATTCTTTATATATATATATATATATATATATTTTCTGTTTTCTTTTAAGAAAAACTTTAAACACCGGTCATATTTCCGTAATGAATTTATTTCAGTCAATAATTGTTGTTGCCAACAATCACCGACTTCATCAGACGGAAGGCCCTATTCGACTTGTTTCATGTCGTATTACTACGGAATGAAAGTTCAATATATATATATATATATATATATTATAAATTATATTTTAGAACATGTACATAATTTTTTCTATATAAGTCCTCTTCTCTACAATCATATGTGTGTTTCAATGTTGGGTCCCCAACATTTCATCAGGAGGAAAGAGTTGGGGACCCAAAATTCATAATAAATATTCACAGCTCTATACATCATATATCGAGCACTGTTTTAAATTAATTTTTTGGACGGAAAAATAGCTTTTTTATATGCATCACAAAATTTTAAGGCAACATAAGGCTATTACAATTACAATAAAGGTATTTGAGGCTACTTAGAGGTATTATATTTATGAAAAACATGAGGCAGCTTAGGACTATTATATATATAAGAAATACTTGAGGCAAGATAGGATTATTATATATATGATAAAAATCCTGAGACCACGTAAATCTATTCAGTCAGTTAAGCGCCACACGTGATCCGCGCTTGGGTGATCATGCCTCGAAAGTGATATGACAGAAGATTTTTCCCGCCGTAGGTTGCCATTATTTTCTGTAGCAGACTGGTTGTTAACCACAGTTATATAACCTACTCTGTACTGCTATTTAATCCATAGCAGGAGGGAGAATTGACGGATTAATACTTTTTCGAAGGATATTGGCGCGTAAGTGAATGTAACGAATTCAACTGGAATTCGAACTGGGCTCTCCGATTTCTCGTTCCGAGCCGATATTCACTGCACCACTACGCATATGTTATTTGTATAACGAAATACATTGCGAATGATTTAGTATAGAAACGGAAAGTAAACTCAAATGATTTTGCTGCAAACATAGAATACAAAAATTAAAAAAATCCGAAGCCAAACAAAAGAAAGAAAAGACAAGCGTAATTATGAGTATTTGCTTTTCTTCTTCTTTATCCTTCATTGTTGATAGACGGCATCCATTTATAAGCACATCTGTGCGCATGTGCGTGCGAGAAAGGCAAGTGATTAACATTGAAATGGTGTCATGAACAAGGGCTTGCTTGAGGCACTTTTATGAAAATTCCGAATATAGTCGCAGGAAAATTAACAAATATCAAACAACTGCAATGACGACAACAATATTAATAACAGAAATCGTATTTAAAACAGCTGAGATTCCTATTTGGCTTAACGGTTAACTATGGCTCAAAAACCGGGTGAGACAGTTTGCTTTTACTTCAGACTCCCTTTAAAAAGTAGAATCTACCGCTTATCTCAAAAGGCCAAGACAGGGATTATTCTTACTGATGTTATCATAGAACACAATAAAATTTGTTACATGTTTTTAGGAACAAATTAAATACCAATTAAAAGTGTTTCACTGAGAAAAGCTTATAAAACGCCCAGCATGGTACCTCGATATATTCATGAGATAATTCATTTGAATAAATACAATAATGGAGGTGCGGTGAAATAATACTTAGCAGCACGTATTGAGAAATCAGAAAACTGAGTACGAATTCCAGTTCTTTATATTCTCTTACGAGCTAATATCATTGAGAAAGGTTTGAATCCACCACTTCTCAAAGAAGGACATATTTGAGCTTGGATGTCAACCAGCCTAGGAAGCTCTGAATTTAAACCGAATAGCACAATCGTACATGCGGCTGGAGACCGTTCTTGAATTCCCACTGAAACACTTACAATGGACAGGCACGTCTGAGTTCTGCTACGTTTGGTCAGCATTCGTTTGGATGCGGCGGGTTCGATCGACGGGGTGAAAGCCACAAGCACCGGTAAAACAATAAAAAATCTGTTTTTTATAGTAATAATAGCAACGCTATATATATATAACCGTTGCTATTATGACTATATATATATATATAAATACAAGACGATTTAAATTAATACTAGCTTAATTAATACTAGTTTCGGCAGTGTTAGTTCTGTTATAATTGGTATTGTTATTACTATATTATTTAATATCATTATATATATATATATATATATATATATATATATATTAATACTGGGGTTAACCCATCAGCGGTCTGTTTTCATGCTTGTACGCAGTCTTCAGACCAGGATGTCGATTCTCGTTCGTTGGCCGCAGAGGTTACGCATATATATATATATATATATATATATATATATATAGGTCGAGTTTCGATCCCCACCAGAAGCAAGTGGATATGTCTAGTCACACTGATGAGCTGTGATACAGCGAAACGGGCTTGTATGTGGATGACTAATATATATATATATATATATTGGACTGACGCCAATTCGGTCGGTTTTCAATCCTGGGCAAAAAGTAATCACCTGTCTAACCATACTGATGAGCTGATGAGAGAAACCGATCTGTCTGTGGATATATATATATATATATATATATATATATATATATATATATAGATAGATAGATAGATAGATAGATAAATAGATGTCATACTTGCTTATAAATTTGATATAAAATAAGAGTGTGCTTGTCAAATTTAATTTCAATTCCAAATTTATTAAATTTTTTTACTAATCTACTTATTGCTTATAGCACTTTTGCCTGTTTAATACTGTTTTTGATATCACTATAACAATGATAAAAATACAGTAAAAGAAATAAATTATTTAGTTAACTGTTCATAACTAACCTGAAAAATATTCTAACAATTTTTTCTAACAGTTGGGCTTCCATATTTTACTTGAGTTATGACACACATTTTTAAATGCATAGCAGAGTTTTCCCATAACAATTGAGCATATTCACAATGGAGCACGTACCCTGATTGGGGAGAATGTTCCTTTGGAAAAAATGTTTCCGATACTTTTGATAAATCTGGACTATCAAAAGTAATAAATATAAATTTTACGTTGATTAGTTCTTAACAAATCAAGTCTTATATATATATATATATATATATATATATATATATATATATATATAACGTAAAATACTTGGTATATTAGTCAGGTAAATTCAGATAGAGACGAACTCAAAAGAACTCAATGTTAAATTTATTTATTTAATTTAAGAGAGGAATATAATTTAGAAAAAATTTTATAGATATTCTACAATTTCCTGGGTAATACGTATTTTGCCGATGACCTTGCTGCTCGTCAGACCCAAATGATACAACAGTTAATTTTCAAAATATTCCAGAAAAATAATTACACAGACGATTACGTGTCCATATTGAGAATAGACATTTGTAACGGTAATCTACAAAAGACAATTACCCGCTCATTCAAAAAAGCCACAAAGAGAAAAATAAAAATATAGACAATTGATAAATGGAAAGAAGAGAAAGAAAAAGAAAGAAAGGGAAAGAGAAGGAATAGTATACAGAGAAATTAAAGTTATAGATCGACTTCAGCGTCTATAGCAATCCATCTGCATTCTTAGAAAAACATGACATGGAAATTTAACATTACAATTTAGTTTTAAATATAATGGGATATATTTACGGTAAAAACTAAATTGTAAATCATAAGTTTTAATACAAATTAAAATATAAGCCCTCTTAGTATTATTTTATAAATATATTTAAAATAAATAAACTTTATAAAAGAAAAGAAATATAGTTAAATATAGAAAAGATAGAAAAAAATAAGAAGAAAATAGGAAGTTTTTTTTTTTTTTTTAATCATATCACCCTGACCAAGGCGGTAACGCCATTGATGAGCAGGGGGCTACGTAAGAGTGAAAAGATTGGAAAAAAGAAAGCCGGAAACCACATCCTAAACAGGAAACAAGGGATGAGCCTCTTCACCTGTTCAGTAGACATGGCTGGAGTGTAAACCAGGCGATAGTTTAGTCTATCTACTCCTATTGAGAAAATTAAAATTATTTTTTTAGATTACCGGTCTGTGTGTGATTATATATATATATCAATTGGAGTAGATAGATCTATCTATCGCCCGGTTCACACTCCACGCACGTCTATTGAACTGGTTAAGAGGCTCATCCCTTGATTCCCTGTTTACGATGTGGTTTCCGGCTTTCTCTTTTCCAATCTTCTCACTTTGGTTTCTTTTTTTTTCAATTGGAGTAGATAGATCTATCTATCAACCGGTTCACACTCCACCCACGTCTATTGAACAGGTTAAGAGGATCATCCCTTGTTCCCTGTTTAGGATGTGGTTTCCGGCTTTCTCTTTTCCAATCTTCTTACTATTACGTAGCCCCCTGCACATCAGTGGCGTTACCGCCTTGCTCGGGGTGATACGATTAATATATATATATATATATATATATATATAGTGTTTAATTGCAATAGTACTTCACGTCAATGTTGTTATTTTTTAGTGGTTATTGCTGATAAAATGTATTTTGGCAAGCAGGTTTTTTTATCGTAAAGCGCTAGATATCGGGGTGTAGATAGAGCGTTGATCAGTACAAAGAGTTTATTTCTTTAATAGAGCATATACATGCCGACTTCGAAGTTTCAGGAGGACATTGTTATTATGTGCTCATTCCATCGGGGCTGTTTGTTACGAAAATGTGTGTCATTCGACAAGATATGAATGACATATTTTCATAACAAAATTTATCGTGAATAATCAGGCCGGTAGAAATAAATATATAATTACACTGATGATTAAAAACAGAATATTTTCTCAAATACAAGTATGGATTAAAAAAATAATGTTCAAACAAATAAATTATGCATATCGGTTGTTAAAACCATTTTGTTAATCTTCAGGACTTTCCGTAATATATATATATATATATATATATATATATATATATATATATATATATATTGTCATCCGCAGACAGATCTATTTCGCCGTATCACAGCTCATCAGTACGGTTAGACTTCGATTCCTTTTTTACCCAGGATTGAAACCCGACCGAAATGGCGTCAGTCGGCGACTCTATAAGTTTCAGCTAAAATTTCGACATCGTCTGTATAATCAGAACTACAATCCTGCCCCTTCATTTTTTCTTCTTTTTAATGGAATTTACCTCAAGCAAAGCTCTAAAACTTACGGCCATATGACGTTGAATACACCGCTTCTCGTACGATCAACGAAGTTAAGTAACAGTGATCCTCGTCACTACTTAGATGGGTGACCGCTTGGGAATACCAAGGGCTATAGTCGTTTTTATTTTCTGCAGAAAGTAATGGTAGCCTACTGCAGGAAAAACCGGCAGCCTGTCGCGTGCGTTAGATCTCGTCCGTCTAGGCCTGACACACCGTCACCTGCTTCCGTGGTTCGCTGCTGCTGCTGCACGTCGTCCGCCGTTTTCCCGTTAGCCGTTGCCATTGCCGCCGCTGCTGCCGCCGCCGTTACAGCTGCAACCGCCGCTGATGCGTGCTGACAACGCCTATGACTACGACGACGCCGCCGTACGCCGCCGTACGCCGACTTCGCTGCAGCGAAGCAGAGTCGAATACAAACAACTAGGATGTACAGTAGATATCGGCTCGGAACGAGAAACCAGGGAGCCGAGTTCGAATTCCAGCTGAATCCATTGCATTCACTTACGCACAAATACCCTTGGGAAATGTATTAATCCATCTCTTCCCTCCAGTTATGGGTTAAATAGCAGGACAGATTGGGTTCTATAGCCTTGGTCGGCAACCAGTCTACCGCAGAAAGCAATGGCAACCTACTGCGGGATAATCTTCTACCCAATCAGTCATGTCTCGAAAAAGACATGATCGCCCAAGCGTGTTTCACGTATGGCACTTAACTGATTGAAAGCAGTAAAGCAAATAAAATACAACGGATTACTGTGCATGAAAGAATTAGAAAACAGAATCATTATGAAGGAGCAAAAACACTAGAAGAGTAATCAGGAAGTGCAGGAGAAAACGATTGACATTACATTTAAATTTTGGAAGAATAAAGTTGGCTGGAAATTAAGAAACCGGATGTGTTCCATCAGCAAAAAGTGCAAGAAAAGAAACTGTTAGCATATAACTTACGATTATATCTTGCCAATTAAACTGTAAATTGATGAGACCTTGCTGCCAATTTACGGTACGATAGAGAAGTTCGTCTGTTAATTCTTCCACTTTCCATTATATTTGTGCGTTTTCATCATTACTGTTAAGACGCGCCATGCCACGAACATAGGGTTGACTCATCTTGATTCCTTTTGTATTCCAATAGTAAGGATTAAGTTTCATTTGAATAAATTCGTGCAACAACTCTGTGGAACTGAGAGGGTGCTTCCCTAAACACACTGCAGTCTTAACCTCTTTAAGATGAGCTTAACTTTCTCACATATACTCTTAATGTGCACCTCCTCCTTCACGTACAGACAAAATTCTCGTTCTGTAACCCACTACCTTGAGTGTTTCTTGGGCTTTATATTGGGCCGGGATTAGTAAAATAACATACACTTTTATGCAAACTAATTGAAACAACTGCTTTAGTTTCCTTTCTTTGGTGTATGGCCAGATTTACTTCGACTGGAATTACAGGGTGTAATCGATTTCTATTTTTTCCTCAGGTTAGGTCATTTGCAGTGGTGTGCAGTAATATGAATCTATTTTGGGGGTCTATGATGAAATTTGTTTGGCCTTGAAAAGTATTGCTTCATCTGTGATTGCATAAGTTTTTTTTTATCACGCATATACACTATTGTCTGAACTGTAGATTAGTTGTCCTGTGGCCATTGTCTACGATGACCGTCACAAAAATTGTAGTACTGCACGAACACACTGGCAAACCTGTCAGTCGTATCATCAAGGTGAAGAAACAAATTGGATACATCAGTCCAAAACAAAGCAAAACGCGGTTGCAAAGAGAAAAACAACACAAGAGACGACGTATATGTGATCGGGGAATGTGTGAAAGATCCTAGAATCTTTTTTTTTTTTTTTTTTTTTTTTTACCTTACAGTCTATTTTAGACCCACTGGAGTTGTAAGCTGTATTCGATTTCTATTTTTTGCTCGGATTAGGTCATTTGCAGTGGTGTGCAGTAATATGAATCTATTTTGGGGGTATATGATGAAATTTGTTTGGCCTTGAAAAATATTGCGTCATCCGTGATTGCATCAGATTTTTATCACACCCAGACACTATTATATCGACTGTCGATTAGTTGTTCTACGGCTATTGTCTACGATGGACGTTATTCCAAGGAAGTGTACGAAAATTGTACCCCTGCACGAACACACTGACAAGCCTTACAGAAAGATCGCGGATATTGCTGGTGTCAACCTTTCAACTATCAGTCGTGTCATCAAAGCGAAAAAACAAACTGGATTCATCAGTCCAAAACGTAAAGGAAAATGCGGTCGAAAGAGAAAAACAACGCCAAGAGACGACGTATATATGATCAGGGAAAGTGTGAAAGATCTTAGGAAGACATTATTCGTTTTGTTTCGATTAATTTGTGCAAGAACAAGAGCGTAAAAATGGGAAAACATTTTACCAATAATTTACTTCTGAGATCGAATATAAACCCTATGTAGCCCCAAGTGCAATAGTGGCAGTGGAATGCCTTGCTTGGGGTGAAACGATTAAAAAAAATCTGCTTTAGTTTCCTTTCTTTTACCATATGGTCAATTTTGGACCCACTGGAGTGACAGGATGTAATCGATTTCTATTTTTTGCTCGGATTAGGTCATTTGCAGTGGTGTACAGTAATATGAATCTATTTTGGGGGTGTATGATGAAATTTGTTTGGCCTTGAAAATTATTGCATCTTTCGTGATTGCATAAGGTTTTTATCACACCCACACAATATTGTCTCGACTGTCGATTAGATGTCCAACGTTACTCCAAGGAAGCACACGAAAATTGTAACGCTGCACGAACACACTGGCAAGCCTTACAGAGTGATTGCAACTACTATTGGTATCAAATGTCATGAAGGCGAAGAAAAAGCTGGACACATCCGCACAAAACGTACTTGACTGCCTCTAAATATGTTTTTTTTTACCCAATTTTCAATTTAACACCACTTACTATTCCATCTTTTAACCCCTTCCCCTTGTAAAGCGAGACGAAGCCAAATTTTCCATTTTTTTTCACTTACAAATCTATTTAAAAGTAAAATCTAAAAATAGAGGTTAATTGCTAACCGAAATTTTTTTGTGACGTAAATTTATCAATTCGTAACAGTCATTTTTTATTTCTTCATTCTGGAGAATGTGTTAGTTGCTGATGAGACGTGAAATCTCTCTTAGGGATTTCATGTTGAACTGATCATTCAACAATTTTGAACATTGAAAATTTATTTTTCTTTTATATTAGCTCTGTAATTTTAATGACATTGAGCTCTCCACCTGTATCATTTTTTAATATTAAAATTTTAATATTAATTAGGATCAGGTTTTGGGGTTTACCTTCCTAATTTTCCGTTTGGATTAAAGTTATTTTTAAAGAATATATATATATATATATATATATATATATATATATATATATATATATATATAATTTCAGATAAAACCTAGTGGGGAAATAGCCATTTTCAACAGGTCATTTTAATGCATGCATTATTCGACACCTAATAAGCAGGGAATGAGAAAAAATTCCAAGCCCAGAGGTTAGGTAATGGAAGGGGTTGGGATATATTGGTTTTATTTGGGTTAGGGTAGGGGCAAGAATTTAGTAGTAATTTTCTTTTAGGTAGTGGGAGGTATGTCGCTTGAACCTTGAGTTTGTAGTGGCAGGTGGTGGGGAAGTAACTGCTTGGCCAAATTTTAAAAAAAATATTTATTGGGACTAATTGGGAGAATAGGATAATTATTGTAATTTATAATTATTTCTCTGGCGATAGATACTCATGATCTCCCTTCGTTTATTTAGGAGTATATTTTGGTACTGGAATTATAAAATTTTAATTTTTTTTTTCAAACATAGATTACATCTATCTCTTAAGCTATTATGGGTTCTAGCCTTGCCTACGGGTTTCAATTTTATCTGGGGATCTAAGTTACTTTCTTTTAATCTCAAGTATTTTTTAGAAAGAGCTGTTTGGTATATTAAACTAGGGTTGGTGAAGGAGTGCCCGTGGATATAAAGCCGTTGCTTCTAATATATATATATATATATATATATATATATATATATATATATATTTATAGACTCGCCGCTGAACAATTCCGAGCCATTATCCGTTGCACTACTCGCACACCTAAGCTTAAAGCACCTGGTATTCCCAAGCCGTCACTCATCGAGATACTGACCAGGCCCAACAGTGATCAAACGGAAACCAGCGTTTCAACGTGATGTGGCCGTAAGCCACTTGTGTGTGTCAGTCAAGTGCCATACATGATACACGCTTGGGCGATCATGTCTCGAAAGAGACATGACTGAATGGGAAGAAAGTTATCCCGCAGTAGGTTGCCATTACTTTCTGCGGTAGACTGATTGCCAGCCAGGCTATAGAACCCAATTTTTCCTGTTATTTAACCCATAACTAAAAAGAAGAGGCGGATTAATACATTTCCCAAGGGTATGTGTGCATAAGTAAAAGCAAGGAATTCAACTAGAATTCGAACTCTGCTCCCCGATTTCTCGTTCTGAGCCGATAACCACTGCACCACAACACACATGCGTGTACCCCAAAATATGGCATCTAATATTTTGTCATTTTGCAATACATCTATCTATTTATCTATCTATCTATCCACACACACACACACACACACACACACACACATATATATATATAGTCATCCGCAGACAGATCTGTTTCGCTGTATCACAGCTCATCAGTACGGTTAGACATCCGATTGCTTTTTACCCAGGATTGAAACCCGACCGAATTGGCGTCTGTCGGCGATTCTACCTCTGAGCTATGGGCGTTCGGTACAAGGAGGCAAACATTTTTGGCGTATGATGTATCATGCGCCAGTAGTTAGAGTGCTCTAATTCATTACTGATTTGGGTAGCAATCTCTCTGATACACAGGTTTCCTTAAAAACGACTAAAAAGTTAGTGTGATTAAGCTTTTATTTTACGTCTTTTGTAAATAAAAAAAGAAAAATCGCTTTTTATAATCGCTAAAACTATTCCCGAAAGCGCTCAGACATGCAGAAATTATGAACAGTTTTTTCGCACTTTGTGTCCAGTAAAGAAAACACTCATACGAACACGAAAAAAATAAAATAAATAGCTTAATCGCAGTACCTTGTCAACCGTCTTTAACGAAACTCACACACACACACACACACACACATATATATATATATATGTATCTGTATGAGCGTGCTAAAAAGTTGTGCCGAATATACAAAACCATTTACATTCAGTAGTGTCCCGATTTCAGCTTTCGAAATCTTTCTCGAAAATAACAACAACAATAGCACCATTAAAGATTTTCTCAGGAGACTTTAATAATAATAATAATAAAACCCTGAATGTTGTCAACCCCTAACATCAACTTACCAACGAACAAGAAAAAGAAAATCAAAAATCTAAAATTAACAATATAACAACAAAACAAAACAAAAAAAACACGCTTTATTTTCGAGAAACAACGAAAGGCTCCAAACACTAGGACATCTCGCCCAACTGTTCGGGCGGGTGTCAAGGGAGGGAACACCCGTCATAGACCGTGAGGGACCCGTGTTCATTGAGGGACGTGAGGCCCCTTGTTGAATGACTGTGTTTGGAATCAAAATATTTGTGTTAATCTAGATGTTTTGTCTTGCAAACAATGCATTGAATGCCTGTCTCAATGGCCGGCGAGCGAGCCAGGGCGTCTGACCGCGCGTGTTCG
This sequence comes from Ascarosepion bandense, assembly GCA_037127315.1. Classification (NCBI taxonomy): domain Eukaryota; kingdom Metazoa; phylum Mollusca; class Cephalopoda; order Sepiida; family Sepiidae; genus Ascarosepion; species Ascarosepion bandense. The sequence continues at coordinate 187,860 of JBBBDQ010030491.1, forward strand.
CCTATGCGTATAAGTGCACGGGGATGGGTTTTAATGTAATGAGTTTTACTGTGTGAGCGTGGTGACATAGACGTGTATAGGCAGGTATTGGGTTCTCCGGTGGCATGCTTAGTGGCTGAAACGGTAGCGTAACTGGCTCATCGTGACTCGCCAATAAAAGAATCCAGGTGATAACTGAGGAGTTTTATTAATTATAGATTTGAGACATTGGTTTCTCTTCTTGCTAAAAGATTAATCTATCTATCTATCTATCTATCTATCTATCTATCTATCTATCTATCTATCTCAACAACTGCTCATTATCTATGCTCATTATCTGTCCCTGTTCATTATCTATCTATCTATCTATCTATCTATCTATCTATCTCAACAACTGCTCATTATCTATGCTCATTATCTGTCCCTGTTCATTATCTATCTATCTATCTATCTATCTATCTATCTATCTATCTATCTATCTCAACAACTGCTCATTATCTATGCTCATTATCTGTCCCTGTTCATTATCTATCTATCTATCTATCTATCTATCTATCTATCTATCTATCTATCTATCTATCTGTTCTGATTCAATTCTCAGTCTAATAATGCCTATCTATCTCACTATCTATTTGTTTTGTACAGTAAATTAAGTAAGAATTCATAGTTATAGTGGAACGGCTCCGCGCTCTTTACGATGCGTGACAATTTCGAACAATACGTTTGTATCAAATTTACTGTGAAGCTCGTCAAATTGGATCTTGCGATACTGGACATGATTCGCCAGGTTTCTGACTGATATTAATGAGGTCGAACACAGATTATTTGAATCGAATACATGCTATAAACTCGGTTGAGTGCCTGCTCGATCAAATTATCGATGTTGGCCATCGATAAACAATCGATAATTTTTATTCGTTTAGTGTAGTTTTCAGAGACATTGATGAGAAACTTATCGATATCACTCGATTATACGAAGGGTGTTGAAAATGTATTGAAGCATCCACCCAAACAATGAGTTATGGTGAAACACACTGATTCCTCAGATAATGGACTCTCACTCCTATATTAATAAGAGCTAACAAGAAGTTAACTTGAGAAGTTCTTGGCAAGTTCATAGGAGTTCTTAGAAGTTCTAGAGAGTTCTTTAGAGTTCTACTGGAGTTCAGTAGAACTACTAGGCAGTTGATATTAGTCGGCAGAGCCGAATACAAAGGAGACAGCTTTCAGTGGATGATTACCAAGTTCTAAACATTTAGGGTGCATTAAGTCGAGTAGCAACCGACATAGCACGATTATAACCTTCAGTGCGAAAACTATTCCAAAACACAATGATGCCTTTTTGTTTGGTCAGATTTTGACAATATACATAAACGGATGCGTTTTTGTGAGCATGAATTCATGTTTTTATGGGCAGTTGAGATTCTACGCTAAATTGAGCGATTTAACGGAATAGCTTAATTAATGTCAAATATAAATTTTATAGGATGAAAATCACATTGAATTAATAGTACAGTATAGGTTCAGATTTACACTAGACAATAAGGTAGACGTAAGTCAGGTTTTTGTTAGAGCCAAAACGGTAGACATCGTCCTGTTTTAGAAAAGAGTAAAAAACTGTCAGTTTTTACACGACATTAAAAAAAAGTAGACATATGATAGGGTTGAAAAGGGAGACATAGGTTGTCAGTCGATATGGTCTTCTGTACGGGGTTTATTTAAGAATATTTTACGTGGAAACAGACACCTTATTATTTCAAGGATTGTGGTGCAATGGATATAGGCTTGGGACTGGAAATCGTTAGAGCCTTGTTCGAATTCCAGTTGCTTTCGTTTCATTCACCTACGTGCAAATACCATTGGGAAAGTTAAGAATCTATCTCTTCTCCACCTAGCTATGGGTTGAATAGCAGAACAGATTGAGTTCTACAACCTACTACGGGAAAATCTTCTGCCTAATCTTTCGAGATATGATCGCCCATGTGTGTATTACCAATAGCACTTAACTTACTGATTATTTCACCGTAATTAAAATAAAAACTAAATTTGGGAAAGATGTTAGATGAAACCTAGATTCATATTTGAGAGCAAACTGCCTGCCAAAGAATAGAAAATAAATAAAGTAGGTACAAAAAATAAAAAAGGGCTTAAGACAAGGATATGTCTTCTCCCCAGACATTTTCAACTGTTTGCAGTGAGGCTATCCTAAAAGAACTGGTACAAAATTTCAAATATCTGGGAAGAGTTTTAACAGATGATGACAAACGTGATACTAAATTCCGAATGTGTATTGAAGTAGCAACTGTTGCTTACCAAAAGTGAAGCAAATTATTAAGAAACTGTAAGAATTACTTTGGATAAAAGAAAAGAGTGCTGAACTGCTACTTAATATCAGTTCTGCTATATGGTATTTAAGGCGGGGGCAATATTCTCGCTGTTTAAAAGAAGACTTAAGGCCACAAATATCTGATTTTACAGAGGGGTGTTGAGAACTCCACGGCTGGAGTATGTGAGCAAAAAGAATGTTTTAAGTAAAATGGAAGGGAAAAAGAAAATTAAGCATAAATCAGAAATAGAAAGTTCAAAGGGATACATAATGAGGAAAGAATGCCTGGAAACTTGACACTCACAAGATATAATTTACTTAATAAGTTTGTGTAAATGTTTAGAATACTATCTGAAAAAGCAATACAAACACTGAACGGCCTGCAACTGTACTTCATCGAATACACAAAGGCATTTGACAAAGTACGCCACAAAGACTTCTTGGAGATGCTCGGTGTTGTGGATCCCGGGAATGGGAACCGCACAAAATAATGGAACAACAACCAGAATTTGAGATAAAAAAATAAGTATATTAAACGTAAAGATACAAACATGAACGCAGGTTAGTAATCCAGGAATACGAGTTAGTACGAAGTTGCTGAAGTGAAACCGTAGTATGTTTTGTATGTCCACGTAGGAAGCTGACGGGTGCTGCGTAATAATATTCGGCCGAGTGGAGCTCAGAGCTACTAAGAATTACTGGCGCTGTATTCTCCGTGAAACCTCGGTATCGCTCGGTATCTCTCGGATCTCGGACTCTGTCTGTATCTGTCGTAGCAGGAGTATATGTATACTTTAGAAGAGTCTATTATCATGTAAAAAGGGATACCCCACAATACTCAGTAACCACAACATTTTCGGGAAAGACATTAGGATAATCAAGAACCTATATTGGCAGCAAATCGCTTGCATACTGACAGTAAATGAATTCAGCAGGTTATATAAATAGAAAGGGGCGTAAGACAAGGATGTGTTTTTTCATCGGATCTATTTAACCTATACATTCTGAGTAAGATGGACCCTTTTCAGGATACTTCATTGACGGCCAGTTTCAACAAAATAGATGACATAGTGCTGACAGCAGACACGAAAAGAAAAAATACAGGAATTCCTAGAGAAGATAGCAAGGTAAAGCGAGAAGAAAGGACTGAGTATAAACTTCAATAAAACTAAATGTATGTCCCTCAGCAAAAAGAAGACCCCAAAATGTCAACTGGAGATCGGAGTAACTAAAATAAAACCATTAAAATAATTTAAATACCTGTGAAGCGTTCTGACAGAGGACTGAAATTGTGACTCTGAGATCCGAAGACGCATTGGCATGAACAAGGACGCATTTCAAAAACTGACTAGAGTCCTGAAAGATAGGAAAATCTGATAGAAAACTGGGAAAAGATTACTGGACTGCTAAAAATGATCCCAAATCAACTATATATATATATATATAAACTTATTTAAAAATGGACATACTATTTCACAGAAAGACTATATATATTGATTTCTACTAATAGTATTCCTGAATTGACTAACCCGTGTTCCAGTTTGTATATTTTGTTCAATATAACTTACATATCTGTTTTTGTTATTTTTTCTTTTTTGTGGTTTTTCACCCGGACTTCACAACATATATATATATATATATATATATATATATATATATATATATATAATACCGGTCATAATTATCAGGCTAATCCAGTTTTTTAAAAGAAATGATGTATTTCATACTATTTTTAGTATTTATCGCCAAGTGGATAATGTGAATTGAATATAGAATGGTTCTTGTGTTACTCTTACCTTGCAAAATTTTACAAGGCAATAAAGCAAAGATCTGAATCACCCTAAATTTTCTTCATTTTTTCATTGATGAAACTGCAGTATAGGTAATTATGAAATATTTATAAATTCATTTGATGCACAGGTTATTGTGCAGTATTAACAAAAAAAAACATTTTATTTTCATTTACAATTTTTTAGTTGGAAATAAATACTAATAAATAGTATGAAATACATCATTTGAATTAATCTTCCAGAATTTAATTTTTGTTCTAAATTTCAATTTCAATTTTTTAATTTCAATTTTTTTTTATCTTCATGTAATTTTTGTTTATTTATCTTATATTTTGATAGATTAAAAAATATCGTTTTAATAACTTTTTCACATCATAAATTTTATAAATTTTCTATATATAAAAAATTTTTGTTTAAATTTATATAAAAATTTTTGAAGATTAATTTTTTTTAAATTTATAATTTTCTTTAATTGTCATTTAGTTTGTCTATACCTAAAAATATCTTTAATTAGATTAACCTAATTAAATCTTTTTTTTATAGTTGAGACTAAGAACTACAATTATACTTACTTAGAGCCAAACCCGAAGGAAAAACTAAAATAAAAGGACTGAAAAAAATGCAGACATACAGGCAGATAAACAGACACAGACACACACACAAAGATCTTGTCTTTTATATATATATTATCGATTTTCTGCAGTATTGTAAGAACTGCAACCTTGAAACTTCTGAATATCGTTTCTTATGTCTTTGTCTATGAGTGTATCAAATTTGATTAAAATCGGACCACTCCTTCTATAACCCGATTTTTTCGATTATCGATTTTCGATATTTATCGGCGGTACCTCGACACAAAACCTAGCTAAGAACACTCGCAGACGCTTATAGTACAACTGTGTAAATTTTCAAGAAAATCGGTTCAGCCGTTTCGGAGTCTATATGTAACGGACACACACACTCACAGAGACACACACACACACATTCCATTTATAAATAAGTTTAGATACACATACACGCATTTCAGTCTTTCGTTTTAGGATCTGATGAACCCATGAATGGTGGCATACATAATCAAATCTATTTTCAATCAAATTTATTTTAATGAGACGCTTTTATTTGTCAAATAAAAAAAAAACCTTTATCAGAAATTCTAAATCCTAATTTAATAAAATATAGAAATTTATCGTAATAATGACTGAAACGGTCACACCCACCTCTGATCTGATTCATTCTGAATGTAAATAATATAAACTGAGAGTATCCGTGAAATTTTTTTATAATCGTGTCGCCCCAAGTAAGGCATTTTACTGCCACTGTTGAGCAGGGGATTACATAGGAGGAATGTTATGAGAAAGAGTGACAGGTTACAGGGGGTGTCAGGAAGAGGGTAAGAGAAGGATGAGAATACTGATGAAAGTGGAGTGGACGGAGAACGGAGCATTAGAGAGAGTATGTAAGTTAGCGAGATAGGAGATCACTATTGACTTTACATTTGAATTCTTGAAGATTGTAGCTGTTGGGGAAGTAAGTAAACGGAAGGGAATTCCACAGGCGGGAAAAGTGAGAAAAGAAGACCCTGGAGTAGAATTTGCGTTTACAGTTTATTGATTTCACAGTAAAAGGGTGAAATGTAGTTGTTAATCTTGTGGCTCGAGTAAATTCGTAGGGGGCACCAGTGAGCTAAGTTCACCTGAGCAGAAGCCGTGAAAGTATTTGTAGAAGAGATACAGAGAAGTTACATTGCGCCGGTGAGAAAGTGACTGTATCCGAGCTGCCAAGTCGGGATCGATCATATTACAGATTCTCCGCTGGATTTTGTCAAGGACCTCTAGGTGGATACCAGGAGAACCCGACCAGATATGGCAGCAGTATTCAATGCACGGGCGGATGGTAGATTTGTATATGTGCAGGATAAATATTCATGGTTTTCCTATCAGAATTTTCTAAAGCATCTTAATTTTTAATTTAAATCGAATAAGGTATTTGCCAGTTCTACGACTACGAAATACCCGTGAAAATTCCTCAGTTGAATTTCTTGATATATATATATATATATATATATATATATATATATATATATATATATATATATGTGAGAGCCAACAAACCTACCTAGGTTTCACCCTACGGCTCGTCAGGGTAAATTGGCTTTGTTGCTCTACTTTAGTGTTTGGGTTTTCGTCTTTGTTTTTTTTTTCTTTCCTACGAGTATTTGATTTTATTCATGTACATCGTTTGTTTCTTTTTTTACTTCCCCTCCTTTTCCCTCAGAGTTCGTTCTCGGTGGGTTTTTCAAGACGAACTTAAACATAGTTTAACAATTACTAGTATTAGCAGAATTATTTTTGTTACTATTAATATTCTTATAATTATTATCGTTATTATATATATATATATATATATATATATATATATATATATATATATATATATATTTGAGCGTAACAACTTTAGCAAATATTTGAGCTTAACAAGCAAAATATTACAATACCGATCTATGAAAAGATGTCGCTATTTGAAGAAGTGGGTACAAATGAAAAGATTAAAAATCGACAAGATTTTCCATTTCCTTGAAGCAGGCGCTAAATCTACTTTAGAGTTATTAACTCTTCTATATTTCCTCTCTTCATTTCTTTTTTTCTTTTTTCTTTTTTCTTCCTTAAAAATCAAATAGCATCACGGACATTTTCTTCCGTCTTCAGACTTACGGTCCATCCATGTTGAAAAAAAAAAAAAGAAAAAAAAAGAAGATATTTAAAAAAAAGCGTTTTAAAGTGAAACGATATTTAAATTAAAATTATATGTAAAAACATTGATGCCTTATTTAATAATTTTCTAATCATATAAATATTATATGTATTTTTTACAACTAGGTTTCACTTTGCTATGCCGTTGGACAATCGACTTTAAAATTACGATGTAATTTCACTGACAGAATTTTTAGTAGTTTTGCTAATTTGACACTTGATAAAGAATAAAGAATAAAGGATGAATAATTATTCAATAATAGTAAATTATAAAAATTCTTATTTCACGGCGATTCCGAAAATGAAAGCTTACGGCCATATCACGTTGAAACATTGGTTCCCGTACGATCACCGAAGTTAAGCAATGTCGAGCCTGGTCAGTACGTAGATGGATGGTGTAATGGATAATCGATCGGAAGTGTTATCCAGAGAGCCATGTTCTAATTCCAGTTGGATTGGTTATATTAATTTTAAGCGCAAATACCCCAACAAACGGTATAAATCCACCTCTTCCCCACTCAGCTATGGGTTAATTAGTGAGAATTGTATCACTAAATCCTTGTTGTTTAAAAAAAAACTTACAATCTAAAAATATTTCATGGCTTAATATAACCTGCAAAGGGTTGATAAACCGTAAAAACGAATCATTCCATCAATTTCCAGCTTTCCTTAGCAAATCAAAATGAATGATCCGTTAATTATGGCAGATCTTAATGCATGAGCAGTCGTCCCATACATTCAGATATAAAATGTGTTATTCCTCAAAATTAGAGCTCAAGCCTACAACCAATAAAATGAAATGTGTTATTCCTCAAATTTAGAGCTCAAGCCTACAACCAATAAAATGAAATGTGCTATTCCTTAAATTTAGAGCTCAAGCCTACAACCAATAAAATGAAATGTGTTATTCCTCAAAATTAGAGCTCAAGCCTACAACCAATAAAATAAAATGTGATATTCCTGAAATTTAGAGCTCAAGCCTACAACCAATAAAATGAAATGTGCTATTCCTCAAATTTAGAGCTCAAGCCTACAACCAATAAAATGAAATGTGTTATTCCTCAAATTTAGAGCTCAAGCCTACAACCAATAAAATGAAATGTGCTATTCCTTAAATTTAGAGCTCAAGCCTACAACCAATAAAATGAAATGTGTTATTCCTCAAAATTAGAGCTCAAGCCTACAACCAATAAAATGAAATGTGTTATTCCTCAAAATTAGAGCTCAAGCCTACAACCAATAAAATGAAATGTGTTATTCCTCAAAATTAGAGCTCAAGCCTACAACCAATAAAATGAAATGTGTTATTCCTCAAATTTAGAGCTCAAGCCTACAACCAATAAAATGAAATGTGCTATTCCTTAAATTTAGAGCTCAAGCCTACAACCAATAAAATGAAATGTGTTATTCCTCAAAATTAGAGCTCAAGCCTACAACCAATAAAATGAAATGTGTTATTCCTCAAAATTAGAGCTCAAGCCTACAACCAATAAAATGAAATGTGTTATTCCTCAAATTTAGAGCTCAAGCCTACAACCAATAAAATGAAATGTGCTATTCCTTAAATTTAGACCTCAAGCCTACAACCAATAAAATGAAATGTGTTATTCCTCAAAATTAGAGCTCAAGCCTACAACCAATAAAATGAAATGTGTTATTCCTCAAAATTAGAGCTCAAGCCTACAACCAATAAAATGAAATGTGTTATTCCTCAAATTTAGAGCTCAAGCCTACAACCAATAAAATGAAATGTGCTATTCCTTAAATTTAGAGCTCAAGCCTACAACCAATAAAATGAAATGTGTTATTCCTCAAAATTAGAGCTCAAGCCTACAACCAATAAAATAAAATGTGATATTCCTCAAATTTAGAGCTCAAGCCTACAACCAATAAAATGAAATGTGCTATTCCTCAAATTTAGAGCTCAAGCCTACAACCAATAAAATAAACTATTTAAACTGGGCGTTTTCACTGCAGATTTCCGGTTTATCAGATTTAAAACTTTCAGCATTTTATTTGAATAAATAAAATTCTGTCACGACGATGCTTCTAGCAATGTGAGTAGCAAAATCTATCATAGCTGAAAATAGTTATTAGAGTTTCGTTCAGTCACTTAATATATTAACATTACAGTTCAGGACTAATAACTTTAACCTTTATTTACATTGAACGATTGTTTTTATTAGCACGCTCAATAAAAGCGTCATTTCTTTCCGAACATCCAAACTGTCATGTGACTGTATCAGTATCTGCCGCAGTATTTTAGAAGGTCCTTACAAAATTATGAAATTAGAGAATTTACAGATTTCACAAGAATATGCACTTTGAGATTTTTACCGGTAATCGAAGAATTTTCATCTTTTACAAGATTACGCAATTCATGACTTTTACCCTTGGTTAAAGAATTTGTTCATGTTACAAGATTTAGACAAGAATTTTACATAAATCATGAACAATATGTTTTTATACCATACCTCTCGAGGCAATAATGCTTCTCTGCAGATACCTTTGCATCAGTATTTGTCTATACTTCTGAGATGAGGTAGTATTCCAATTATTTACACTTTTCGGATTGTCCTCATCTTTACTGCCATGTTTACGACGTTTCGGCTTTTGAACTCTCCCGCCTTCTTCAGGTGCCATAAATTTTGTACTGAAGCCTTTATTTCAATCACTGTGGTATATCATTCTTATTCCATGTGCGATGCCACTTCCGGATACCATGTAGTTATCTCCCTTTAATTCAACTCTCTAAGTTATTTATTCACCACCGCTGTAACCAGGTATTGAACTCACAACTTTTGGGTCATGTCACAGGATTTAACCAACGCTTTTATCCACTGGGCCATGTGTACTTTTTTTTTTAATCATATCACCCCGAGCAAGGCGGTAACGCCACTGAAGCGCAGGGGGCTACGTAATAGTGAATAGATTGGAAGAGAGAAAGCCGGAAACCACATCCTAAACAGGAAACAAGGGATGAGCGTCTTCACCTGTTCAATAGACGTGGGTGGAGTGTGAACCGGGCGATAGTTAAGTCTATCTACTCCAATTAACTTTGAGGACACAAATTGGCATAACCTCTTAAGAAAGATTGTGGAGCCGTTCCCAGTTGAGTTCTCTAAGGTTTGAAATTCAAAGTTTTGATTCAAGACTGACTACAATTCAAAGCTAGAGAGACTAGTCTACCCTGTTATTTAACCTATAGCATAGAGGAGTATGAGAAACATGTGCATGCGCTTCCCAAAGGAAAAGGACAAAGAAGCTTTCTGAATTCGTCTCGCTTCGCCCTGCCCCTTTCCGCTTTGCGCACCGATAAGCGTAACACTATCGGCACAGTCATATTAGTTTATTTAATTTCAGTTGCTTTTTTTTCCTTGCTTTATTCTTGTTATGGAACTTCGTCACCAATTTAATGTGTAGTTGAGGCGAAACTTCGCCGCAAAGTTGTAGTGACCGGAATTTTAGCCGGAAGTAAAACACAGAACAAGAAGGCAGGTTCAAAACAGTGCATTAGTATAACAAAAACAAGATATCCAAAAGAAGTGCTAACAAGTAATATAGAAATAAGTAGGTCCGAAGGTATTATTACGCTGCCTGACTAACTGCTTCCGTTAAATTGCTGTACTTGACTTCTCTGTAAGTGCTCGTAACTGCACTTCTTGGCTGCTCTCTAAAAGTCACGCAGGTAATTTATATATAACAAGAGGAATAGTTCATTCCTCGTAGGAGGGTACCATAACAGTTCTGGTTCTAGAAATGCCTCTTCAATTTTCCAAGATAAGAAAACAAGATGGTAGAATAAGGAAGTACCCCTCGACAGAATTCGAATTCGAATCTCACACCTCACACAGCTTTCAAGGATCCGGAACAGTTACAACACGATTGTGTCAGTGAGCAAATGGGATCAATGTTCCGGCTGTTTTTACCTGATAATCTGCACTATGCTTTTTTTAGTCAGTTAAGTGCGATACGTGAAACACACTTGGGCGATCATGTCTCTTTCAATCTATGACTTACTAGTAGGTTGCCACAGCGACTGCTGTTTCTTTCTGCGGTAGACTGGTTAACAACCAATGTTACAGAACCCAAAGTGTCCTGCTATTTACCCCAGAGCTGGAGGGAGAAGTTTAATATCGTTTTTAAGGGTATTTGTGCGTTGGGGTGAAGTAGATATCGACTCGGAACGAGAGATCGGTGTGCCGAATTCGAAATCCAGTTGAATTCCTTGCATTCACTTACGCACAAATACCCTTGGGAAAGGTATTAATTCGTCTCTTCCGTCCAGTTATGGGTTAAATAATAGGACATATTGGGCTCTATAGCCTTAGCTGGCAACCAGTCTAGCGAAGAAAGCAATGGCATCCTACTGCGAGATAATCTTCTGCCCAATCAGTCATGTCTCGAAAGCGACATGGTCGCCCAAAACGTGTATCACGATGGCACTTAACAGACGGCTTGTTACCGAATAAATAATGAATTATTTTGTGACGAAATTCTTGTAAAATACACTATTATTATTATTATTATTATTATTATTATTATTATTATGTACAATATATATACATAATAATGTGGATCCAAAATGCAGGTTCTGTGATAAACACCAAGAAACAATAGACCATCTAATCTCAGGTTGTTCTGTCAGTCAGTTAGGTAAGTGTCATATGTGATACACGCTTGGGCGATCATGTCTCAAAAGAGACATGACTGACTGGGCAGAAGATTATCCCGCAGTAGGTTGCCTTTGCTTTTTGCGGTAGACTTGTTGCCGACCAAGGCTATAGAACCCAATCAGTCCTACTATTTAACCCATAACTGGAAGGAAGCAGACGGATTAATACCTTTCCCAAATATATTTGCGCGTAAGTGAATACAATGGATTCAACTGGAATATCGAACTCGGCTCCCCGGTTTCTTGTTCCGAGCCGATATCCACTGTACCACAACGCACATCCTGGTTGTTCTGTACTTGCCCCAAATGAATATAAAAATCGTCACGACAGAGTGGGGCAATATTTACATTGGACAATGTGCAAACACTATGGAAAATCTGTAAGCAAACACTGGTATGAACATCCCCCAGCACCGGTTACAGAAATAAAAGATGTCACTATTCTATGGGATTACACCATCTACACAGACAGAAAAATTGAAGCAAACAGGCCAGACATTATTGTTAAAAACCAGAAAGAAAAAAAACTTGTCTATTAATTGATATGGCTTGTCCAGCGGATAGCAACCAAGGAATTCGAAAAACTGTCAAAAACCTGGAAATTGAAATAGAAAAAATGTGGAAATTGAAAACAAGAGTCGTGCCAGTGATAGTAGGTGCACATGGAATGATAAAAAATAGAACAAAACAACACATTGAAAGAATCCCTGGAAAATTTCACTGCCTGGTGGAATTTGTCTATAATTTTTCTCCATACGATGTCATTCTCTTTCTTTCTTTCTTTCTTTCTTTCTTTCTCTGGTTAGCTGTATTCTACTGACCTAGTCACACTGGCTATTTGACTCTCCTCTCCCTGGGCCTAAAAGTTAAAATATTTTCTTCAACCACCGGCAGAAACAATATGGAATCATGTCTTAAAATATTGTTAAAATGTAAGCCATTTTCCTTTTAACTTTTGCTTAAATTTAAAAGTGTTCATGCTTAATTGAAGGATTGATTTTGTTTTTCTAGCCAAAATTTCACTGCCTGGACTTTAACTAAGTTAAAACTTAGCAAGTCACCATCATTTTCTTTCTATTTGAGTAGATAGACAAAACTATCGCCCGGTTCACACTCCACCCACGTCTATTGAACAGGTGAAGAGACTCGTTCCTTGTTTCCAGTTTAGGTTGTGGTTTCTGGTTTTTCTCTTTTCCAATATTTCACTCTTTTTTTTATTTTATTTTTTTTTTCAATTGGAGTAGATAGACTAAATTATCGCCCGGTTCACACTCCACCCACGTCTATTGAACAGGTGAAGGGGCTCATCCCTTGTTTCCTGTTTAGGTTGTGGTTTCCGGTTTTTCTCTTTTCCAATCTTTTCACTCTTACGTAGCCCCCTCCGCATCAGTGGCGTTTTCGCCTTGCTTGGGGTGATATGATTAAAAAAAAAACAAAAAAACAAAAAAAAAACACCTGCTTAAGAGACATACAAAAAATTGTCTTGTTATGTACAGCCCACACACTAAGGAAAACTTCGTCTATGTAGCGCTAGGGATGATAGGGGAGATAGAAAAAACATGAAATGGAGCCATAACAACACGCCACGACCTGCCTTAGATCTTCCCGCAGACTTGGTTGGTAGTGCAACCATAGCAGAAATCGAAATATGAGGTTAAATGACATTATAATAATAATAATAATAATAATAATAATAATAATAATATAATGACGCAGCTGCTACCACTAGCATATATATCAACACGTTATTTAAATTGGTTATAAATTATAATTCATTTCAATGAGCTTAATTAGCTCATTTCATCAGACCACACAATATTCCTTCCATTTGGTAGAAAAAATTTTGCCGGAATAAGCATTTTTTAACTGAAGAGAAAATAAAAAAATAAACATAAAATACACACACACACACACACACACACACACACACACACACACACACATATATATATATATATATATATATATAACTGTCACAAGAAAAAGAAAAGTTTACACAATTGTTTCAGTAAATGACAGAGTAAAATTGAAAGTGAAAGTAGTCAAACGATTCGGCTTTGCAAGAGAATAAAAACAAATTGTAAGACATGAAGAATGAAGTTTTGTTCATCGTTGATGGAGCGCTCAAAACGCTATCGAATGGAGCAATAAACAAAATTATATAGATAAACAAAACACTACTAAAAAGGCTGTGGAAAGTGTTGGAGTCGTGAGGCAACATGTCACTCAGTCACCAGTGATAAACATCAGACATTTGACAAGGACATCCTAATAGTTTCAAAATAATAACAATGATAATAATACTTTTTAAATAAGACTTTACAGAGTATACAAAGATGTTAGTAATTGTCAAGTTAAGCACTTTTAAGATTTATGGTTAAATTTATCATGTATATCGAAATCTATCTAAACTATAAGAATCGTTTAAATAATTTTTCTTTAATGTTAAATATCGGGGCTGGGATGTATAGTACATAAAAATAAAGTATCACCAGAGAGAAAAGAAAAAAATGAATTAATGTTTGACGCTCAGTAGTGATTTAATGACAGGTAATGTTCTTTACATTTGAACCGCGTGATTTGAGTCGCGGTCCCAACTCAACAATAGCTTGCTGATTGGTTTAACAAAGTGGAACGCAATTGGCTGTTTGTTTCCCTTTGAGCCAAAGTCGTCGGAGTTTTATCGCGTAAGCAACAAAGCATAAAAAAATGACACGCACGAAGGAAAGCGAAAATAAATTGTTCGTCGAGTATAATTTGTTCGTCGAAATGGCAAACAACAACAACAGAAAAAAAACACAATCAAATCGGCACTTTTTTCATCTTTGTTTGTGTCCTTTCTGTCGTTCTTTCTCAATGTCGCTATTGTTGTTTCTTCTTGCTTTTTTTTTTCTACTTGATTTTCTAAAGCAGTGATCATCACGCAAATAATAGTGAGTAGATAGTTAGGGGCTTGTTATGTTAATATATGTTGGTAATGTACGCATTCAAAAGCAAGAGAAAAGGCTATTTGCAGAACACAGGTAGGAGAGTTGAGGATGTATTTGTTGGAAAATTTAATTGCAGATTCATTCTATTACGAAATTTCTTCTCTTGAAGTATTGGTTTTATATTTTATAGAAACTGAAAGTACAATAGAATGACACTCTGGCGGGTGATTCGTTAAACTAGTTGTGCGTTAGTACGTCATTTTCATGACGAGCCAAGGCGTACTAGAGATACTGAGTATAATAATCATAATCAGGGCCGGTGCAAGGGACTCGTGCCCCTCATCGAATCTATGATATAAGATAATCCGAAACTATTATACGAAATCCCAACTCTACTACATCTCAATTTTCATATGGTAATATTCACATAAAATACAAATTTTATTGTAACCTGATTAGGTACAATAAAGGATCCTATGCAGTATAGATGAATAATTCAACTAGAAAATTAAAAATAAATACAATGTATCTTAATACTCCTTAACGACCTCTCATAAAATATAATTCTATCTTAAGTAAAGCAACAATTTTGTTCAAATAGGTAATATCAAAGATACACCCTGATGTCTGTAGTGAAGAACGCGAGAACTAGATATTTGGATGTCTCCCCACGACTGTGCCGTATTTCGCATTCAGAACTGGGCAAGAAAAATGAGCAGGAAGATAATTATTTTTCGGAATTGATAAACTTAAATTTAGGTGCCTCCTGTCGGATCGATAATAAAATAGGATAGTATGAATAAAAAAAGGTCCCAAACTTAATAAAACCAACTTTTTCCTTCAAAATGTTTATATTATTATTAAGAGAAAAGGTCAAAGTAATTTCCAATTACTTTTTCAAATTTTTTAATCCTTTCTAACATTTTCGAAATTTTATCAGAATGTTTTGATTTGATTTGAGTTAGCGGCTAGAAACGACACTACTGTTTTACAATAGAAACCTATGATTGCATTTGCCACTTCTTTCAGGTTACAAACACATTAATTTGAAAATTCTCGCAAAAATCAAATAATTGTCGGATTTTAATGAAATTTTCAGTATTCATTTACAAATAAATTAAATTACTTTCGAAATTATTATTTATTTAAATCTTGATAAAAATATATTTTATTTTACCTTTGTTACCCACCCACCCTTCACGTAAACACATGAAATCTTAAATTTTACGCTGATGGCTAACATTTGTTTTATTATTTCAACGCAGGACTCATTGGGAAATATAATATATCTATATATTTTTTTTATCTTAAGTTTGCAATCACTATCCGAAAACCTTCTCTAAAGAGTAAAATAAAAAATGCAATAAAACTCTGATATAATTTAATTTGATAATCTTTTAATTACTGGAATAAATAATAACTATTGAGGACATTATATTCTAAAGAAAAAAAAATTTCGATTAATAATAAAATTTTTTAAAAATTGTTTCTATTTTTTAAATTTTTTATTATTAAATAGTTTAATAATATATAAAATTTTAAAAATATTTTTAAAATCTCCAAAGAATTGATTGCGAGTAGATTTTTTAGTTAAGAGCTGATGCTAATATTACCTATCTAAAATTGAAAAGTTTAATAAAAATCGTTTAACAGAAATATTTTAAATTAATTAAATAAAAAATATTTTTGTGTGTAAATATGTTCATTTAAGTTCCATTTTGAGTAAGTACGATGTTCCATAGCAGTCATAACATGTTTCCATAATTATAACATCTGCAGTACTATAAAAATTAAATTAGATATTTTTACCATGCCTTAAATTTAGTAATAACTTTATAATATGGAAAATACATAATAAAAATATTAATAAATAACATAAGATAACTTAGTTTGGTTATTTTAATTTTATTCTTTCTTATTAAATTAAAATTATTTTAAAAGAAATTTTAAATTTTAAATTTTAAATTTGCATTTATTCAGAAAGCATATTCAAATGTCTGGCTATAAATATAAACTAAAATTCTATTAAATATTATATTATTATTAAATTAAATTTTTAATTTTACTGTCTAGTTAAAAACAAAAAAAAAGAAATTAAAATTTTATGTTTTTTGGCCCGTATGGTCGCAATACTTTCCGTTCTTGACAACTTCCGGTTCTCATAAATCTTTCGATACCTCCATTCCGTATTTGAGATGACGACAGATAGGGCTACCGTAGTTAAAAAGTTGTTTTTTTTTGCAAATTTTTGGCAGTAAGAAATTATTACTTGATTGAAATCAGATAAAGGTAAGTTTCAATTTTAAAAATTGACTTAAATGACGTGTCAGCGAGGTATATTTTATTTTTGCAAGATTTTCAAAACAGAAATTGGGCTACTATTTGCGTGTCGATCAATCCAAACTGGTGGGAAATTTAAATTTAATTTTTCCGATTCAGAAAAAAATTAGATTAAAATCAATATAATTTCGGTTTAAAATACACCAGTGTATTTTTCTTTCTGGAATTAAAATTTAATCTCTTGGCTTTCAATTAAAGCTATTTTTAAAGACTGAAGATGGCTTATTTATTTTGAAAATTTAAATTTAAATTTAGGTATCGAAAATGGACGGAGGTACCTACTTAAATTCTTATTAAAGATCACGCCTGTCTTGCATACAATTACGCCATCGTAAGTAGGTTCTCATTGGGCACCCTACAGTTGTTGCGAAAGCTAATCTAAAACGCTCGTAATTATGTAGCGATTAGCTCACAGATCATTACTCTCATCGTGGGTTCGATGCATATCAGTGCTGTATATTAATGACCTTGTACAGGACTAAATTAAACTATGCGTCTCGTCGCAAAGCTGTGATTAGCAAGCTAGTCTTAAATGAGTTACATTATCACTAGGTGACTCACAGTTGTCGCCTGACGGAAGTGAAAATCTGTATGTGACATTGAAATATGAAGAGGGTGATATAGATGCAAATTTCGTTAGCATTATAAAGGTGACAGATTTTGAAAGAACTGAGCAGTACTGAAGGATATACGGAACAAGATTGAACGGCGCCAAACTTGCAATTTGTGAGTAACCGCAGAAAGGCAACCTACTGCGGGATAATCTTCTGCCCAGTCAGTCATGTCTCTTTCGAGACATGACCGCCCAAGCGTGTATCACGTATGGCACATAATTGACTCTGGTTAAAATATTACCAATCAATATCGATGGGCATTTCACATAGATAGGAATATAGATATAAATATTTACAAGTAGATATGGACGGGCTAAGACAAAAATATATTGTCAGAATAAGAAAG
This sequence comes from Ascarosepion bandense, assembly GCA_037127315.1. Classification (NCBI taxonomy): domain Eukaryota; kingdom Metazoa; phylum Mollusca; class Cephalopoda; order Sepiida; family Sepiidae; genus Ascarosepion; species Ascarosepion bandense. Next base: position 205,610 of record JBBBDQ010030491.1, read on the forward strand.
AAAAAACGAATGAATATTTCTTTTTTTTCTTCAACAAAACGTAATATAAAAAGTGAAAAGAAAAAAAACAACGAAAAACAAAATGTAAAAGAAAAGAATGAAATAAAAAATATGAAGAAAAAAGAAAGTAAAAGTTAAAAAAAATAATATAAAGGACAAAAGGAAGAAAAACAACAAAAGAAAGAAAGAAAAAGTTAAAAAGGAAAAAAAAAGAAACACAAGGAAATAAATTTAAAAAAGAAACGAGGAATGGAAAAGAGAAAATAGAATGAGAAAGAAAAGAAAGAGAGAAATAAACAAATGAATGAAAGAAACAAGAAAGAAATAAAAAAGAAAAAAAAGATATGTAGAAAGAAAAAATAACAAAGGTATAGAAAAAATGAAAGAAAGAATAAGAGATAAAATAGGAAAGCGAAAAAATGCATATTAAAAGAAAAAAGAAAGAAAGAAAGAAAGAAAGATAAAACGCAGAAGAAAGAAAAGAAGAAAGGCAAAAAAGCAAAAGGAGTTTTCAGTGTACCCACGTCGCAACCGAATGTGAAACAAGGTTTACCGCCAATGTCGTGAAAAAATGTTGAAGCCACTCGACATTCCCACTTTTAGAGACGCCTCAGGCACCGTGTAATGACCCTAGTCCCCTCTCAAAGAAGAGGCACTACCTGGGTGGATGAAACTGTGGGTCTTGAGCTAATATTAATTTCAACTTTTCCGGCAAAAGCCGATTAAGTATAAACGAGGGTAAATAAAAACAAACGATATGACATATTTGCCTCTTTTTGAATTCGTTGCATTCACTTACGCGCAAATACCATCGGGTATTAATCTGTCTTCCTTCCTCCAGCTATAGGTTAAGCAGACTGGTTCTATATCATTGGTTGGCAACCAGTCTACTGTAGAAATGATGGCAATCTACTTCAGGAAAATCTGCCCAGTCAGTCATGTCTCTTTCTGGACATGATCGCCCAAACGTGTATCATGTATGACACTTAGCTGACTGACTAGTGGTTAGTTAACAATTGAGAGTCGAGAGTTCAATCCTCACAGGCTGAAACCGTTGTTTTGTTTTTGTTTTGTTTTTTTTTCTTGTACAAACAGTAAAATTAACCATAGTATGAATGGGAATGACAATACCTCGTTAAATCGTCTTTTATGATCAAGGTGTGGCTTAAGGCTGACATTAAAGGCAAAAAAATAATATTAGAGAAAGAGAGAGAGAAGAACTCAGAGAAGAGAAAATACCTCGTAATCTATTAAGTAGAAACAAGCCGAAGCGTTTGGCTGTCTGATGGTCAACGGGCGTCACGTACGGCAAACTTTGCCGTGATCCTAATGGAGGGGCATGCATTAATTCGGGCCACGTTCGGACAATAGAGATGTGATACGGTAAGTTTGCTGTTTTTTTTTTTTTACTTTTTTTTTCTTTTACTGGCCAATCCGTCGCTTCTGTGGTGGACGAAGGAGGAAGGATCCAATTAATATATTTGTTTCTTCTTTCGCCCGGTACAATTGAAACACATTGCTCGTTTAGTTTTAAGAAAGAGGGGAAACAAGATGAAGAGCAAACCTCGTTTTATCGGCTTGGAACGAGAAATCGGGGAGCTGAGTTCGAATTCCAGTTTAATCCATTGTATTCACTTACGCGCAAATACCCTTGGGAAAGGTATTTATCCGTTTGCTTCCTTCCAGTTATGGGTTAAATAGCAGGACAGATTGAGTTCTATAGCCTTGGCTGGCAACCAGTCTACCGCAGAAAGCAATGGCAACCGACTGCGGGATAATCTTCTGCCCAGTCAGTTATGTCTCTTTCGAGACATGATCGCCCAAGCGTGTTTTACGTATGGCACTTAACTGACTGACTAAGCAGTACATATTCGAGAAGATGTAGCTTATATGGTAAAGACGACGGCCTTTTGTAATAAAAAGTATAAATCTTGCTCGCGATTTCGAAAATATTCGATTCTTCGAACTATTGATTCCAGCAAAAACAGAAAAAGTAATGAAAAAGAAAGACTGAAAACAAAAACAGAAAGAAAGATATAAATAGACATCAAGAAAAATAAAATGAGAAAGAAAGATGGATATTGATAGCAAGAAATATAAAAAGAGAAACCAAAAAGTAAAAGAAAGAATGTGAAAAATAATAGGAAAAAAATTGAAAAAGTTGAAAAAAATAAACGATAGAACTTCAGTGTACTCATCATCTCCGAGATAGATTGATAGATATCCAGAAATAAAAATAAGAATATATTTAGATAGTGATTAAGAAAATAGATAGATAGATTTTTTAATCATATCACCCCAAGCAAGGCGATAACGCCACTGATGTGCAGAGGGCTACGTAAGAGTAAAAAGATTGGAAAAGAGAAAGCCGGAAACCGCATCCTAAACAGGAAACAAGGGATGAGCCTCTTCAACTGTTCAATAGATGTGGGTGGAGTGTGAACCGGGCGATAGTTTAGTCTATCTACTTCAACTGAAAAAAATAAATAAATAAATAAAAGAAAAGAGAGAAAAGATTAGACAAGAGAAAACCGGAAACTGCATCGTAAACAGGAAACAAGGGATGAGCCTCTTCACCTGTTCAATAGACGTGGGTGGAGTGTGAACCGGGTATAGATAAGAACAGACTCAGATAGATAGATAGATAGATAGATAGATAGATAGATAGATAGATAGATAGATAGATAGATAGAAAGGAACAGATTTAGATACAGATTTGAGTTTAAGTTTTGTCTAACGAAATATGGACCTCCCCATCAGAGATCTTACTCCCGGATGCAGTTTATCGTCATACCCAGGACGGTTAGATATAGAAATATTTAGAAAAGATATATATATATATATATATAATATAAATTTTCGTTTCGCCGTTGCTGAAGAAGCGAGGATTTCCTCGTAGAAATTGTTATTCAACGGATTTAAATATGGAATTTTTTGTTTTATTTTTTATATTTAACTCCGTAAATAGAATATAATATTTGCATCGAACCATCCACCTTGATCAATTTTAATATTAATGAAATTAATATTAATTAGGATCGAGTTTTTGAGATTTACTTATCTGATCATCCTTTTGGATTTAAAATTTATATATATATATATATATATATATATATATATATATATAGATAGATAGATAGATAGATAGATACACTCCTGATCAAATATTTAAGACCACTTAAAAATCTTTAAAAAGAAATTTTTTTTTTACAGATAGATTTTAAACTCCTACCACTTAAGGTTACCAATACTACAATCTAAAAATTAGAGTATCAAGATTCACTGGGATTTGTTTTTAAGGGTAGGATCCCCAAGTCCTACCCTGTTATTTAACCCATAACTAGAGGGAAAGGACGGATTAATACCTTTCCCAAGGGTACCAGTGCTTAAGTGAATGCAGGTTATTCAATTCGAACTCGGCTCACTGATTTCTCTTTCCGAGCCGATATCCACTGCACCACAACGCACATCCGTCACCATACGCTGACAGCACCTGGTATTCCCAAGCGATCACCCATCTAAGTACTGACCAGGCCCAACGTTGCTTAACTTCGGTTATCGAGCGAGAACCGGTGCATTCAACGTGATATGGCCGTAAGACCAAAAACAAAGAACGCGCATGTACGAAATTAAACATATAAAATGGCGACAAGTTACCCATCGCACTCTGTAGATAATGAGAAAAAGATTGATAGATCGATAGATCGATAGATATTATTACAGTATATACCAGAATGAATCCCACATAAAAAATACACTATATTAGTAGAAATGGTGTCTTCCTCTAACTTATCAATTACCATTATGTTGGAGATTTTTATGAAGGGTTATGTACCTTGTAATTATTTTACCCATTTTTTTATTACTAAATTTAGACCAAATGCACACCTAGAGTGCCACTCAGGATAGAGGGTGACAATCAAAATGCTAATGATAAATGAGTTGCGTCATATTAATGGAAGAGTAGTTGATAATAAGTTAAGATCATGAGGATAAAATACCTAAGACTGAAATATTCAGGAAAGCATCCAGACTAAAGTCCTCGTCACAAAGTAGTCACTCCTTACATTTGGAATTAATGAGGGTGATTCGACTACGTGTAAGTCGTTTATAAAGGTCTGAACTGGGGAACAAGCTTATCTGGACATTTGCCATGGAAATAGCCTTAGAGGTTACCGAAGGGAGATTAAATTTCGTTTCCCACAAGAGCGCATAAACGATTTTGAACGCCTTTCAGGACAAGAAAATAAGCATTGAGTTCTACTATTACAGGTTTTTACATTTAAGGACCACCATGTACACAGAGGTGCACCATCCTCATTCCCTTTGGATTCTACTCTTTTGAAGGAAACTCTAATCGGGTAGATTCGTCCCGAGAGCAGCTGCTTTGTGGAACAGGCTCCCGAGATTACTCGATCACTACAATGTTAATCTCTTCAAATCGAGTGTCAGCCATTATCTATCTTACATATTTTCACAATCTGCACTTCTTAACCCTTCTTATTACGTTCAAGAAACAAAGCTAAGTGTCGTAAAAATCAATATTTCTCACTACCGATATAGAAAAGATAGACGTAATTCTGGTCTGTACTAAAAGAAGAGGTAAATATTGAGCTAGCTTTAGTTTGAAGAAAGGTAGCTATCTGTTCAGTTATCTTTGGGAAAAGGTTAAGCAGGACTTGTTTTAGACTAGAGTCGCAAAGGTACACATAAGTTTTACTCTAGATTTAAGATCTAAGATAGCATTTGAGCCAAAACGTAGGCATTGATCTAGTTCGAACATATCTCAAAAAAGTAGGCATTGATCCGGTTTACATTATAGTCACAATGGTATAGGTTCGGTTTACACTAGAGTCAAAATGGTTGATATAGGTTCAGTATGTGCGTTGTGGTGCGGTGGATATCGACTCGGAACGAGAGATCGGTGTGCCGAATTCGAAATCCAGTTGAATTCCTTGCATTCACTTACGCACAAATACCCTTGGGAAAGGTATTAATTCGTCTCTTCCCTCCAGTTATGGGTTAAATAAGAGGACAGATTGGGCCCTATAGCCTTAGCTGGCAACCAGTCTAGCGAAGAAAGCAATGGCATCCTACTGCGAGATAATCTTCTGCCCAATCAGTCATGTCTCGAAAGCGACATGGTCGCCCAAAACGCCCAAAACGTGAGCCGAGTTCGAATTCCAGTTAAATTCCTTGCATTCACTTACGCACAAAAACCTTTGGGAAAGGTACTAATCTGTATCTTCCCTCCAGTTATGGGTTAAATAATAGGACAGATTGTGTTCTATAGCCTTGGCTGGCAACTAGTCTACCGCAGAAAGTAATGGCAACCTACTGCGAGATAAACTTCTGCCCAGTCAGTCATGTCTCTTTCGTGGCATGATCGCCCAAAGCGTGTATCACGTATGGCACTTAACTGACATCACTAGAGTGTAGACCATTGTTTGTTATCAATTTCCTGATTTTTCGATTCATCGATTGAATGATTATTTCCAGTTTAGGAAGGATCCGGAGAGTTATATTTTTTATACCATCACTAGAAATATTAATTATTAATATTATTTTCTTTAATGTATATTCAATATACATTTTTCTAGGTCCCAACCAGTGACCTAAGGTCAAAAATAGCTTCATGACATTTACATTCGATCATTTTTTTATAAAAAAAAAACAAAAAAACTATGCTCACACACATTTTACAAAGATAAATCTCTTCGTAATGTGTGAACTATACTTGTGAGTATAAATTTTTGTTTTTTCTTAGTCATGGGTTAACAGGAATCTTGGCAATGAGTCTATCAGACTCTTTTCCACTCAATCCGAGTGCTCCGAATATAACTGGAATTATTGATGTTCTTGTGTGCTACACCTTTTAGATTTTCACTTTATGATCCTTATAGCTTGATAGTTTGTTTTTTTTAATCTTCAAAGATATGATACAATCTTCAGAGACTGTCATGTCAATAAGAAAGCGTTTTCTATTGTTTGGTCTTTGATCGCGATATTTGGGCGTTTAGCTTAGATTGTTCTGTCTGTTTATTGTAAAGTCCCATTAAATTGTTACAGGTTCGATCTCAGAAATCGGGTCTGGGATATGTTCATACCAGTTTCTGTCGATTTCTTTCCAGGAAAAGTGGCATGTTTTCCATTGTATATATTGCCCCCACTCTAATATTATTATTATTATTATTGTTGTTGTTTCATTCTCTTCTATTTCAATCTATCAGTTATTAATATTATTGTTATTATTATTTCGCTTGCCGGTAGTCAGTCCGTTCACATTATCTAACCCACCCACAAATGTTCCTTGTTCAACGTTGCACAAAAAATCCGTAGGAACGGCTCCTCCCAGCGCCTCTTCGACTTAATCGGTACTTTGCCGTGACATCAAGTACATCACTGGCGCAAAGTGGCTTCTGTACAGGAGCTATCCATCATTATACCTTTTCGTCAAGGCAACTAACTCAGTCGCATCAGTAGAAAAAAAAGTTATACACATACTGTCTCGTACTGTTGGCCGTTAGGGGGCAGCACCGTGACACCATAAAAACCGAACACATCAGTAGATAATGCTGGGGACGATAGTGACTGGAGTGTGAGTTGTTAGGCTCATCAGTCACGGAACAAGTGCTAAAAAAGGGCGGACCGGAATTTGGAGGTAAAGATAAATGTGGTAAGGAACACAATGTGGAGAAAGAAAAAAGATTCGCGAAAAGAAGAGAAAGAAAAGAAAGATGATTATATTAGAAAGAAGAGAAAGAAGAAAAGGCAGAAGAAGAAATAATGGAAAGAAGAAAAAGAAGTATATAGTGGAGAGAAGAGAAAAGAACAGGGAGAAAAAGAAGGCGGTAGAAAGAAAATGGAAAGGAAAAAGAAGAGTATGGCGGGAAAAAGAAAGAAAGATATAGGGAAAGAAGAAAAAGAAGAAGATGAAGAAAGACTATATGAGGGGAAAAAGAAAGATACTGTAGAAAGAAGAAAAAGAAGAAGATGAAGAAAGGCTATATGAGGGGAAAAAGAAAGATACTGTGGAAAGAAGAAGAAGAAGAAGAAGAAGAAGATGAAGGAAGACTATATGAGGGGAAAAAGAAAGATACTGTGGAAAGAAGAAGAAGAAGAAGAAGAAGATGAAGAAAGGCTATATGAGGGGAAAAAGAAAGATACTGTGGAAAGAAGAAGAAGAAGAAGAAGAAGAAGAAGAAGAAGAAGAAGAAAGACTATATGAGGGGAAAAAGAAAGATACTGTGGGAAGAAGAAGAAGAAGAAGAAGAAGAAGAAGAAGAAGAAGAAGAAGAAGAAGAAAGACTATATGAGGGGAAAAAGAAAGATACTGTGGGAAGAAGAAGAAGAAGAAGATGAAGAAAGACTATATGAGGGGAAAAAGAAAGATACTGTGGAAAGAAGAAGAAGAAGAAGAAGAAGAAGAAGAAGAAGAAGAAAGACTATATGAGGTGAAAAAGTAAGATACTGTAGAAAGAAGAAAAAGAAGATGAAGAAAGGCTATATGAGGCAAAAAAGAAAGATACTGTGGAAAGAAGAAGAAAAAGAAGATGAAAAAAGGCTATATGACGGAAAAAAGAAAGATACTGTGGAAAGAAGAAGAAGATGAAAAAAAGAAGAAGAAGGTGAAGATATATTATTGAAAAAGGAATCGATGATGGAAGGAGGGAGGATATAGTGGAAAGAAAAAAAAACAGATAAATGTGAACGATCTGAAGGGCCGATGTGAAAGAGGAGACTTAAGAGATGAAGAAGTACAAAGAAACAAAAGAAGGAAAAAGAATTTAAAGTATATAGGGAAAAAATAGATACGACTCGTTATGAGGATTTTCTAAACTCTGCTTAGATGTGGCACAAAAACAGAAAAATGGCGAACCCAGCGTAGACCAAACGCAAAATTTCGCCGGAATCGATCTCGCAAAACAAGCTTGCTAACCATAGTACGACGTTCATGTGCTCGAATCGCAGCCAAAACGAACAGAAATTTGAAAGGAGGGAGAGAGAGAGAGAGAGAGAGAGAGAGAGAGAGAGAGAGAGAGAGAGAGAGAGAGAAAGAGAGAGAGAGAGGGAGATAGAGAGAGGGAGAGAGAGAGAAAGAGAGGGAGAGAGGGAGAGAGAGAGAGAGACGGAGAGAGAGAGATGGTTTAAAAATAAAGGCCATAAAAAGTGCGTGTGTGTTTCTAAAGAAATAATGAGTTTTATATATACTGACATTAGTTTACATCAGTTGGATGTACGTCGTGGTACAGTGGATATCGATTCGGAACGACAAATCGGGGAGCAGAGTTCGAATTCTAGTTGAATTCCTTGCATTCACTTACTCTTGGGAAGTCTCTTCCCTCTAGTTATGGATTAAATAACAGGACAGATTGGGTTCTATAGTCTTGGTTGGCAACCAGTCTACGGCAGAAAGTCATGGCAACCTACTGCGAGATAATCTTCTACCCAGTCAGTCATGTATTTTTCGTGTATCCCGAATGGCACTTAACTGACATTAGTTTAAACGTTATTTATAGCAGATCACGATGTTTCAGTAGCTGTTCCATTATTATTACAGTATTTTCTTCCGTCTACTAGCCTGAACATTCGAGAAATTTTAGAGTACATTTTCCGGCCGGTAAATAAAATATCTTTTGGTTAAGTGCCATACATAATACATGCTTGGGTGATCATGTCGCGAAAGAGACATGACTGACTGGGCAGCAAATTTTCCCTCAGTAGTTTGGCATTATTTTCTGCGGTAGACTGGTTACCAACCAACGCTATTGAACTCAGTCTGTCCTGTTATTTAAGAAGCCAAAGCCGGAGTGAGAAATGACGAATTCATACCTTTCCCAGAGTCATTTGCGCGTAAGTGAATGCAACTAAATCAGGTAGAATTCGAACTCGACTCTCCGATTTTTCGTTCTGAGCCGATATCCACTGCACCACAACGTATGAAATATAATACTGTAAAAAACAAATGGAACTTTTACTGAAATATGTGTCCACTAAATATGTCATATCCATTAAAGATAATATATATATATATATATATATATATATATATATATATATATATATATATACTATAGTCATCCGCAGAAAGATCTGTTAGCTGTATCACCGCTCATCAGTACGGTTAGACTCCGAGTGCTTTGTTAACCCAGGATTGAAACTCGACCGAATTGGCGTCAGTCGGCGATTCTAACTCTGGGCTACGAGATATATATATATATTTGTTTTTATCTAAAATTAATAGTTAACATTTCGACAGGGAAAATTCTATGTTTCCAGATTTTACCTCGTCATTAGGCAATGTTGACTTATTGTCGTGAAAATGATTTTCACTTGAATGTAAGAGATTTGAATGCACTTTTTTCCATTATACTCTTCTTTTTTTCCTATATTCAGATGAAAATCATTTTCACAACAATAAAACTCGAAACATAGAAACTTCCGTGTCGCAATGTAAACTATATTAATTTCAAATAAAAACAAATTTAATTATAATCATATTATGGTCTACGATATATGTTGTATTCAGCACTTTTATAAAAAAGTAAATACCGGAGAACTTGGAATTCTAAAATTTTTGATTCTCTTCATATATATATATATATATATATATATATATATATATAATGGATTTTATTCATATGCGTATACACGCAGGTACACAGCCATATATAAATATTTATCTGGTGTTAATAGAATAGTGCTCAATGTAATATATCTTTCCACAGTATCTTTCTTTTTTTCCCTCATATAGCCTTTCTTCTTCTTCTTCTTTCCATAGTATCTTTCTTGTTTCCCTCATATAGCCTTTCTTCTTCTTCTTCTTCTTCTTTCCACAGTATCTTTCTTTTTCCCTCATATAGCCTTTCTTCTTCTTCTTCTTCTTCTTCTTCTTCTTCTTCTTCCTTCTTCTTCTTCTTCTTCTTCTTCTTCTTCTTTCCACAATATCTTTCTTTTTTTCCCTCATATAGCCTTTCTTCTTCTTTCCACAATATCTTTCTTTTTTCCCTCATATAGCCTTTCTTCTTCTTCTTTCCACAGTATCTTTCTTTTTTTCCTCATATAGCTTTTTTTAGCATATATCAATAAATATACATATTATCCTACGTCTAAATCACGACTCGGTGTTTCATGCACCACGCAATCATCAGGTGCATTGCGTAGTGCATGAAGCTTTTCTTTCAAACAATTTTTATTAAATAAACAAGAAAGATTTAATTAATTTTTTATTAAGTTTTTTTTTTTCTGTATTTTAGCATTTTTTCTGTTTTGTAGGTGTTAACAATATAAAGATCGTCCATCATTTTTATTGCCCCAAGCTCTTTCGGTAACATCTATAGTAATTTTCTATGCTGTTGTTTTTATGAATAAATGAATAAAGTTACAAGGAAAACTTATCTTAGCCGATGCGTTTCATATCAAGGCAAATGTAAGGATTTTATTTTCTGTCAAGTATTTGGCGGACCTGAGAGAGATTACTACCACCTTTAAATTTTTCATATTTTTTTTTTGTTTTACTTTTTTCAGTGCAGTCTTATCGATTGCACCCTACACTTTCCGATTTACAAAAATAATTTGGAAAAGCATTATTATTTCAACAATTTTAGTTGGGGGGGTCATTTTTTTCATACAACGTTATAGTAAATCGATCCCCCATTTTGAAACCACTCGCTAGTACAAGATTAGCTCCACCTGTAAATTGGTTGATTATCAATTTTTTAAAAACTTTTTTCAGTGCAATCTTATCGTTTATATCCTAAACTTTCCGATTGACAAAGAAAATTTGGAAAAAATTCAATATTCAAACAATTTTAGTCGGGGGCTCAGTTTTTCATACAACCTTAGAGTAAAATTGATCCTGTGCAATTAACTTTTTTACTTGCGTGTATTCAACAACTGAATCCTTTGCGAAATTTTTGAACAAGGTCATTCTTGGAGTTGTCGAGGAAGATGCCATCGTAAGAACTGAAGTAAACTTGAAAAAGACAGAAACAAGAGCAACAACTCGCCCCCCCACAAAAAAAAACAAAAAACAAAAAAAAAATAACAAAAAAAAAACAAAACAAACAAACAAACAAAGCGACCCCAAGGCGAGTGGTTCGAAAATGGAGGATCGATTTACTATAATACTGAATAATAAACTGAGCCCTCTAAAATTGTTTAAATATTGAAATTTTTTCATTTTTTTTTTTTGATAATCGGAAACTTTATGTAATAACCGATAAGATAATGAAAAACACCAATCTTGTGAAGATGGTAAAGTCTTTCAGGTCCGCCAAGTGTTTATACATAAGAGCTAAAATGTTGTTTTGTTTTTTAAAGATTTTGTATGATACGTTTCCAGAATATTCATTTTTTGATAATCGGAAACTTTACGTAATAACCGATAAGATAATGAAAACAACAAATTTAAAAGGTGGTAAGTTTCTTCAGGTCCGCCAAGTGTTTATACATGTTGAGCAAAATGTTGTTTTGTTTTTTTTTTTTTAAAGATTTTTAGTGATATTGCTCATGAATATTCATTCTTTGATAATCGGAAACTTTATGTAATAACTATAAGATAATGAAAAACAACAAATTTAAAAGGTAGTAAAGTCTTCTTCAGGTCCGCCAAGTGTTTATACATAAGAGCTAAAATGTTGTTTTGTTTTTTTTTAAAGATTTTTGGTATGATATTGTCATGAATATTCATTTTTGAGTAATCGGAAACTTTATGTATAATAACCGATAAGATAATGAAAACAACAAATTTAAAAGGTGGTGGAAGTCTTCTTCAGGTCCACAAGTGTTTATACATAAGAGCTAAAATGTTGTTTTGTTTTTTTTTAAAGATTTTGTATGATATTGCTCATGAATATTCATTTTTTTGATAATCGGAAACTTTATGTAATAACCGATATGATAATGAAAACAACAAATTTAAAAGGTGGTAGGAAGTCTTCTTCAGGTCCGCCAAGTGTTTATACATAAGAGCTAAAATGTTGTTTTTTTTTTCAAAGATTTTGGTATGATATTGTTCGGTGAATATTCATTTTACAATCGGAAACTTTATGTAATAACCGATAAGATAATGAAAACAACAAATTTAAAAGGTGGTGGAAGTCTTCAGGTCCGCCAAGTGTTTATACATAAGAGCTAAAATGTTGTTTTGTTTTTTTTTAAAGATTTTTGGTATGATATTGCTCATGAATATTCATTTTTTGATAATCGGAAACTTTATGTAATAACCGATAAGATAATGAAAAACAACAATTTAAAAGTGCGGTGGAAGTCTTCTTCAGGTCCGCCAAGTGTTTATACATAAGAGCTAAAATGTTGTTTGTTTTTTTTAAAGATTTTTGTACATGATATTGCTCAAGAATATTCATTTTTTGATAATCGAAACTTATGTAATAAATCGATAAGATAATGAAAAACAACAAATTTAAAAGGTGGTGGAAGTCTTCAGGTCCGCCAAGTGTTTATACATAAGAGCTAAAATGTTAAAGTTTTGTTTTTTTTTTAAAGATTTTGGTATGATATTGCTCATGAATATTCATTTTTTGATAATCGGAACTTTATGTAATAAACTTGATAGATATGAAAAACAACAAATTTAAAAGGTAGGAAGTCTTCTAGGTCCGCCAAGTGTTTATACATAAGAGCTAAAATGTTGTTTTGTTTTTTTCTAAAGATTTTTGGTATGATATTGCTCATGAATATTCATTTTTGATAACTAAACTTTATGTAATAACCGAAGATAATGAAAACAACAAATTTAAAAGGTAGGAAGTTCTTCAGATCCGCCAAGTGTTTATACATAAGAGTCAAAATGTTGTTTTGTTTTTTTTTTTAAAGATTTTGAAGATATTGCCTTATATTCATTTTTTGATAATTCAAAGTCCTATATGTAATAACGATAAGATAATGAAAACAACAAATTTAAAAGGTGGTGGAAGTCTTCTTCAGGTCCGCCAAGTGTTTATACATAAGAGTGAAACGTTGTTTTTTTTTTTTGTTTTTTTTAAAGATTTTTGAAAGATATTGTCAAGAATATTCATTTTTTTGATAATCGGAAACTTTATGTAATAACCTGGATAGGCATAAAATTAAAAACAACAAATTTAAAAGGTAGGGAAGTCTTCTTCAGGGTCCCACAAGTGCTTTATACAAGAGCTTTAAAATGTTGTTTTGTTTTTTTTAAAGATTTTTGTACATATTGCTCATGAATATTCATTTTATAACTTGAAACTTTATGTATTAACCGATAAGATAATGAAAAACAACAAATTTAAAAGGTGGTGGAAGTCTTCTTCAGGTCCGCCAAGTGTTTATGACAAGGAGTTAAAATGTTGTTTTTTTTTTTTTTTAAAGATTTTTGGTATGATATTGCTCATGAATATTCATTTTTTGATAATCGAATTTTATAGAACAATCTATAAGATAATGAAAAACAACAAATTTAAAGGTGGTGGAAGTCTTCTTCAGGTCCGCTACAAGGTTTACATAAGAGTTTTAAAATTGTTACTTGTTTTTTTTTAAAGATTTTAAAAGGATATTTGCTCATGAATATTCATTTTTTGATAATCGGAAACTGATATAATAACCGATAAGATAATGAAAACAACAAATTTAAAAGGCGGTAAAGTCTTCTTCAGGTCCGCCAAGTGTTTATACATAAGAGCTAAAATGTTGTTTTAGTTTTTTTTTTTAAAGATTTTGGTATGATATTGCTCATGAATATTCATTTTTTGATAATCGGAAACTTTATGTAATAACCGATAAGATAATGAAAAACAACAAATTTAAAAGGTGGTAAGTCTCTTCAGGTCCGCCAAGTGTTTATACATCAGAGCTAAAATGTTGTTTTGTTTTTTTTTTTAAAGATTTTTGGTATGATATTGCTCATGAATATTCATTTTTTGATAATCGGAAACTTTATGTAATAACCGATAAGATAATGAAAAACAACAAATTTAAAAGGTGGTGGAAGTCTTCTTCAGGTCCGCCAAGTGTTTATACATAAGAGCTAAAATGTTGTTTTGTTTTTTTTTTTTAAAGATTTTTGGTATGATATTGCTCATGAATATTCATTTTTTGATAATCGGAAACTTTATGTAATAACCGATAAGATAATGAAAAACAACAAATTTAAAAGGTGGTGGAAGTCTTCTTCAGGTCCGCCAAGTGTTTATACATAAGAGCTAAAATGTTGTTTTGTTTTTTTTTAAAGATTTTTGGTATGATATTGCTCATGAATATTCATTTTTTGATAATCGGAAACTTTATGTAATAACCGATAAGATAATGAAAAACAACAAATTTAAAAGGTGGTGGAAGTCTTCTTCAGGTCCGCCAAGTGTTTATACATAAGAGCTAAAATGTTGTTTTTTTTTGTTTTTTTTAAAGATTTTTGGTATGATATTGCTCATGAATATTCATTTTTTGATAATCGGAAACTTTATGTAATAACCGATAAGATAATGAAAAACAACAAATTTAAAAGGTGGTGGAAGTCTTCTTCAGGTCCGCCAAGTGTTTATACATAAGAGCTAAAATGTTGTTTTGTTTTTTTTTTTAAAGATTTTTGGTATGATATTGCTCATGAATATTCATTTTTTGATAATCGGAAACTTTATGTAATAACCGATAAGATAATGAAAAACAACAAATTTAAAAGGTGGTGGAAGTCTTCTTCAGGTCCGCCAAGTGTTTATACATCAGAGCTAAAATGTTGTTTTGTTTTTTTTTTTTAAAGATTTTTGGTATGATATTGCTCATGAATATTCATTTTTTGATAATCGGAAACTTTATGTAATAACCGATAATGAAAAACAACAAATTTAAAAGGTGGTGGAAGTCTTCTTCAGGTCCGCCAAGTGTTTATACATAAGAGCTAAAATGTTGTTTTTTTTTTTTAAAGATTTTTGGTATGATATTGCTCATGAATATTCATTTTTTGATAATCGGAAACTTTATGTAATAAGATAATGAAAAACAACAAATTTAAAAGGTGGTGGAAGTCTTCTTCAGGTCCGCCAAGTGTTTATACATAAGAGCTAAAATGTTGTTTTTTTTTTTTTTAAAGATTTTTGGTATGATATTGCTCATGAATATTCATTTTTTGATAATCGGAAACTTTATGTAATAACCGATAAGATAATGAAAAACAACAAATTTAAAAGGTGGTGGAAGTCTTCTTCAGGTCCGCCAAGTGTTTATACATAAGAGCTAAAATGTTGTTTTGTTTTTTTTTTTTAAAGATTTTTGGTATGATATTGCTCATGAATATTCATTTTTTGATAATCGGAAACTTTATGTAATAACCGATAAGATAATGAAAAACAACAAATTTAAAAGGTGGTGGAAGTCTTCTTCAGGTCCGCCAAGTGTTTATACATAAGAGCTAAAATGTTGTTTTTTTTTTTTTTTTAAAGATTTTTGGTATGATATTGCTCATGAATATTCATCAGGTTGGCAGAAAGGTAAGACAAGTTCATGGACGTGAGTTGATAGTAAAAACCAAAAGTGAGTAGGAGAGGTTTTTATATTATTTTTGGTTTGGAAAAGTAGTAGTTCTTTCAGGAAAGGAGATATTAGGAAGGATCCGGGACGCAGATTTATATATTTGATAGGTGTACTTTCGAGAATTTTCCTTCTAAGCAAATTACTTTATCTAAACTTATTTATAAATGGTACTTTGTCTGTGTATTTCTGTGTGTGTGTGTGTGTGTCCGTTACCTATAGACTCCAAAACGGCTGAACCGATTTTAATCAAATTTGACACACTCATATACAAAGACATAAGAAACAACATTCAGAAGTTTCAAGGTTGCAGTTCTTAGAATAGTGCAGAAAATCGATAATACATTTATATATAAAAGGCAAGATGTTTGTGTGTGTGTCTGTTTATCTGCCTGTATATCCGTATTTTTTTAGCCCTTTTATTTAAGTTTTTGCTTCGGATTTGGCTCTAAGTAGATATAATTGTAGTTCTTAGTCTCAGCCATTATTTAGCCTTCAAAATTCAGTTTACGGCGAAAAAAACTTATTTGATATCAATACCAGGAAATCAGAATTTGATTTACATCCATTCATTTTTCTTTTAGTCTACGGTTTCGCTTTAACTGGAAACAACTCTTTTAGTCTTTCGTGCCAACATCCAAAGAGTCTGAGCTCGAGTACCATGGATTAGTTTTAAAGCTTTCATTACACTCGAGCAACGCCGGGCTATACTGCTTGTTTTTAAATAAGTGTGGCATTCGCTAGGTCGAAGGTTTGGTTGAATTTGTTTTTATGTAAAACTAATGAATTTGACAAATTGTTGTGCATAATGTTTCTTTTATGTTCATAGATAAGTTTTTGTCTTAATTCATATCGCTCTTTTACAGTTATACCCCATCTGAAGTGCTTACACACGCACACGCAGAGACACACATACACTCACACGTTACGAGTGCTATACAGCAGACTTATTTTCTATACTAAAGGTTCCTCGGTATTCTTGGCAATATCTCAGAGGCGCAAGTTCATCTGTCCAAACCTTAGTCAAAGTTAACGAAACCAATATCTTTATTCATTTACTGTTCTTACATAAACTCCCAAGTACGTGTTAGTTAAAAAGTAAACGTCGCATATATTCGCAATGTATTGTCGTTCACAAAACTGCCGATTGGAGGGAACGTGCAGTTCAATCCTGTACCTAAAGTAGAACAAAAAACCTCTCCCTCTACCTTTTATAACCTCAATGAAAAAAAATTGTCATCAGTTCCACTAACGGTGATATATATATATATATATATATATATATATATATATATATATATATATAAACGCCGAAAAAAAAAATGAACCCAAAAAGTTGTAAATATAAAAAAGCAAAGAAAAACGTTAAACTTAGTAACTGCGCAGTGAGCCAATACGCCATTTGTGAAAAGCAAACCTTGGCGAATTTTTTGCTTATTTTTACGTTGAATTCGCTTCTGTCGATTTTACTGTCGCTCTCAGTTGACTGTTACGTCCATTTTCATCATCATTTCTCTTTTGGGCTTATCTTTCAAATAAACATTTTCTTTCTCGACTTTCTCTCTAGTCCCTTTCGATTTAGCTCAATGTCTTTGTAGTTTTTCAACTGGTGAATTGGCTGTTTTCTCTCTATTTTTTCTTTTAGACTTTACGTTTCATTATTTCTCGCCTTCACAAATCAATATCTTTCTTGCTTTTCTAAAATCTTCTATCATTTTAAATTGTCACTGCTTAATTCTTTCTTTTGCTTTCTTTCTTTCCTTCTTCTTTTTTCTTTCTTTCCCAGGACTTTCTAAATTTTTAATTTTCATATTCTCCAGCACTCACTTTCTAAATTTGCATTTCTTTCTTTCTTTCTTTCTTTCTTTCTTTCTTTCTTTCTTTCCATTTCTGGTTTCTTTCAAATTTGCGATTCTTTCTTTCTATCTATCTTTCTATCTATCTATCTTTCTATCTATCTTTCTATCTATCTTTCCATTTCTGGCTTTCTAAATTTGCGATTCTTTCTTTCTATCTATCTTTCTATCTATCTATCTTTCTATCTATCTTTCTTTCTTTCTTTCTTTCTATCTATCTTTCTTTCTTTCTTTCTTTCTTTCTTTCTTGCTATCTATATATCTATCTATCTATCTATTTCAGTCTATTATATTTCTATCTATACATCTTCTCCTTTAGCACTTTCTTTCTCTCTTTCTATTTTCAGAATATTCCATTTTTTTCTTCAACAATCGTTTTTATAACGTCTTTTATTCAATGAGAATCCAAATAAGTAGTCGAAACCAAGCAAAGTCATCTGTAATTCTTTAATCATTAGCTATAAACTAAAATGAACTGCAAAAATATTTAACTTATTTCTTTCTGACTTAATATCAATTTCCATTCGTTAAATAAAATGTCTTACGAAATAGCTCAAAGCTTTTTTTTTTCTTTTTCTTTTATTAAGTCTTTTCCCAGCTGCGCATTCATGAACTGACGTTTCAGTTTCCTCCTTGGAAAAATTAACAAAAAATTTCTTTTTAATATTTTCACGTATATCAAATCAAAAATCAGTTGGTATCAAGAGAAGTTTGAACTAAAAAAATGTAGACGACGGTTTATTTAGTCCAGCTGTTTCATGCGATTAAAGAGAAACCTTTTCTTTTATCCAATGACTAGAATCGGAAGTGGTTCTCATCGTTGCTTTGCACTCATTCCCCTACCAAGGTATCTTCCTCTTCTACATGTCGTGCCCATTCAGGGCGTGGGCGTCATGACTCTCTACGAATTCATACCTTTCGTAGCTCTTAGTAACGTTCGTCTTTTCGTTATCTCTCACTCTCTCCATTTACACACGCTAGTTCTTTGCTGATTTCCTCTTTCCCGTCTGTTTTCAATGACTACTACGAGTGTCAACTTCTCCAAGCCTTCTTTCTTCATTTCTGTGCTAGATATTTCAACTGTCTTTTTCTGATGCTAAGTGTAAAAATACTTTTTGTTTATATTTTCCTTAAGGTTTCCTCATTATCGAAATGCTCATTCCATAAAATTCTCAAAATCCTTCTGTAGAACCACATCTCTGCCTGAAATATTTCTTTTTGTTAGGAATATGTCCAACATTTCCCTGCCATGAAGGAGAAACGGTATTACGATACAGTTTAGTCGAAATGGATGCGCATTGTGGTGCAGTGGGTAATGGCTCGGAATGAAAAATCAGAGAGACGAGTTCGAATTCCAGTTGAATTTGTTGCAGTCACTTACGCGCAAATCCCTCCTCAGAAATTTATTAACCCACCGCTTCTCCCTCCAGCTATGGGTTAAATAGCAGGGCATATCTGGTTCTATAGCCTTGGTTGGCAACCAGTTCACCGCAGAAAGTAATGGCAACTTACTAAGAAAAAAATATTCTGCCCAGTCAGTTATGTCTGATTCGAGACATGATCTCCCAAGCTTGTATCATGTATGGCGCTTAACTGACTTTTCTAAGAAAATTATCCTGTTTCTTAATAATTTAATTAGCTATTAGAAGGCATATTTCGTTATTTCAATGCTGCTTCAGATTTCGGTGTCATATTTAAGGTCTTCCGTGAAAATACTTCCCAGATATTTCCGTACATGCTTGAATTTTGCAATGTTAGTTCGTAGTCCGCATTTGTGGGCTGTTTTCTTGCTGACGATCATACATTCTGTCTTCTTACAATTGTGTCATAGTCCTTTCTTCTTGCTTTCCGTTAGTGTCTGTTACTATACTTTCCTTTCTGTGCCTGCTATTAATACATTTACGACCATCTTTACATGTATTTCCTCAGAGCAGAATTGTTTTGTGGTGGTTTTGGTGATAATTAATATTTAATCATTTGAAGTAGTCAAAAATATTTTATTGATTCGTTCGGTTATCCATTAAATTTGCTGTCGAATAATAATAGCATATCTTTCTAGTCGCCCAAGTACGTATGCTCAACATTTTTTTATATTGCGTATAACTTTTCTTGATTTTTTTATTCTGAAAACACAGTCATCAGCATTATTACATCAGACCCATGACTTGTTATAGGTTCTCTGTAGAGTCGAGCACCATATCAGTTCCCTCTACATGTCTGGTTTGAAAGCGTACCGTGTCTTGGGTAAGCAGGCCCGTCGGATACCATTTCACTTCACCTTAAAAAACAGCCAATGACCCCCAAATTGAACGATCACCTTGGTCATGAACAAATGGTTATTGATTACATCGGGAGAACTCATCGTCTTGATTTCAGTCTAGGAAGCAGCATCCCACCCTGCAATTACGTGTTATCGTAGATATCCATGGCGCTCAGTGTACCCTATTGCGTAAGATGTTCGTTAACATTACAAGATGGTTCATCTGCTCTTTGACAGGCCTTGTTTTAATACTTCCGAGTGCCTAGCCATCGCCAGACAAAACTCTTGTAGGTGAACCGTTTTAATTGTCTATGTAGCAGGGAAATACTGAGATATATGATATCAGCAGCATATCTCTTTGACCTGCCATATTATGATCAGTCAGTCAGTTAAGTGCCATACGTGATACACGCTTGGGCGATCATGTCTCGAAAGAGACATGACTGACTGGGCAGAAGATATATTACTTTCTGAGGTAGACTGGTTGCCGACCAAGGTTATAGAACCCAATCTGTCCTGCTATTTAACCCATAACTGGAAGGAAGAGGCGGATTAATACCTTTCCCAAGGATATTTGCGCGTAAGTGAATACAATGGATTCAACTGGAATTCGAACTCGGCTCCCCGGCTTCTCGTTCCGAGCCGATATCCACTGTACCACAACGCATATCCCATATTATGATACTTTTTCTGAAATACTTTTCTTTCAATGTGTAAACAGTAAGCAATATTAGAAACAATGGACCGTATGATATATACTTATCATAAAACTGGCTGCTGTCATTCAGTTAAGTACCGTATGTGATACACGGTTGGGCAATCATGTCTCTTTTGACCCATGACTGACCCGGCAGAAGATTTTCCTGCAGTAGTTTGCCATTTCTTTCTGCGGTAGACTGGTTGAAAACCAAGTCTATAGAACCCAATGTGCCTTGGTATTTAATCCATAGATGAAGGGAGAAGAAATGTATTAATATCTTTGCTAAGATATAAAACCACAATCCTACTTCCTTTCGCGACTCAGATCTTAAAACTCCAGAGTTACCTAATTCGCATGTTTAATTGAACAATATTGACACACCTGAAGCATTTTATTAAACTACAACTATCTAATTTTCTAAATAATCATGAATTCATCTTATATTTTCAAAATAAATCATTTTCACCATTAATTTGAACATATCACCTGAAGAGGATCAGTTCTGTTCCGAAACATGAAACATTTTGTGTAGTGATATTACGCTTTTATAAACCATTGCAAAAACAAAATGACAATATTAAGCTCTACTCTGTATCGAGCACTCTTTAAAAAAGTAAATGCTTGAACAATGGGTTTTTAATCTACGTGTTCTTTCAGTTTATATATATATATATATATATATATATATATATATATATATATATATATATATATTTAAAATGATGCCAAGTCCGTAAACAGAGAGGATAATCTAAGAAGATATGTTTAGTATAAAATATTTGGAGATAAATCTATATTGAGAATTTAATGTATATTATCGAGAGCAATATGATATACATAAAGGAAAACTCAACACACACACACACACACACACACACACACACACACACACATATATATATATATATATATATATATACACACACACGAAACAACGATATATAATGTTACATATCAAGAGACACTATTTTCTATATTTTAAGACAAAATAGAAACGGTTACTTGTGACGCGTTTCATCCTTTAGGATTTCATCGGACTGAGTTTGTTGACGTTATGACTATACATGCGCATGAACGGAAATCGCTGGTAGTTTCAACTTTTCAAAAGAATTCTTTGAAATATTCTTTTTTCGATGTCGACGGTATGATGTCAAAACGTATGTATATTTTTATATATCAAGGATATATATATATATATATATATATATATATATATATATATATATATATACTACCGGCCACCGCAATGTTTAAAAAAATGATGTCTTTCAGACTATTTTAGTATTCATTGCCAAGTGAATAATTGTGAATGAAAATAAAATATTTCTTTTCTTAATATTGCACAATAACATGTGCATCAAAGAACTTTATAAATATTTAATAGTTACTTATATTGCAGTTTCATCAATTAAAGAATGAAAAAAAATTAGGCTGATTCGGACGAGTTCATCTTTGCTTCTCTGCCTTGTAAATATTTGCAAAGTAATAATAACAGAAGAACCATTCTATTTTCACTTAGAATTATCCACTTGGCAATTAATACTAAAGATAGTATAAAATACATCATTTCTTTAAAAAAAAAACTGGGTTGGCCTAATAATTATGGCCGGTAGTATATATTGAATACATATATATATATATATATACTATAGTCATTCGCAGACAGATCTGTTTCGCTGTATTACGGCTCATCAGTACGGCTTAGACTCCGGTCGCTTCCTAACCTAGGATTGAAACTCAACCGAATTGGCGTCAGTCGGTGATTCTACCCCTAGGCCACGAGCGTCCAGTAGAAGCACGCAGGCTTTTTAGTGCATATAAACACGCCCAATAGCTAGAGTGCTCCAATTCATTATCGAATGAGCGGTGCGTAAATGCGGGAGTAGCTACTGTTTACAAAGTCTACCACTCTTCCAGAGTGCTCAATCAGAGTGTGAGAGCGTATATATATATATATATATATATATATATATATATATATATATATATATATATATTGAGTCCATTTTGGGACAAACTAGAAAAAGTTTGCTGGTGTGCGTATCCGTCTTGTCTCATGCATTATGCAATCATATTCGATGCTTATTATGAACTTATTATGAGTTCATAATATGCTAAAGACTTAGATTTTTATGTGAATTTATTTATTGCTCTTTTTTTCCATCGCTTCCTTACTTTCTCCCATTCTTTTTTTTCTCCCACAAATATTACTATTAATAATTAGGAATTACGCCTCTTTAATTTTTGCTTCCTGCATTCTAATATATTTTTTATCTTTGAACTTATTTTTTTACTTTTAATTTCAAATTTTATATTTTAATTTTAATTTAAAATTTCAATTTCAATTCTTTATCTACATGTAATCTTAGAATAGATAAATTTGTACGTTTTATGCATTACGTACCTTTGATTTCTTCTCCCTGCATTTTAATATTGTTTATTTTTTTAATTACATTATTTTAATTTTTTTAATTTTTATCGTACATTATCTAAATTTTTAATCTTGTTATTAAAAAAGCAGTAAGTTAACTTTATAAGATTTAATTTCCATGAACATCGAGTGAACTTAAATTCAAATCTATTAAACAATCAGTTTGAAATATGCACCTGATGATTGCATAATGTCTGAAACTCCGAGTCGTGCCTTCGACATAGGACAATATGTATATTTATTATTAAGTATATATATATTAATATTTTTAGTGTATCGAGGCAGCAGGTAATTTTCTGAACATATACTGTTAAATATAATCGACAATGAATGTCTATTATGTTTAATCATGAGCCGTTCTAAATGTCGTATTTTGGCTTTAATTTCAGGTGAAAATAAAGACAAAAATTGTCCAAATTTTGGATAATTTTTTATTATGCTGGCTATAAGCTTTCGGCTTACATGAGCCATCTTCAGAGAGGTTACAGGGACGTTAACATAGAGACATCCACCGTCAAAGATGATTTTTTTCTTGTGTTGACATCCATCGAAATTTCTTGGTGTTGGGATCATTTAATGCTGCGGCATCATGTAACTTAAATTTAGTTTATTGAGGCAGAAGATAATTTTCTAAATATATACTATTAAATATATCAGACAATCTGAAGATGGCTCATGTGAGCCGAAAGCTTAGAACCAGCATAATAAAGAATTATACAAATGCTGGGCAATTTTTGTCTTTATTTTCACCTGAAATTAAAGCCAAAATACGATGTTTAGAACGACTCATGACTAAAAATAATAGACATTGATTGTCTGCTATATTGAACAGTATATGTTTAGAAAATTAGAATATATATATATATATATATATATATATATTGAATCAAGACATCAAGAGTAGAAATTAAATTAAGTTTTACATTTCTTATTCCTCACTACTTCATATAATGTTAAATCAAATAATGCAGAAGGTACAGTGTGTTTTCAGTTATTAATTAATCCAAGCAAGTCTTTTGTGGAAATTGTGAAAAGTAGTTCCAGTCAAAGAAAAACAGCAAAGAATACCAGCTCTATAGCGTGTAGAAAGCCTAAAAGCAACGCACCATAGTTGGTGTGTTCTTGCACAGAGTTTTCGGTATTAAAAGTAGGTCAGGAAGTTGAATTGGTACATTGTTAAAAGCGTTCAAGGCTAAATTTGCAAAAAAAAAAAAAAAAACATCAAACAAAAAGCCATACTTAAGATAGCAACTGAGCCAAAAGAAAAGGTTACCTGGGCTTTAAATTATACAGAAAACGCCGGATGGTCGACTTTTCTTTATTAAGACTCTCGAATGCGTAGGCCGGTAAAAATAATTCATATTGATTTTTTTTAAATGTGTGTCTACTCAAACACGGATAACTACTAAAATAACGTTTAGAGTAATGGCAAATAATGATGGATTAAAGACCAAATCACAATAAGGTTTTTTAAAAAAAATTTGGCTAAGCAGTTACTTCCCCACTACCTACCGCTACTAACTCAAGGGTCGAGCCACATAACTCCCACTACCAAAGAAGAAATTACTACTAAAATTCCGCTAGCTTAATTCTATAAAAACCAATATCTCCCAATCCCTTCCTTTACTAGAGCAAACCTCATTCTTTGTTGATATGGGGTTGAAAATGCATGTCTTAAAATAACAACTTGAAAATGGCTATTTCCCTTCTAAGTTTTATCTGAATTTATCCAAATGCACACACACACACACACACACACACACACATATATATATATATATATATATATATATGTGTGTGTGTGTGTGTGTGTGTGTACAAAGAGGGTAGGTACGTATGGAATAAAATTCCGTATCCAAAGAAACAGTATTCTTAAAAAGTCCTTAATACAAAGTAGAACGAATAATATTTATTTAGAATTTATAACAAAATACGTAATACCACTAAAAAATTAACCATTTTGTTAAGTTACTATCTGTGTGTTAAAGACACAGTTAATGTCGAAACAAAATAGCTACTTTTGTAGTGATATTATAACTATTTATGTTATATATATATATATATATATATATGTGTGTGTGTGTGTGTGTGTGTGTGTGTGTGTGTGTGTGTGTGTTCCAGTAACTTAGACCGATTTTAAATGTGAATTAAGTTTAAGCGACTAATGTTTTTTTTGAATTCAACAACTTCAGACTTTGGCAATTTTAACCATAGAAAGATTAACAATCGAACAACATGCTAAAGTTATCAAAGATTATTACGAAAATGGACGTTCAAACAGAAATCCATTTGGCTTTATTAAATGAGAAGTTCCCAGGTCGCATTATCTCTCGAAACAGTGATGTCAATCGACCACCACAATCGTGCGAAATTGACGCCTTTAGATTTTTTCCTTTGTGGGGTCATCTCAAAAGTAAGATCGATGTTAACAAGCCAACAATAATTCAACAGCTGATAGAAGATGAAAAAATAAGGCATATTAATGAGATTGGCGAGCGACTATGCAGATAAGTCATCAAAGATTTTGACCATCGACCGAAGCCTTGGCGCCATTTGGGTGATATTATGCTTCAAACATAATTGCATGACCAACAATACACATCTATAGTAAAAAGACCAACAATACATATATCTAGCAAAAAGGCCAACAATACACGTAAAAACCAACAACGCATATAGATAGTAAAATGACCAACAGTACACATCTATAGCTATATATATATATATATATATATATATATATATATAAATAGTAAAATGACCAACAATCCACATCTATAGTAAAATGACCAGCAATATATCAGTCAGTTAAATGTCATATACACTTGGGCGATCATGTCTCGAAACAGACATGCATGGGCAGAAAATTATCTTGAAGAAGGTCGCCATTATTTTCTACGGTAGACTTCTTGCCAGCCAAGGCTATAGAACGCAATCTGTCCTGTTATTTAACCCATAACTGGAGGGTAGAGACAGATTAATATCTTTCCCAAGGGTATTTGCGTATAAGTGAATGCAAGGCATTCAACAGGAATTTGAACACGGTTCTCCGATTTCTCGTTCCGAGCCGATATCCACTGCACCACAACGCTATATATGCATAGCAAAAAACCCACAATACATATCTATAGTAAAACGAACAACAATACATATGTAAAGCAAAATGACTAACAATAAACTTTAACTGTAGATGAAGAAATACCACTGCGTTCAGAATATGTAGATTTTGGCATTATATAACTTATACAGGTTGATATGCTACTAAGCCAAAAACATTAAGAAAAAAACGTTCTGAAGAGACACGTTACACGAAAAAGAAAATGTCTTTTTTTGTCTTTATTCTTCTGTAAAACTACATTAGAAGATTTCTGTTCATCTAGGAGGAAACTGTCTTGCATTAATTGTCCCACACAGGGTGCAATGGGTAAAGTGTCGCCATTTTATGTCTCTAATTTCCTTCATACACGTTGGTTATTTTGATTTTGTCGATTGCAAAATAGTAGGATCAGTTAGGCATCATCTGCGAGAAAAAAACAAACACTATGACGCAATTCACTCTATCAGAAATTTGGTAATGGCATGCTGTACTGCTTGGCATTCGCACCGGAGGCTCTAACGTGTCAATCCGTGGACAGTGCAAAGGATTCGGAAAGAGTTGAATGATATATCCAGTCAATATCAAGGTGTGCGGTGTGGTCACTAGTAATAGCCTCCATTCGTATTCCCACAGGGACTCAGACTGAACACGGTGGTCTATATCAAACGCCTTGAGGAGGTAGTGCTGCTCTGGTTCAAGAGGGTGGCTGCTGGAAGCCACACAAGCAGGAGAATCCAGTAATGGATGTCAGACAATTTCTGCGGCCACATCACCCCTTACCTCTTGCCACCTAGCTCCCCAGAATGCAACTCTTCTTTGATTATCATGTGTGGGGCACAGTTGAGTGAGAGACCAACAAAACTCCTTGTAACACGCAAGATGAACTGAAGATTATGGCAAAATTCACAAACTTAAACAAAGAGACCATCCAGAAGAATTGCAGGAGATTCCGATGTTTTCTGAAGGTAGTAATTGAAGCCAATAACGATATTTACTTTTTCGTATTTCAAGATATTTTTGCGTAATTTTGGTAAATGTATCTGTTAAGATGTGATTTTTCTTTTCGCTGCTTCATTTTGACGAGAGTTTATCCATCACACCCTGTATGTAGATTAATGTTAGCTATTTAATTCAGCGTTCCTTTCATTGTTTCGAATGACATTTAACAAAACCTTTCTAAAAGCTGACCAACAGTCCAAACGTCAGATTTGAATGAGATGATAACTTTTCAGCAAGTGTGCATGACTGTGGTTATCATTCGAGTTTAGTTCGTTAACCAATTCTTCACGTCGAAGAGGAAAAGAAGGTTTTTATTTTTCTCCCTTTTCGTCGTGCTTTCTTTTCTTTCTTTTATAAAGTAACATTTGTTTGTTGTGGTGCAGTCGATATCCGCTCGGAACGACAACTCGAGGAGCCGTGTTCGAATTCCAATTGAATTCGTTGCATTCACCTACGCGCAAATACCCTTGGGAAAGGTATTAATCCGTCTCTTCCTTCCAGTTATGGGTTAAATAACAGGAAAAATTGGGTTCTATAGCCTTGGCTGGCAACCAATCTACCGCAGAAAACAATGGCAACCTACTGCGGGATAATCTTCTGCCCAGTCAGTCATGTCTCTTTCGAGACATGATCGCCCAAGCGTGTACCACGTATGGCCTTTAACTGACTGACTGTTTACTTTACTTCAATTCTTTTGTTTTTTTACAGTCTCCATTTTCAGAGGTGCTGTTTCTTTGCTTCTTTTTTTCGAAGCATACTCTGATTTCTTAAAATAACATTAGTTTTTTTTCTCATATTTATCTCAATTTTTTCGCTTAATTTTCGTGTTCTTTTTTATTGCACATATTTCGATTGTCCATCTTTTTTCGTTGGGGGGGGGCGAATTTCTTCTATTTTGACAATGAAAGTAAACGTTTCTGCCATGTTCTTTATTCTAACTTTATGATTTGATTTATTTTTATCCATCTTCTTCAACCATGACTTTTCTTCCTCTTTTCTTCTTTTTCTTTTTCACTTCCTTCGTTTTCCTTTTCTCTTAGTTATTCTTTCTATTTGTTTACTTCTTTTTTACTTTTTTATTCTTCTTTCATTTATCCAACTTTTTCCTACTAGTTTTCTTGTTCGTCTTTTTATTTCTCCTCCGGCTTCTTCCTAGTAATTTTCTTCTTCTTCTTCTTCTTCTTCTTCTTCTTCTTCTTCTTCTTCTTCTTCTTCTTCTTTCTAAGAAATTATAGTTTACTATTTCCCTTTATTCTATTTCTTCTTTCTAATAGTTTACTTCTTCTCCTTCCCTTTCTCCTACTCCTTTTTCCTAATATTTTACTTTTTCTTTTTCTTCTTCCTAATTGTTGACTTTTTATTCATCCTCTTTTTCCTTTTCTCTTATTTCTTTTCATTTTTTCTTCTTCTTCTTCACTTTCTTCGTTTTCCTTTTCTTCTAGTTCTTTTTTCTATTTGTTTACTTCTTTTTTTTTTCTTTTTTCCTCGTCTTCCATTTATCCAACTCCTTCCTAATAGTTTTCTTGTTCGTCTTTTTCTTTTCTTCTACAGCTTTTTCCTAGTAATCTTCTTCTTCTTCTTCTTCTTCTTCTTCTTCTTCTTCTTCTTCTTTCTAATAGTTTGCTTCTTCTCCTTCCTTTTCTTCTACTTCTTTATCCTAATATTTTTCTTCTTCTTCTTGATAATTTACTTCTTTTCCTTCGTTTACCTTTTCTCCTATTTCTTCTTCCTAATACTTTACTTCTTCTTTGTTTTTCTTTTCTCCTATTTCTTTTTCTTAATAATTTATTTCTTCTTCTTCTTCTTCTTCTTCCTTATTATTTTCTTCTTATTAGTTTCCTTTGTTTTCTCTTTTTCTAATCTACTATTTTTTCTAATCAACTTCCTAATTGTTTACTTCTTTTCAATTTTCTATTTCTTCTACACTTGATTACCTTTTCTTTCGTCAGGGTCTTCTTTACGTTCTTTTTATCATCATCAGTAATACTTTCTTCATCATATATTATTTTCTTTTCGTCTCTCTTTCACGTCTTTACTCGGCCCACCCACGCCTTAGGCACAAACTCGACCAGAATCAAAACGGGGACAACTTACGTGACGTTAAGAACTCGACAGCTGGGTATAATTGTTATAACAAGTCTCTTATTGCATGTCGTCCCGAAACAGACGGTATTTTGCGGTGCGTTTCACGTTTTGGCCGAGTAACAATGCTTGGGTATGGTTGATAGTAGGGGTTTAAGGATAAAATCAGCAATATATATATACACTAAACAAATTTCCCTTGCACATTGGTTGCGTCCATATTTCAAAAAGTTCACTAGAGTTTGCAAAATGATTAATAAAGAGTAGGGACATTATTTATATTATTCGGACATTGACCTCGTCTTTCTTACCATTTGTACGACGTTTCGGACGTTGTACGCTCCGGCTTTCTTCAGGTGCTAGAAATTTCGAACCAAACCCTTTATTACAATCACTTTATTCTCATCCCTTGCATAGTAATGTCCTTAAGGACACATGGTCCCGTGTATATAGACGTTGGTTATTTCTTGTGACTTGACCCAACGAGTTGTGAGCTAAATATCAGGCTACAGCAGTGGTGAACAAGTAACTTGCAGGGTTAGAGGTAGATAACTCATGATTTCCAAAAGAGGCATTACTATGCAAGCGATGAGAATGATTAGCACACTAAGAAGCCACATTGCGCCGGTGAGAAAATGACTGTATCTGAGCTGCCAAATTTTGTCAAGGACCCCTAGGTAAAAAGCAGGAGCACCCGACCAGATATGGCAGCAGTATTCAATGCACGGACGGATTTATACAAATACAGAACGTATTTTTAGATTGTAATGATTTTTTTTAGATAGTAACCGTGTAGTGATACAAGTCTTGCTAATTAACTCATAGACGGAGAAGTGGCAGTTTTTTCCGCGTAAGTTGATATAACTAACCCATCGGAAATTAGAATTCGGCTGGCAAATGAACAATCCTGAGACATTATCCATCACACCACACTCACATACAACACTTGAAGCGGGAAACTATCCAGATACTGACCAGGTTCGATGTTGATTAACTTCGGTCATCGCATGGAAATTGGTGTTTCAACGTGATGTGTCGGTAGGATCGAAACATTACATTCAGACTGTGGCTATGCTATTTTATGCTAGATCTGACCAACAAAGAGTTATGTATGACCTATCTTTAGTCTAGTATTTTCTTAGTTAATTTGTCAGTACTTGGCACCAATCAAGCAGCCTTTTGCTCCACCTGCTACTTTTTCTTCTTGCAATGTATCTTTCATTCTCCACTTTGACTGCATAATATTATGGTTCTTATCATCGTCTGTTCTCACAACCGTATCTTGGCACTTTAATTCTTCTATATTGCAGATTTTATTTTGAATCGATCTTTTCTTAATTAAGTCTATTCGTATATTTAGGCTATGTTCACGTTTTAAGGCTATTGATAGTCCGCTTTTCATATTATTGTTGTTTTTGTTAAACGCTCTTCATTCAGTAGTTATACGTCATTTTGTATACTTTTTGTAGTATTTTGTAATGCTAATACATGTCCTACGTATATGTATGTCTGGAACTCTTCCAGTTCCTCGTCCTCCAATGCTATGTTCTGTATCTGAACGTTAAACTTGAACATTCTGTTTTGATTTTAAGTCTAAATTCACGTTATGCCATTCAGTTCATTTAGCATTTCTTGAAATTCGTTCAATGATTTTCGTATTTATAAAATGTCATCAGCAAATCGATGATTGTTTAAATATGTTCCATTCTTTTTTCTTTCTACCTATTTGCAATTTCTTTTTCGGAAGATATTTTCAAGGCCCGCTGCAAGTGCCCTCTCACCCAACTTGTTTTCCAATTGTTATTTTAACTGTGTCATTGTGTAGTCGAGTTATTGCAGTACTGTCAACGTGAATATTTTTAATTGTTTTTATGTAATTTTAGTTAACGGGCATATACGTTCGTGTATATATATATATATATATATATATATATATATATATATATTCTATTGAACAGGTTAAGAGGCTCATCCCTTGTTCCCTGTTTAGGATATGGTTTCCGGCTTTCTCTTTTCCGATCTTTTCACTATTACGTAGCCCCCTGCACATCAGTGGTGTTACCGCCTTGCTCGGGGTGATACGATTAAATATGTGCAGGGGGCTACGTAATAGTGAAAAGATCGGAAAAGAGAAAGCCGGAAACCATATCCTAAACAGGGAACAAGGGATGAGCCTCTTAACCTGTTCAATAGACATGGGTATATATATATATATATATATATATATATATATATATATATATGAGTGTGATGAAAGCATGCAATTGTGTGGATTGCAAAATATGTAATGATAGTGTTGCATCAAACTGGTCTTAATTAAATGTTCCGGAATTATGAAAACTGGCTGTTTCACTTCAGAAATAGCGATTGCATGTCTCTAATAGTGAAAATTCTATTGGATGTCTCTAATAGTGAAAATTCTATTGCATGTCGCTAATAGTGAAAATTCTATTGGATGTCTCTAATAGTGAAAATTCTATTGATGTCTCTAATAGTGCAAATTCTATTGCATGTCTCTAATAGTGAAAATTCTATTGGATGTCTCTAATAGTGAAAATTCTATTGATGTCTCTAATAGTGAAAAATTCTATTGATGTCTCTAATAGTGAAAATTCTATTGGATGTCTCTAATAGTGAAAATTCTATTGACGTCTCTAATAGTGAAAATTCCCATTGGATGTCTCTAATAGTGAAAATTCTATTGCATGTCTCTAATAGTGAAAATTCTATTGGATGTCTCTAATAGTGAAAATTCTCTATTGGATGTCTCTATTGCGAAAATTCTATTGCATGTCTCTAATAGTGAAAATTCTATTGATGTCTCTAATAGTGAAAATTCTATTGCATGTCTCTAATAGTGAAAATTCTATTGGATGTCTCTAATAGTGAAAATTCTATTGCATGTCTCTAATAGTGAAAATTCTATTGCATGTCTCTAATAGTGAAAATTCTATTGGATGTCTCTAATAGTGAAAATTCTATTGCATGTCTCTAATAGTGAAAATTCTATTGCATGTCTCTAATAGTGAAAATTCTATTGGATGTCTCTAATAGTGAAAATTCTATTGCATGTCTCTAATAGTGAAAATTCTTATTGGATGTCTCTAATAGTGAAAATTCTATTGGATGTCTCTAATAGTGAAAATTCTATTGCATGTTCCCTAGAAGAAAAGAAAATTCTATTGGATGTCTCTAATAGTGAAAATTCTATTGGATGTCTCTAATAGTGAAAATTCTATTGCATGTCTCTAATAGTGAAAATTTCATTGATGTCTCTAATAGTGAAAATTCTATTGGGATGTCTCTAATAGTGAAAATTCTATTGCATGTCTCTAATAGTGAAAATTCTATTGGATGTCTCTAATAGTGAAAATTCTATTGGATGTCTCTAATAGTGAAAATTCTATTGACATGTCTCTAATAGTGAAAATTCTATTGATGTCTCTAATAGTGAAAATTTATTGGATGTCTCTAATAGTGAAAATTCTATTGGATGTCTCTAATAGTGAAAATTCTATTGATGTCTCTAATAGTGAAAAAATTCTATTGGATGTCTCTAATAGTGAAAATTCTATTGCATGTCTCTAATAGTGAAAATTCTATTGCATGTCTCTAATAGTGAAAATTCTATTGGATGTCTCTAATAGTGAAAATTCTATTGATGTCTCTAATAGTGAAAATTCTATTGGATGTCTCTAATAGTGAAAATTCTATTGGATGTCTCTAATAGTGAAAATTCTATTGGATGTCTCTAATAGTGAAAATTCTATTGCATGTCTCTAATAGTGAAAATTCTATTGGATGTCTCTAATAGTGAAAAACTCTATTGCATGTCTCTAATAGTGAAAATTCTATTGGATGTCTCTAATAGTGAAAATTCTATTGCATGTCTCTAATAGTGAAAATTCTATTGCATGTCTCTAATAGTGAAAAAATTCTATTGGATGTCTCTAATAGTGAAAATTCTATTGGATGTCTCTAATAGTGAAAATTCTATTGCATGTCTCTAATAGTGAAAATTCTATTGGATGTCTCTAATAGTGAAAATTCTATTGGATGTCTCTAATAGTGAAAATTCTATTGCATGTCTCTAATAGTGAAAATTCTATTGATGTCTCTAATAGTGAAAATTCTATTGGATGTCTCTAATAGTGAAAATTCTATTGCATGTCTCTAATAGTGAAAATTCTATTGGATGTCTCTAATAGTGAAAATTCTATTGGATGTCTCTAATAGTGAAAATTCTATTGCATGTCTCTAATAGTGAAAATTCTATTGCAT
Source organism: Ascarosepion bandense (assembly GCA_037127315.1). Classification (NCBI taxonomy): domain Eukaryota; kingdom Metazoa; phylum Mollusca; class Cephalopoda; order Sepiida; family Sepiidae; genus Ascarosepion; species Ascarosepion bandense. The sequence goes on from JBBBDQ010030491.1 coordinate 238,820, forward strand.
GTCTCTAATAGTGAAAATTCTATTGGATGTCTCTAATAGTGAAAATTCTATTGCATGTCTCTAATAGTGAAAATTCTATTGATGTCTCTAATAGTGAAAATTCTATTGATGTCTCTAATAGTGAAAATTCTATTGCATGTCTCTAATAGTGAAAATTCTATTGGATGTCTCTAATAGTGAAAATTCTATTGGATGTCTCTAATAGTGAAAATTCTATTGGATGTCTCTAATAGTGAAAATTCTATTGCATGTCTCTAATAGTGAAAATTCTATTGATGTCTCTAATAGTGAAAATTCTATTGCATGTCTCTAATAGTGAAAATTCTATTGCATGTCTCTAATAGTGAAAATTCTATTGGATGTCTCTAATAGTGAAAAATTCTATTGGATGTTCCTAATAGTGAAAATTCTATTGGATGTCTCTAATAGTGAAAAATTTCATTGGATGTCTCTAATAGTGAAAATTCTATTGGATGTCTCTAATAGTGAAAATTCTATTGCATGTCTCTAATAGTGAAAATTCTATTGGATGTCTCTAATAGTGAAAATTCTATTGCATGTCTCTAATAGTGAAAATTCTATTGGATGTCTCTAATAGTGAAAATTCTATTGCATGTCTCTAATAGTGAAAATTCTATTGGATGTCTCTAATAGTGAAAATTCTATTGGATGTCTCTAATAGTGAAAATTCCCATTGGATGTCTCTAATAGTGAAAATTCTATTGCATGTCTCTAATAGTGAAAATTCTATTGGATGTCTCTAATAGTGAAAATTCTATTGGATGTCTCTAATATGAAAATTCTATTGCATGTCTCTAATAGTGAAAATTCTATTGATGTCTCTAATAGTGAAAATTCTATTGGATGTCTCTAATAGTGAAAATTCTATTGCATGTCTCTAATAGTGAAAATTCTATTGATGTCTCTAATAGTGAAAATTCTATTGGATGTCTCTAATAGTGAAAATTCTATTGCATGTCTCTAATAGTGAAAATTTATTGGATGTCTCTAATAGTGAAAATTCTATTGGATGTCTCTAATAGTGAAAATTCTATTGGATGTCTCTAATAGTGAAAATTTATTGCATGTCTCTAATAGTGAAAATTCTATTGGATGTCTCTAATAGTGAAAAAATTCTATTGCATGTCTCTAATAGTGAAAATTCTATTGGATGTCTCTAATAGTGAAAATTCTATTGCATGTCTCTAATAGTGAAAATTCTATTGGATGTCTCTAATAGTGAAAATTCTATTGGATGTCTCTAATAGTGAAAATTCTATTGCATGTCTCTAATAGTGAATTCTATTGTATGTCTCTAATAGTGAAAATTCTATTGGATGTCTCTAATAGTGAAAATTCTATTGCATGTCTCTAATAGTGAAAATTCTATTGGATGTCTCTAATAGTGAAAATTCTATTGGATGGCCTTAATAGTGAAAATTCTATTGCATGTCTCTAATAGTGAAAATTCTATTGGATGTCTCTAATATGAAAATTCTATTGGATGTCTCTAATAGTGAAAATTCTATTGGATGTCTCTATTGTGTGAAAATTCTATTGGTATGTCTCTAATAGTGAAAATTCTATTGGATGTCTCTAATAGTGAAAAATTCTATTGCATGTCTCTAATAGTGAAAATTCTATTGGATGTCTCTAATAGTGAAAATTCTATTGGATGTCTCTAATAGTGAAAATTCTATTGGATGTCTCTAATAGTGAAAAATTCTATTGCATGTCTCTAATAGTGAAAATTCTATTGGATGTCTCTAATAGTGAAAATTCTATTGGATGTCTCTAATAGTGAAAATTCTATTGCATGTCTCTAATAGTGAAAATTCTATTGCATGTCTCTAATAGTGAAAATTCTATTGGATGTCTCTAATAGTGAAAATTCTATTGCATGTCTCTAATAGTGAAAATTCTATTGGATGTCTCTAATAGTGAAAATTCTATTGGATGTCTCTAATAGTGAAAATTCTATTGCATGTCTCTAATAGTGAAAATTCTATTGGATGTCTCTAATAGTGAAAATTCTATTGGATGTCTCTAATAGTGAAAAATTCTATTGGATGTCTCTAATAGTGAAAATTCTATTGCATGTCTCTAATAGTGAAAATTCTATTGGATGTCTCTAATAGTGAAAATTCTATTGCATGTCTCTAATAGTGAAAATTCTATTGCATGTCTCTAATAGTGAAAATTCTATTGGATGTCTCTATTAGTGAAAAAATTCTATTGGATGTCTCTAATAGTGAAAATTCTATTGGATGTCTCTAATAGTGAAAATTCTATTGGATGTCTCTAATAGTGAAAATTCTATTGATGTCTCTAATAGTGAAAATTCTATTGCATGTCTCTCTAATAGTGAAAATTCTATTGGATGTCTCTAATAGTGAAAATTCTATTGCATGTCTCTAATAGTGAAAATTCTATTGGATGTCTCTAATAGTGAAAATTCTATTGTATGTCTTTAATAGTGAAAATTCTATTGATGTCTCTTAATAGTGAAAAATTTATTGGATGTCTCTAATAGTGAAAATTCTATTGGATGTCTCTAATAGTGAAAATTCTATTGCATGTCTCTAATAGTGAAAATTCTATTGGATGTCTCTAATAGTGAAAATTCTATTGGATGTCTCTAATAGTGAAAATTCTATTGCATGTCTCTAATAGTGAAAATTCTATTGGCTGTCTCTAATAGTGAAAATTCTATTGGATGTCTCTAGTGAAAATTCTATTGCATGTCTCTAATAGTGAAAATTCTATTGACGTCTCTAATAGTGAAAATTCTATTGATGTCTCTAATAGTGAAAATTCTATTGCATGTTCCCATTAGTGAAAATTCTATTGGATGTCTCTAATAGTGAAAATTCTATTGGATGTCTCTAATAGTGAAAATTCTATTGGATGTCTCTAATATGGAAAATTCTATTGCATGTCTCTAATAGTGAAAATTCTATTGGATGTCTCTAATAGTGAAAATTCTATTGCATGTCTCTAATAGTGAAAATTCTATTGATGTTCTACAGTGAAAATTCTATTGCATGTCTCTAATAGTGAAAATTCTATTGGATGTCTCTAATAGTGAAAATTCTATTGGATGTCTCTAATAGTGAAAATTCTATTGCATGTCTCTAATAGTGAAAATTCTATTGCATGTCTCTAATAGTGAAAATTCTATTGGATGTCTCTAATAGTGAAAATTCTATTGCATGTCTCTAATAGTGAAAATTCTATTGGATGTCTCTAATAGTGAAAATTCTATTGGATGTCTCTAATAGTGAAAATTTATTGCATGTCTCTAATAGTGAAAATTCTATTGATGTCTCTAATAGTGAAAATTCTATTGGATGTCTCTAATAGTGAAAATTCTATTGGATGTCTCTAATAGTGAAAATTCTATTGCATGTCTCTAATAGTGAAAATTCTATTGGATGTCTCTAATAGTGAAAATTCTATTGCATGTCTCTAATAGTGGCACTTATTGATGCCTCATTTAGTGAAAATTCTATTGGATGTCTCTAATAGTGAAAATTCTATTGATGTCTCTAATAGTGAAAATTCTATTGGATGTCTCTAATAGTGAAAATTCTATTGGATGTCTCTAATAGTGAAAATTCTATTGATGTCTCTAATAGTGAAAATTCTATTGCATGTCTCTAATAGTGAAAATTCTATTGGATGTCTCTAATAGTGAAAATTCTATTGCATGTCTCTAATAGTGAAAATTCTATTGGATGTCTCTAATAGTGAAAATTCTATTGCATGTCTCTAATAGTGAAAATTCTATTGGATGTCTCTAATAGTGAAAATTCTATTGGATGTCTCTAATAGTGAAAATTCTATTGGATGTCTCTAACAGTGAAAATTCTATTGCATGTCTCTAACAGTGAAAATTCTATTGATGTCTCTAATAGTGAAAATTCTATTGGATGGTTCTCAATAGTGAAAATTCTATTGCATGTCTCTAATAGTGAAAATTCTATTGGATGTCTCTAATAGTGAAAATTCTATTGGATGTCTCTAATAGTGAAAATTCTATTGCATGTCTCTAATAGTGAAAATTCTATTGGATGTCTCTAATAGTGAAAATTCTATTGGATGTCTCTAATAGTGAAAATTCTATTGCATGTCTCTAATAGTGAAAAATTCTATTGGATGTCTCTAATAGTGAAAATTCTATTGGATGTCTCTAATAGTGAAAATTCTATTGATGTCTCTAATAGTGAAAATTCTATTGCATGTCTCTAATAGTGAAAATTCTATTGGATGTCTCTAATAGTGAAAATTCTATTGCATGTCTCTAATAGTGAAAATTTATTGGATGTCTCTAATAGTGAAAATTCTATTGCATGTCTCTAATAGTGAAAATTCTATTGGATGTCTCTAATAGTGAAAATTCTATTGGATGTCTCTAATAGTGAAAATTCTATTGCATGTCTCTAATAGTGAAAATTCTATTGGATGTCTCTAATAGTGAAAATTCTATTGGATGTCTCTAATAGTGAAAATTCTATTGCATGTCTCTAATAGTGAAAATTCTATTGCATGTCTCTAATAGTGAAAATTCTATTACGTTCTAATAGTGAAAATTCTATTGCATGTCTCTAATAGTGAAAATTCGGCAAAAGAATCGAGAGATTTCTCAGGTCCCAAATTACTAATGATTAGCAAGATAGAGACGAAATACAATTTATATCACCATAGGCTAATGTTGAGTAAACTCCGGGGGAGTAAATAAATTTACATTTGATGTTCAAAATGACGACAACCAAAATGTGAGAATATCCTAATCTGAAGTAGCTACAAATTAAGATAGATAGATAGATAGATCCATGCCATAAATATATGTCTAAATGCAATGTAATTTTAGTCGATAACAGAATAATACTCACATATGCACACAGTAAAAAGAACTATCCAATATTGGAGGCTATCTACATTAAAACAAAGCAACGCACACTTAGTATAATCACATTTCAATCTGGTCACTACACATTACATTGCATTTGAAATTATGGTTCTGTTAATATTTCAGTCTCTCACGCAGCGTGACGTCATAGAACCGCATTACAAATTTACGAACTGCGTCTGTTATTCAGTGACTGCTATTGTCGCATATCAATGTTTTAGGTCAACACAAGATAATATCATTTTTAGTGGTGGATGTCTTTATGTCAACGCCCCTGTAACCTCTCTGAATATGGTTCATGCGTGACGAAAGCTTAGACCCAGCATAATAAAAAAATGTCCAAATGATGGACAAATTTGGCTTCATTTTCACGTGAAATTGAAGTCAAAATACCATGTTTAGAATAGCTCATGATTAAATATAGTAAACATTCATTGTCTGTTATATTTAACAGTATATGTTTAAAAAAATATCTGCTGCCTCGATACACTAAATATTTATTATGAATGCAAGTTTTTTGGGTTTTTTTTATAATCATATCGCTCCAAGCAAGGCATTTTATTGCCACTGTTTTGCAGGGGGTTACATAGGAGGAAAATTATGAGAAAGAGTAGCTGGTTATGAGGGGTGTCAGGAAGTGGGTAAGAGAAGGATGAAAATAATGATGAGAGTGAAGTGAACGGAGAAAGGAGCATGAAATAGAGGATGCAGGTTAGTGAAACAGGAGATGACTACTGACTTTACATTTAAATTCTTGGAGATTATAGCTGTCGGGAAAGCAAGTAAATGGAAGGGAATTCCAAAGGCGAGAAGTGCGAGAAAATAAACTACTGGAATAGAATTTGCGTTTATTAATTTATTGGTTTCACACTAATCTTGTTGCTCGAGTAAATTCATATATAGGGATCACCAATAAGGTAAGTTAATCAGAGTAGAAGCCGTGCAAGGCCAACCCAGTTTTCTAAAACAAATGGTGTATTTCATACTATTTTTAGTATTTATTTCCAGTTGGATAATTCTAAATAAAAATAGAATGCTTCTTTTGTTATCATTACTTTGCAAAATTTTACAAGGCAAGGAAGCAAAGATGAACTCGTCCGATTCACACTTAATTTTCTTCATTCTTTCATTGATGAAACTGCAATATAGGTAATTATTAAATATTAAGAAATTCATTTGATGCATATGTTATTGTGCAGTATTAACAAAAGAACCATTCTATTTTCATTTATAATTATTCACTTGGCAGTATATACTAAAAAAATAGTATGAAATACATAATTTTTTTAAACATTGGGGTAGCCTCATCATTATGGTTGTTAGTGTATATATATATATATATATATATATATATATATATATATATATATAGTCACCCAAATACCACTTTTATATATATATATATATATATATATATAAGTGGTATTTGGATGACAAGAATTTTTTTAAACAGGTATTGTTGAATATTATCGACAATTATTGTGTATCCAACTTTTACTCAATTTCCGAATTGGTTATTTTTGTTCAATTTTAAAACTTACAAGAATTTATTCATTCATTTTTATTTCTTGTTTTTTACCCCTCGAGCACTTTCGAATTTTTATATATTCAATAATGTCATTTGTGTGTGTTTATCCATCTATCTGTGGTTAATTCTGACCAAAATACCTATGAATAAAAAATAAAAATTAACTCTGGTAAATCTAGCAATCATATAAAACAACAAATTCGGTAATATTCGGACTACATTGAATCCATAGCATTTAAAAAAAAATATCGGTTCAACCCAAGCAAGGCGGTACCGCCATTGACGTGGTGCGGGCTACATAAGAGAGTTAAAGTTTTAGGAAAAGAATGAAGACAAAGACGAACCAGCTACAGTGGAGGAAAGAGAATGGGCACGAGAAGGATATGAACGCAGAAGTGAAGACAGATACGAAGGTCGAGAGAAAGGAAAAGAACAAAATACACGGGGCGATGTTGAAAGAGCTAGAGTTAAATGGATAAGAGATGGGAACTGACATTGCATTTAATGTATTTACTCTTGCTACTAGGTTGGCATCCAGGTCTCACTCTTTTATCGTAGGAATGGTTAAATGTAACACCTCTTCTACTCTTATCTACAATTTATTTTCTCGCACTTCCCGTTTGTGGAATTCACTTGCTTCCCTGATAGTTCAGTTCAGTTTAGGTGCCATACGTGATACACGCTTGGGCGATCATGTCTCGAAAGAGACATGACTGACTGGGCAGAACATTATCCCGCAGTAGGTTGCCATTGCTTTCTGCGGTAGACTGGTTGCCGACCAAGGTTATAGAACCCAATCTGTCCTGTTATTTAACCCATAACTGGAAGGAATAGACGGATTAATACCTTTCCCAAGGGTATTTGCGCGTAAGTGAATACAATGGATAGAGTAGTTACAATCTCTAAAAGTTTAAATGAAACGTCTATTGCCATCTTTTGTCGACTTGATTCCTATCCATTTTATCTTTTTTTTGCCATCCCTGTACGTATTTCTCTCACTGTAACCCCCTGCGCGGCAGTGGCATTTTTGCCTTGCTTGGGGTGAAATGAATATAAAAAATTAGATGGATATAAGTTGTTGATATTATTCAACAGGGTATATTTAATCTATCTACATATATATATATATATATATATATATATTGAAATGAATCTTAAGAAACTTAAAAACTTACAAGTCTTGTATGATTATTTGAAAAAAATTCTCTCTCTCTCTCTCTCTCTCTCTTTATATATATATATATATATATATATATATATATATATATATATATTGTACATTATATATGCGTGGTACTTTGAAAGCGCTCAATAGCAGTGATAGAGCTAACATATTCAGTCTTACAAGCATTACAAATTGGAATTTCTACCATTTAAATATGTGCAACCAGCAAAAACAAGCGACTTTAAATTAGTAATACAGCCTTAAAAATATAAAAATAATAGCAATTTTTCCCTATCATAGTTTTACAGAGACTTCATCATACGTATATATGTGCGTACGAGAAAATACTGTTTAGAGAAAAGAAATAGACAAACCGTTGACAAAACGTTGACATTGCTACAATCAAATTCGGTAGATACACTATTTGACTACACAAATCAAATGCGTATGTATGTACACAACGGCACACATATACATATGTATATACCAAACCCCATACTGTTCATATATAGTTATGTTTGTGTAAGCCGCGGTGGGCGAACGCGCGCGTGTGTGTGTGTCTGCGTATGTCAATGGCTATACAAGTGTGTATGTATGTCTGCGTTTGTATGAGAGACAACAATTTTTTCTCCTACTTCCACAAAAAAACTAATATATGTAACCCTACATATATCCAAATTTAAGAATAAATTAATCAGTTTGTCTGACGATCGCAAAAGCGTGAAACCCAGGGACACAACTCGCACCAATTCACCTGAATATATATATATATATATATATATATATATATATATATATATATATATATATTAAAAAAGATAAGGCAGACACGTTATTTCATGTTTAATCGGAAATATAGGCCTATTTCAGGCGAACCATCATCAGCTTCCGTCTTTATTGTACAAAGTATTGTACACGAATATGATTTTGCACGAATCGTGTAAAATCCTTTGTACAATAAAGACGGAAGCTGATGATGGTTCGCCTGAAATAGGCCTATATTTCCGATTAAACATGAAATAACGTGTCTGCCTTAATTTTTCTTATATTTAGTCTATATGTATTTATATACATATATGTTTAGAGCTCTCTTAGAGAGTTATCCTACCACTGTATGTACAGGATATTCCTTTGGATTCTTCTATACCCACACCACATGTTGAAATATGTGTGTGTGTGTGTGTGTGTGTATTACACTACAGCATATATATTTATGTCTATTACATTTACTGATCATTCTTGTGGTTATTAGAATAACAAGGTCTAAATGTGACTATTTTTCATGCTAAGTCTCGATTCACATGTGTCATCATCAGGTGTGTGTGCAAGAAACAATAAAATTTATCCTTTGTGTCGTTATTTAAATTTTTTTTTTAAAGTTAAATCCACTGCTGTAGAACTCATTTCATATGCCTGCAACGTGTATCAGCAATGTATAATGAGGTATTTTTTATGCATTCATGTATACGGTGATTTAGACTGTTGTTATTTTTGTTAATGGATGATTGCTTTTGTTAAGTGTGAATGGCTTCAATAATCTTCAGTCATTTTCGCAAAAGCATTTGTAGAGAAATTTATTACTATCATTAGGGAAGAGCAATCTATATTATAATAGTCCTTGTGATTCTTGCTAATGTGCTGTCTAATTGTACTTTATTCAGTTAAATGTCATATGAACCGACGTGAAAGAGCGGTTGTTGTGTAACCTTTATAGGGTATATTTTGTTTGTTTTGACAGAGATGAATTATCCGATTGGACAAATACATTTATAAACAAAATTAATATTATGTACACTACCGGCCATAATTATTAGGCCACCCAAGCGTTTTAAAAAATGATGTATTTCATAATATTTTTTAGTATTTATTGCCAAGTGAATAATTTTAAATGAAAATAGAATGGTTCTTTCGTTAATATAGCACAATAACAAATGAATTTATAAATATTTAATAATTTTTTTTAATCATATCACCCCAAGCAAGGCAGTGATGCCACTGATGCGCATGGGGCTACTTAAGAGTAGAATGATAGGAAAAAAAAGCCGGGAACCACATCCTAAACAGGAAACAAGGGATGAGCCTCTTCACCTGTTCAATAGACGTGGGTGGAGTGTGAACCGGGCGATAGTTAAGTCTATCTACTCCAATTACCTATATTGCAGTTTCATCAATGAAAGAATAAAGAAAATTTAGGGTGATTCAGATGAGTTCATGTTTGCTTCCTTATCTTGTAAAATTTTGCAAAGTAATAATAACAAAAGAACCATTCTATTTTGATTTAGCAATAAATACTAAAAATAGTATGAAATACATAATTTCTTTAAAAAAAAACTGGGGTGGCTTAATAATTATGGCCGTTAGTGTAGGTTATTGATGAGTGGAGCGATATTATTTTTGATAATTAAATTACTGGTTTAATTGTTCTTATTATAATATATGACAAATTTTAAATGTTTATTTTTATTTACACGTTTGATAACTCTATATATTATGTTTTTTTTTCGCAAATTTATTTATGGTAGTTATATCTACTTCTTTGTGCATGAGGTTGTGTGTATGTTTTTATGTATACGCATCTATATTTTATGTGTGCATGTGTTTGTGTGAGAGAATGTGTGCTTGTGTTTAAGCGCAGTGATGTATGTGTTGGCAAGGAAAGACATATTTTGTGAATCCCAAGTCTTGGATAAAGTTCAGCAAACGTTTAGAATCGGAGCCAAATTTTCGCTACAACTTTTTTTTATAATTTATATATTTTACTAAAAAGGGGGGGATGTTTTCTCTCTCGTATTTTTCTTTTTAATTGTACTTTGCTTGTTCCAATCTGAGCTATTTCTTCTTTATTTGATTTATCTTTTTATTTTTAGGGCTGAACGTCAGATCCGAAGTCAGACTAAGTAGGACTATAGTGTATATTTTCGAGGTTTTTTTTTTAACGTCTGTTTTTTGCTACTATTTTCTTGGCAAACCGTGCCATATGCTGTCAGATATGGCGAACGTACCGTTAATGAGTTGCAAATGTCGGTGAGTGAAGTCCATGCCATTTTCCCGCCATAACATTTCAGCTTTTCCCCCACACTCGTGCGAAACCGCTTGCTCCTCTTCCTCCTTATTCCCCCTACTCATTTTTAATGGAGTCGTTGTCGTCCCACATCTGCCGATACTGATGCGGCCTTCATAGTCAGGGCAGCTGGTAACACCCTACATCACCTCTTGTTCGTCACAATTCCAGGATCAGCTTCAACATCTTCACTTGACTTTTCCGCTTGGTACATTTCTTCAGTTATCCTCTCGTTCCGGTTTTATTTGTCTTTATTATATCTGCCTTATTTTCTTTCCTTTCTTTCTATTACTCTGTCCTTCCTCCATCTCACTCTGTTTTTCTTCCATTTATCATCTAATTTTTCTTCCTTTCTTTCTATTATTTCACCTTATTTTCGGTCTTTTCTTTCTATTACTCTATCCTTCCTCAATCTCTGTTTTTCTTCCATTTATCGTCAAATTTTCGTTCTTTTCTTTCTATTATTTCGCCTCATTTTCGTTATTTTCTTTCTATTATTTTGCCTTATTTTCGTTATTTTTTTTCTATTATTTTGCCTTATTTTCGTTGTTTTCTTTCTATTATTTTGCCTTACTTTCGTTATTTTCTTTCTATTATTTTGCCTTATTTTCGTTATTTTCTTTCTATTATTTTGCCTTAATTTCGTTATTTTCTTTCTATTATTTCGCCTCATTTTCGTTATTTTCTTTCTATTATTTTCGTTATTTTCTTTCTATTATTTTGCCTTATTTTCGTTATTTTCTTTCTATTATTTCGCCTTACTTTCATTATTTTCTTTCTATTATTTCGCCTCATTTTCGTTATTTTCTTTCTATTATTTTGCCTTATTTTCCTTCCTTTCTTTCTATTATTTCGCCTTGCTTTCGTTCTTTTCTTTCTATTATTTCGCCTTACTTTCGTTCTTTTCTTTCTATTACTCTGTCCTTCCTTAATCTCTGTTTTTCTTCCATTTATCATCAAATTTTCCTTCCTTTCTTTGTATTATTTCGCCTCATTTTCGTTCTTTTCTTTTTTATTACTCCCCCATTCTTCCATCACACTCTGTTTTTCTTCCATTTATAGTCAAATTTTCGTTCCTTCCTCTATTGATATCTATAAAATGTTTGTTTCTTTCATTCACATTCATTCTTTTGATTGGTCATTCTTTCATTTTAAGCTTGTTTTATTTTCTATTTATATATATTTTCTTCCTTCAATTTTCAAAGATATTTATTTTATTCTTTCTTCTCCCAAAATTCTCTTTATTCAATGCGTATTTTAACCCATTCTCTTTTTGATTTTCATTCCGTTTGAACTTTTTTTTTCACGCTTTCTTTCTTTTACTTTTTTCACTTTGAATTTCTGTTTTTCATATTTTAATTTTTTCTTTTCTTTCATTTAATTAATTTTTACTTATTTTCATTTGTCTGCACTTCTTTCATTTCCTTTTCTTCCATTTTGAATTTATTTTTTCTTCTTTTCTTTTATTTTAAATTCTTTTTTTTTATTTTCATGTTTTCTTTCTTTTGGTTTTGTTTTATTTTGAATACTTTATCGTATTATTTTTTTTCTTTCAATTTGAATATTTTTCTTTTTTATTTCTTTCTTTTACTTTATATCCTTTTGATGAAGGTTTCCTTCTCATTTTATTTCTTTTGCTCCTCAATTATTCTGAATACTTTTTCTTTTTTTCTTACTTTTGCTCTTTTTTTTTCATTTTGAATTATTTACTTCTCATCATCTTTCTTTTGGTTCTCTTTCATTTTGAATTCTTTTTTCTTTTATCTTTTTTAAAATTTGGTTTTATTTTATTTTGAATACTTTATTTTCTTATTAATTTTTTTTTCTTTCAATTTGAATAATTTTCTTCTTGTTTCTTACTTTTGGTTCCCTTTATTTTGAATAATGTTCTTCTTTTTCTTTCATTTACATTTATTTGATTTTGAAGAAATTTTCTTCTTTATTCTTTTATTTTTCTATTATTTTAGATAATGTTTCTTCTTATTTCTTTTACGTTCATTTAATTTTAAATACTTTTCTTTGAATTTCTTTATTTTGCTTTTTTTTTCATTTTTAATTCTTTTTCTTTCATATTTTTACTTTTGGTTTTGTTTTATTTTGAATACTTTATCTTATTTTTTTTTTTATTTGAATATTTCTTTATTTTCTTCCTTTTATTAGTTTTGCATTTTGATTTTTTCATATTTTCTTTCAATCCATTTTCTTGTTCATTCGATATTCTTTTCTTTTCTTTCTTTACATACTTTCTGTTTGGTTTTTTTCTTTATTAACTCGTACTTAATTTATTAATTATTAATTAATAAATTATTAATTATTAATTAATTTATTAATTTATTAACTGGTACTTAATTTATTAATTATTAATTAATAAATTATTAATTATTAATTAATTTATTAATTTATTAACTCGTACTTAATTTATTAATTATTAATTAATAAATTATTAATTATTAATTAATTTATTAATTTATTAACTGGTACTTAATTTATTAATTATTAATTAATAAATTATTAATTATTAATTAATTTATTAATTTATTAACTCGTACTTAATTTATTAATTATTAATTAATAAATTATTAATTATTAATTAATTTATTAATTTATTAACTCGTACTTAATTTATTAATTATTAATTAATAAATTATTAATTATTAATTAATTTATTAATTTATTAACTCGTACTTAATTTATTAATTATTAATTAATAAATTATTAATTATTAATTAATTTATTAATTTATTAACTCGTACTTAATTTATTAATTATTAATTAATAAATTATTAATTATTAATTAATTTATTAATTTATAAACTCGTACTTAATTTATTAATTATTAATTAATAAATTATTAATTATTAATTAATTTATTAATTTATTAACTCGTACTTAATTTAGATTATTTTTCTTACTTTTTTTCTTTGACTTGATCACTTTTTTTTTCAATTTTTTCATTTCATTTATTTTTCCTTATCTTTCGATAAAACTCGCGAATATTTCTACCTATATTTTCGTTTTTATTCCGAATTTATTTTCAAGATTCGATTTTGTTTTTGTATTTACTAATCAAGACTCAATCTGATACAAATCCACCAATGAGGATCAAACTGACCCCAGTAATAATGCTAGAGAAGTATTAACACGAATGGGTGCATCCGCTACAGATTAATCGATGCTTAAGCTGGCACATGGATTGATTAGGGAGCGATGACCCTACCTAGTTGGTCAGTACTTAGATGGGTGACCGCTTGGGAATACCAGGTGCTGTAAGCGTATAGTGACGGATTTGCGTTGTGGTGCAGTGGATATCGGCTCGGAAAGAGAAATCGGTGAGCCGAGTTTGAATTCCAGTTGAATACCCTGCATTCACTTAAGCACTGGTACCCTTGGGAAAGGTATTAATCCATCTTTTCCCTCCAGTTATAGGTCAAATAACAGGGTAGAACTTGGGAACCCTGCCCTTAAAAACAAATCCCAATGAATCTTGATACTCGAAAAGAAAAAAGTCTTACTAGACACAAAACTTATATAAAAACAACAATAGATTGTTGAAAGAAAAAGGTATTACCAGCAGTAAATAAATAAAAATTAGTTGGCAATAAATTACCCGCCTTCAAAACAAAACAACCAACCAACCCTACCTAGTCAACAGTGTGCACGGAATAATTATTTAAAATTAATTCATGTATTTCCCGATATACAGGCTGCATCCGAAATACCTTAAAGGTTTACAAAATGACCAAAGTAACTGATATTAAAAAGATATTTCACCTTTGTTAAAACAAAGAAATAGATCTCTTATTTATTTGTTTTTGAAGATGACAGTCTCCAATTAGTGATGTACACGATTTGTAAAGTTTCTTATTACCAGGAATTTAGAGCGCTTCAAGGTCTTTTAGGTGGTTTTCCTTTAAGCACTGAACTGGTAGCTGTGAGATTTTCAACGCATGACAGTATGAATTTTTTATCAAGACCAGCATGATTCCGACAAAAATTGAAACAAGTACGAAAATTTCTCTGTGTTGCATTTACAGAAACAACAGTCTATGAAAAAACAAAAAATAAAGTTCCACCTCCAAACACACGGTATACACCAGTCCAAACCGTAACAGTAAGTGATGTTAATAAAAATAAATCGTAAATGATGAGCTAGATGAAGAGACTATTTCTTCTTGACTAAGTCTACTATCGCCACATAGATGCCAATTAAAAATGTGAGAAACATTTAATGCCCCCTGTTTTTATGGGGAAAAATTACAATATTCAGTCATCCATAATTATATTCCAGTTACTTTTCGATACTGCTATTGTTTTTTAAGCGTAGCTTAGATATGCCACAGGGCCGAAATTATGGGACACCTAAAGAGGATCAAACTGACTATTTTGTGGTAATTGATCTAGGGAGACAAGCTTGCTGATTGTTACGCCACGTCAAAGTTCCCAAAAAGTACTGCTATGGGTTGAAAATCTCAGGGAAGATCAGTCAGTTAAGTGCCATACGTGATACACGCTTGAGCGATCATGTCTCGAAAGAGACATGACTGACTGGGCAGAAGATTATCCCGCAGTAGGTTGGCATTGCTTTCTGCGGTACTCGTTGACAGCCAAGGCTATAGAACCCAATCTGTCTTGTTATTTAACCCATAAGTGGAGAGAAGAGACAGATTACTACATTTCCCAAGGATATTTGTGCGTAAGTGAGTGCAAGGAATTCAACTAGAATTCGAACTCAGCTCCCTGATTTGTCGTTCCACTGCACCACAACGCACATCCTATATAGATTAGGTTCTGTAGCCTTGGCTGGCAACCAGTCTACCGCAAAAAGCAATGGCAACCTACTGCAGGTTAATCTTCTGCCTAGTCAGTCATGTCTCTTTTAAGACATGATCGCCCAAGCGTGTATCACGTACGGCCCTTAACTGACTGAATCAAAGCACGATTTGTACCTCGGCACAGAGAAGACAGTTAAATGATAAAAAAAATATGCACAACTTCAGGATCATCGAAAACTTTAAACATCTTCTGTAACCGCGTATGGTAAATTGAGGCCACCATTTTAGAGGATGACATTTTTAAAACCAATTTCTTTAAACAACAGTGTATGAAATTTTCTAAAGCAGTTACATTTGTCTTCTTATCCTGCGGGAGTTATTTATTAAAATTCCGGATAATTGAAAAGGTAATTTAGGTTTTCAGTTATCCGGGATTTTGAATAACCCGAGCAGATTTTTCCAAACACTGTCTTCAGATGTCAAGATAATAGTGGAATTACTGTACTATTTTATACTAGCCGTATAGCCCGGCGTTGCTCGGGTGTAATGAAAGCTTTAAAACTAATCCATGGTTCTAGAGCTCAGACTCAGCCTAAAGAATATTTGTGTGAAGTTTGGTGAGAATCGGATAAAAATTGTGGATTTGTATAAAGGACATACAGACAGATGAACAGAAACACACACACAAACATCTTGCCTTTTATATATATATATATATATATATATATATATATATATATATTATCTATTTTCTGCATTATTGCAAGAACTGCAACATTGAAACTTCTGAATATCGTTTCTTATGTCTTTGTCTTTGTCTATGAGTGTATCAAATTTGATTAAAATCGGACGACTCCTTCTTTAACCCGATTTTTTCGATTATCGATTCTCAATATTTATCGGGGGTACCTCGACACAAAACCAAGCTAAGAACACTCGCAGACGCTTATAGTACAACTGTGTAAATTTTCAAGAAAATCGGTTCACACACACACACATACACACACACATACACAGAGACAAAGTTCCATTTATAAATAAGTTTAGATTTGGCTATGTTTACAAAAATACAACTAAGAATATAGACAATATCAGATTGATACGGATAAAGATATAAATTACGACAAGATTGATTTTAATTTTTATTTCTCAGTCTATGTCTAACTATAATACGATGAACCAACATGCATCATTTATACATCTGTGTGTGCTGTGGTCGTTATGGTCAACGGAAAGTGGCGCACAGATGACGCTCACTGATATGCAGCCCACTGAGTCAATCTAACAACAGGCTTTCTGCTATCTTCTTCTTCTTCTTGTGCCGTGTCCCTTCATGACGTAGGCGATCATGAACTTCCACTTGGCGTTGTCTCTTGTCGTTCTCAATATTTTTTCTCTTGGAATCTCTTCTAAGCCTCACCCCGCCATCCATTTTTTCAGATCTAACATGTACGTCTCACGCTGCTTTCCCATATCTCCCCTTCCCTTTATCCGACTTGTGAGTATTAAATTCTCCAGGCCCGCCTTCCTCATTGCGTTTCCCAAGAACCTCATTCGTCTTTTTCTAATATTTTGTATCAATATTCTGCTCGTTTGCATCCTTTCCAACACGTCATAGTTGCACACGTGCTTCGTTCATGGTATCCTCAGCATCCTTCTGTAAAACCACATTTCTGCTGCCTCAGGCATCTCCTTCATCCTTGATGACATCGTCCAACATTCACTTCCATACAGAAGGACAGATCTCACGTAGCAATCCAGTACCTTTTTCTTTATTTCTAATGAGACTTTCTTGTCTTTCAGTATTCTGGTTAGCTTCTAAAATAAGTCTTTGGCCATGCCAATGCCTCTTTGGATCTCCATGTCACACATTCTATCCTCTGTCAAAACACTTCCCAGGTATTTGAATTTTTCATTTGTTTTATTTTAATTTCTCCGACTTGTAGCTGGCATATTGGGCTCCTCTTTTTGCTGATGGCCATGCATTCAGTTTTCTTTTAGTTTATTTCATAAGGTTTAGTAACGTTATAAGGAAACATCTCTGTACTGGCCGAAAAAGTCGAGCAAGCTTACTCTTTGGAAATGTTTTCGGCGAACGTTCTTTATTTTTCGAACGCTATTTTTTAGTGCAATTTTTGGTTTTAGTTTGATTGAGTGCCGTCAAGACGATGGGCGTTCAGAGTGACCATTTACCAGAAAACACCAGAGGCCGTTTTTGGACAGTCTTTTAGGATTCTCACGGAAATGTTTAAAGATTAGAGTACTCTGCTTAAATTAGTAAGTTGTATTGTAACAGCTCTGTGATCTTTACAATAGCAACGCCGAGCGTTTAAAAGGATGCTTTTTTCTTTTCTGTCAAATGTTATTTTTTTAGTATCATGTGAGGTTTTAGTTCGACTGAGGGCTGCGGCAATATGATGGGATGCGTGACTAATTACCAGAAAACACCAGAGACCCTTGTTAAACAAAATTTTATCGTAATAGTCTCAGTATAGAAATTTAGTATTGTATCAGTTTATTATTATTATATTAGTTTATTATTAATAATAGTAGTATTAGTAGTAGTAACATGATGATATTTTAAAAATCATTTCAATCCAAACAGTGCAGTAAGAACTCAGGCGAAGCATCTGATTCTTCTATCGGTCTATTAGTCTTCTACCTTTTTTAGCAAAGACCTAGAGGCTATAATTAATTCTGAATCTATCATGTTTTCGATAAGAATGGTGAATTTCAGGTTGTTGCTTTGTATATCTCAAAGGCATTTGACAGGGTTTCACAACTTGATAGGTTATGATGTTTCTGGGCGAATGTTTGAACTGATTCCGTCTTTCTTATCAAATCGCAATATGAAAGTTGTCTTGAATGGCAACTCTTCTAGATCTTTTTGTATGAATGCAGGTGTTTCCTAGAGCTCTATCCTTGGGTCTACGTTGGTTCTAATTTTCATAAATGATATTCCTGATGACATCAGTTCTCAACAAGGTATCTATGATGATGACGAAACTATTTACTCCTGTCTTAATAGTAATATTCGATAAGGTCAAATTAGCGACGGATTTTAAAAAATAAGTAGCTACAATCTGATTTTAAATGGGTCAGTGTTTAGTTTGTACATTTGAATGCCTCAAAAAACGGAATTGCTATCCATTGATCATCTGAGAAAACACGTTTACCTTCCATCAACAGGAGAGTGACTCATTGCGCCAACTCAGACTAACATTTTCATGAAGTGGAAAGGGTATATTGAATCAATACCTAAGCTAAGAAAGTTGATTCACGTATATTTTTAAGTTTGCTATTTTTCCTTGATTTAAATATTGCTGCCAAATCTCATCTTTTGGTCTAACTATATATTTGCAGATTCTTGATAAAATCGGAAGAAGAATCTGCAATGTTATTGGCTATGACCTGACATCTCGGCTTCAGTCCCTTTCACACTGCAGAAACGTAACTTCAGTCTGCCTTTTCTATACATACGTTCATAGTAATTGTACTGGTAAACTTCCCGCTATG
This sequence comes from Ascarosepion bandense, assembly GCA_037127315.1. NCBI lineage: Eukaryota > Metazoa > Mollusca > Cephalopoda > Sepiida > Sepiidae > Ascarosepion > Ascarosepion bandense. Next base: position 257,774 of record JBBBDQ010030491.1, read on the forward strand.
ATACCTAGACTTTATTAATTTAAGCTCAGTACTAGATTGGCGACAAGTTCTCATCATTTTACAGTTCAATTGATTAGATGTAGCCGTAAGTTCTTTGCTAACCGACTTGGCAGATCGCCTGTAGTCACTCTCCCACCGGCGTGACGTGTCTTCCCTGTACCTCTTCTATGAATACTTTCACGGCTTCTGCTCCGATGAACTCAGATCACAGGTGCCCCCTAGATACGAATTCGCACGAGATACTAGACTAGCAACTAGGTCCCACCTTTTTACAGTGAAACAGATAAAATGTAGCCGCAATATCTACTCCAACAGCTTCTTTTCTCGCATTTCCCGCCTGTGGAATTCCCTTCCACATACTTGCTTCCCCGACAGCTACAATGTAAGGTCAATATACATCTCCTAACACACTAGCACGCATCCATTCTCTCAAACACTCTTCCCATCTACATCCTTACCCGTCTAGCACCCTCCTTCTGAAATGTTCTATATCTAACCACTCTTTCTTACCACTTTCCCCTATGTAACCAATAGTGGCAGCGGAATGCCTTGCTTGGGATGAAATGATTAAAAAAAAAAAACAGTTTATTTTATCTTCTAGCTTGTGGCACTCCTTTCTTGCTATCCAGTCAACTTTGATCTTCAAAAATTTAAATGCAATGCCAGCCGTATTATTCTGTCTTCTTAATCCTTGTTCTCTTATTGTCATCTCTCTTTCCCTCTCTCTCTCTCTCTCTCTCTCCCTCTCTCTCTCCCTCTCTCTCTCCCTCCCTCTCTCTCCCTGTCTACCTCCCCCCTCTCTATCTCTCTCTCCCTCACTCTCTCTCTAATATAAGTTTTTCTCATATTTTCTAACATTCAGTAACCCTTTGCGTCTTAGTAACATTATTGCCTTGCTTGAGGTGAAATGATTAAAATAATAAAAACTAAAACTACTCAAATACAAGGTATTACTGAGTGTGAACGAATAAGAAAAAGACAAACATTGTTTAAGGAGCGAGAAAAATAAAATGGGAGGAGGTCCTGTGCGTGACGGTAAACTGCATCTGGCAGCAAGGCCTCTGATTGGGAGGTTGTGAGGAACATGGAACTACATCTTAATTGCTATCTGTTCCACGTCCACCCTGACCCGTAGTAGTAGCACCTGTTAGAGTCCCAGTTATGGGCAAATAGTTAACCCCCCAAACTGGGGTCAAAACACTACGAAAGTGTAAAAATAGACTTTTATAAAAATATATACGTCAAAATAAACTTTTATAGAAAAATATATTTTTTTGATGGAAAAATATTACTAACAATACATTTTTGAAGAAAAAAATTATTACCATAATAAATTTTAGACGAAAAAAATATTCTCAGCAAAACATTTTTGAATGCAAACTAGAAGACCTTTTCTGTTTTCTAAAATAAAAATTAATAAAAAAAAAAAATTCATTAAAATCTGACTAAATCAATCTTCTGACTATAACCGAACATTTAAAAAAATAGCTTATATCCTAACCTTTTTGGCATTAAATATCCCACGGAGGTTGATATGCCGTTAAACAAAACTCAAAAGGAGAGGAATCGAGAAGACAGTAGATAACAATTGTGACTGCATTTAATTTTTAAAATCACAGTTGGCTGGAAGCTAGACAAAAGTTTCGCAAGTGATAAGAATGAACAAAGAAACTCTTGGTATCGAACTTACATCTGTAAAATATAAAATGTTGGGACCTTGTTGCCAATCTAGTAACTTCCATAGAAGAAATCTCATAAGAATTACAATGAAAGTTTTCATAGAAATGGTACAGGGAAGCTACTTAGCAGCGGTGGAAGCCGAGATACAAGATGAGGACCATTAATATTACAGATTCTTCTTTATATTTTATCAAAAATTTCGAAATATATAGCAGGATGACCAAACCAGATGTAGCAGTAATAATGAAAGCATAAACAAATGGCGGAATTATAAATATGTAAGATAGATTCTGGGGAGACAATCTTTTAAAGTACTCGCAATTTCTCGTTGTTTCTTTTGCTCCCTCTCACTACTCTTCCAACTCAGTGAGGATGTTAAGCACGCGGCGAGGGGAACTTGTAAGTTTAATTGCCGTGTGAAGCAGACGCCCGGAGACTATCTATTTTCGGAAATCCGAGGTGACTAATGTCGGTTTAATAGAGTGCGGTTTCGTTTTAGAGGTATTAAAATTAGCCAGTTTCTACCTACTGCAGTTACCAGCATTTAACAGGATAACGTAGGCCATTTTTACATCAACTTGCAATTTGACCTTACAGAACGGATCAAACTTCCTATTAAGACAGGGAATTTTTGAAGTGTGTATTGGCAGACGTGAACAACTGGCAGCACTGCGAAACAGTGGCCTCACGAAGTAAACACTCTGTTATTTCAGTAACCATGGATCAAGATAAATTTCTACGCAAGTCAGATGAGACCCATTTTCATCTCACAGGTTACGTGAATAAGCAGAACTACCGTTACTGGGCAGACACAAATCCTAATGAAGTTCATGAGCGCCCTCTATTCACTATTAAGGTGAGAGTATGGTGTGCTGTTTCATTAGATGGGATCATCGGACCTTATTTTTGTGCAAATGAACAGGGGATCTCAGTCACTGTTACTGTCTCAACAGCAGATTTCAAGAATGCATTCGTACAGGAGGACGCCATCTACAGGACGTAATTTACAAAAAAATGAAAATTCCATCATCGTTTCTTAATTGGCATGTTTTATGGTTTCAATTACTTTAAATAAAATATTTTTCTTCCATCACTCTTGGTTTTATTGGATTGTTAAAAAGTTATCGTTTTTTTAGGTGGGGTCACCCTATAGATGTGTCATTGGCATAGATCTCTGTAATTAACAATACTAATATTGACAAGTGATTGTTATTTTATATTGATTTATTATTAACATTAAAATATTCTTTAATATCTCATTATTATCTTAATATTAGTATTAAAGTAATTATTAATGTCCTGTTATTATTTTTATTATTTCATGCAATCGACCAAATGTTTCGACGTTAATATCGGAAACTTAGTTTCCTCAAATCTCCGTGCACATTTCAAAGTACGCTCGCAGACCCCTGCCACACCGTTGACGGCGTGAGTTTTATTTTTGCAGTAATTTTCGCCTTGTACAAGGCCCGAGGGCCACTCGAAGTAGGGGGTTACAGAATAAGATGCGGAACGCTTCCGAATATACGAGAAAGATACCATAGACTTAAAAAATTTGTTTCAATAAAGAAAGAAAGAAAAAAAAAACAAAGAAAGAAAGAAGTTTTTAAAGTCTTTTCCAGTGGAATGGAACAATATTTTTTATTTTTTTATTTATACTCATTTACTTCTTAAAATAATGACAGAATTCATACTTATGATTGTTACTGCAATAATAAAGTTGTTTTACTCGAGAACACTAACTATGGGTATATAGTCAGTCAGTTAAGTGCCATACGTGATACACGCTTGGGCGATCATGTCTCGAAAGAGACATGACTGACTGGGCAGAAGATTATCCCGCAGTAGGTTGCCATTGCTTTCTGCGGTAGACTGGTTGCCGACCAAGGCTATAGAACCCAATCTGTCTTGTTATTTAACCCATAACTGGAAGGAATAGACGGATTAATACCTTTCCCAAGGGTATTTGCGCGTAAGTGAATACAATTGATTCAACTGGAATTCGAACTCGGCTCCCCGGTTTCTCGTTCCGAGCCGATATCCACTGTACCACAACGCACATCCGGGTATATAGTACCCAGCGCAAATGACGCCATTTTGATTACAATTTCATTAAATTTTCAGTACCTGATTTTCTTACCTAAATGATGTTTTTTAGTTCCTACTAATGTTTAACTCAAAGTACAAATTTTGAAGTGTTTGCATGTAAAATATTTTAAATAAAGATTTATATTTAATATTTATTTTATATTGTCAAAATCGGATATGATATACCCATATTTAGTAGTGGTGTAACTTTAATTGAGAGTTAGTGTTTCAAGGTTAAGCTCTAACATTTAACAATGTGATAGAAGAATTTCTACGGATATTTTATTATCGTAGAACTAGCCTCGAGTTTATTCAAACATACACTTAAGAATTACGATTCATCCGAATATTAAAATAGAAAAATCATGTATTTTTCACGTGCCTTTCTTGCAATAATAATAATAATAATAATAGTGGAAGAAGAAACTGCTATAGAGCAAAGCAATCCTCGCAGAACTAGAAGTTCCATCGAGATTTATTATTAATGGACACTCTCTTAGGAACATATAGGCTGATAAGATCGTGTTGAGTGCAGACACAGACGGGAAACTGCAAGAACTCTTACACAATGAGAGCAAGAAGAATATACTATGAAATGAAAGAATTCAGATTGTGTGGTCATGAGCAAAAGGGACAGTCCAAGGGGCGACGTACAAAGTGAGAACGTCAAAATGAAGCAAATATCTGGGAAACGTTATAACAGACTAGGGAACATATGGATGCAGAAGGTGCAGCAGTTGCAAAATGCCTTCCAAAAGCTAAGCAAAGTATTAAGAAACAGGACACTTTCATTAGAAACAAGTGCCGAACTGTCATGTAATATCAATTCTCTTCTAAGGCTGTGAATACTTAACAATCTCCTCATGGATGACAAGAAGAGGAGGCAACAGAGATGTTCTACAGAATGACGATGAGAATGCTGTGAACGGAGCAGGTATATAACGAGGACTTTTGATTAAAATGGAAGCAAAATAGATACTTTTATATAGAATCAGGAATATACAGCAAGGATTTATGGGACAAATAATGAATACTTAGCAATCTCCTCATGGATGACAAGAAGAGGAGACAACAGAGATGTTCTACAGAAGGACGATGAGAATGCTGTGAACGGAGCAGGTGTATAACGAGGAATTTTGATTAAAATGGAAGCAAAATAGATACTTTTATATAGAATCAGGAATATACAGCAAGGATTTATGGAACAAATAATGAATAAGTTGACACTGACAGAATAAAGCAAGAGGGAGTGAAAGAAAAAAACTACCGGAAATGTTTGTGTAAATGTGTAACAGCAGAGTGCGAGAAGAACCGTAAAAAGAATATATATTACTCAGAGCCACAAAGAACAAGAAGTTATAAGAGAGCCATGATCTGCGACGTCCTGAGGGCACATAGAAGACAAGAGTTGCTGACGAGGAAGAGGGGAGTGGTGATGATGTTGACACTGACGGTAACAAGCCAGAGTGGCGTTTCGTGGCCTTGGGTCAAAATTTTCTCATTACTCCGACTCTGTTGGAATGTCAGGCAAATTAAAGCTACGCGAAAACAAGTTAGAAGATAAATTAGCAAAAAGAATTTTGTTTAATGAAATAAAAAGAAATCGCCGTAAGGCAGTGAAGTCGAAGCCTTCAGACCCGAACTCTATTTCAGCGAAGGCACACCCACGTAGAACGGCGCGTGCCTTTTTTTTTTTTTTTAAAAAGCAGTTTCAAACCGAGAAATGCTGAAAGAACTGTTCGGGTTATCATCATTATTTATTTTTTAACTCCTGAATTTTTCCGTGGATTCTTATTTTTGGTTATATTACTCTTCAGGTTATAGTTAACTATGTTTCCCGAAGTAAATTTTGAGTCTTATTCTTCTTCTACTTCTATGTGCCATGCTCCTTCAGGACGTAGGCGACCATGGCCTTCAACGTCTCCCTATCTCTGGTAGCTCTTAGCTCACTTTCTCCTGTTACCCGGACCAAACCCCGCTCTGCCATCCACCTGCTCAGGCCCTACAAAAATGTTCTCAAGTTGACTCCTCTATTGACTTAAAATAGAAAAATTATTTACTGTTTTACTTAGGTTTTACCGCTTCATTTTGAACTGTTCATTACGTAACTCACCCCTGCTAAAACCCTTCTTGACCATTCCAAAGACCAATAATAATAATAATAATAATAATGCTAATACTAATACTAATATATAATTAGTAGAGTAGCAACATATTATTATAATGACCAATACTTTTACTGATTTTATATTGTGTTTTATTTCAGGCAGTGACCGATTACGTTTTTAATTATAACAAAATGAACGGACGTAATTAAAAGGAGGATAGAAAAAAAAAACTCCGGTAGTTTAATGTGAAAGAATTGACAAAAAAGAGAAAGCAATAATAAAAATGAGATAACCGGTTATCGCTCTTCACTCATCAGAACTCGATCAAGAAAAGGATTTTTTTTTACACAAACACAACCGTCTAAGAGGAAACATGAAACAGAAAATACACGTGCATCATTAATATAACAGACGGATATATATTTAAAACACTTTAATCCAGAAGGAAAAGCAGGAAGGTAAATTCCAAAGACCCGATCCTAATTAATATTAATATTTTAATATTAAAAAATGATCCAGGTGGAAGGCTCAATGCCGATGAAATGTTAAATCTCTCTTAGGGATTTAATGTAGAAATGATCATACAACAGTTTTGAACTTCGAAATTTATTTTATATATATATATATATATATATATATATATATATATATATATATATATATAGTCATCCGCAGACAGATCTATTTCGATGTATCACAGCTCATTAGTACGGATTTTTCTGATTATTGATTTTCGATATTTATCGGGCGTACCTCGACACAACTCCTAGCTAAGAACACTCGCAGACGCTTATAGTACAACTGTGTAAATTTTCAAGAAAATCGGTTCAGCCATTTCGTAGTCTATAGGTGACGGACACACACACAGACAAAGTTCCATTCATAGATAAGTTTATATATATATATATAATGTATTCGTTTCTTTTTTTATCTTCATAAATATAGTTCTACAGAAGGATGCTGAGGATACTGTGGACTGGGAATGTGAGCAAGACGAGGTTTTGGAGAAGATACAAACGAAAAGGAAATTTATACTTAACATCAGGAAGAGAAAGTTGAGGTTCCTGAGACAAGTAATGAGGAAGGAAAGTTTGGAGAATCTAATACTTACAGGACGGATAAAGGGAAAGAGAGGGAAAAGCAGCGCAAGACATACTTGATGGGCTTGAGCAAATGGTTGGCGAAGCGGTGTTCGGGACGAAAAGTGTTAAGAGCGACAATGGATAGTGTCAAGTGGAAGTCCATGATCGCCTACGCCCTGAAAGGTTATGGCCCACAAAGAAAAAGAAGAGAACAATTGTTCTGTTCTATAATTTATTCATTCTTTCATTGTGTTCAATTCTTATATTTCTTTCATTATTCTTTCATTATTCTTTCATTATTCTACCCTCGTCACTCTTTCTCAATTTCGTTTTAAGTTGCAAGTCTTTCTTTTATTGTATCTTTCTTTTCTTCTTCATTGACTGTTTTTCTTTTTATCTCCTTCTCTTTTTTTGTTTCTCATTTAACTTTTTTTTCCCTTCCTCTTTCTCTTTTCCCATACCATCTTTCCATGAATACATCTCTACCCTTTCTTTTGCACTATTCCTGTTCGTCATCTTCTTTCTAACCTCGTTCCCGCAGCATGCGAAAATAACGTCCTAAAATAATGGAGCCACCTGCAAAATAACAAAAATAAAAATTTGGAAAAACTTCTTTTTTTAAAAAAAAAAATTTAGGGTTATGAGTAAACGAAAGCAGATTAGTTTTCTTCTTTTTCTTTTTTTCTTACTATATTTTTTTCTATGTTTCTCTTTCTCGTTGATCCCAATTAGTTAGAAAAAGATCCCGACACCGTTCCGCTTAAAAAGAAATTTTAACTACCATATCCCCCGTAACTCACTTATACAACTCCTCAAATTGCCAGAGACACACACTGGCAACATCACACGCACTCATGTAGAACTATTATTAGCACATATTATGCATATATATATATATATATATATATATATATATAGAGAGAGAGAGAGAGAGAGAGAGAGAGAGAGAGAGAGAGATGCACTACTCTTTATACTCATACACACATTCATTTGGTTTGTTGTGTGAGTGGAAAGTGAGGTGTGTCGTTTTGTGTTAACATGCATGAGATACAGACATACACACGCACACACACAGAGACACAGACACAGACACACACACACACACACACACACACACACATATATATATATATATATATAGAGAGAGAGAGAGAGAGAGAGAAAATAGAGCGATAAAGAGAAAAAGAAAGAGAGAAAGCAGGGAACTGATTAAGGTGATACTAAATAGATTTATAAAAATAGATTACCACTTAGATATGCAGTAGAGAATGTTTTACGCGTTTCGTCTTTTTTTGTCTTTTAGGACATCATCGAATTAAAGTGGGTTTACGTTGATACAACTACATGAATGAGAATGGCCGCTGAGAATTTTGAATTTAATTTTTTTAATAGTCTTTTTTATTTTATATAATAATTTCATTTTGCCTGAAATTGTTCTTGGTATATACAGATGTATATATCGTTTTCATATATATATATATATATATATATATATATATATATATATACAGATAGATAGATAAATCTGAATAGATTATAAAATCTACTGTTAAGTGGAGCAAGGAATGGCTTGTTAGTTTTAACGCCTCTAAAACAAAACAGCTTTATACTAATCATTTCAGAGATCACATTTTGCCATCTACCAGCATGGCTGATTCTGATCTCCCAGAAAGTGACGCATTGTGCCTCCCTCTTCTTCTTCTTCTTCTTCTTCTTCTTCTTCTTCTTCTTCTATGTGCCATGCTCCTTCAGGACGTAGGCGACCATGGCCTTCAACGTCTCACTATCTCTGGTAGCTCTTAGCTCACTTTCTCCTGTTACCCTGACCAAACCCCGCTCTGCCATCCACCTGCTCAGGCCCTACAAAAATATTCTCAAGTTGACTCCTCTCTTGACTTAAAATAGAAAAATTATATTGAACCAGTTGTTAGGTCTGCTACTAAGTTGGTTCACGATGTCGTTCTAGACAATTTATCTCTCCAGAATCTATTTTGCATATTTCTACCATTCGTCTATGATTCTAATATCGCTGCTACATATTGCTCTAATGTTCCTGCTATATATTTAGAGATTATTGATAAAATCCATAGAAGAATCTGCAATATTATTGGACCTGACCTGACATACCGGTTTTAATCTCTTTTCCACCGCTGTGATGTAGCCATTTCTATATATACTTTCATGGTAGTTGTTCTGATCAATTTTACTCCGTAGTACATAGATTTATGAATTCCGTTGGTTGATTGTGTTTAGCGGTATATCAATCTCTATTGATTATTTAATGCTGAAATTTAAATAATTTAAACGAAATTTTATCGCTTCAGCCACATATATTTTGAACGCAACTATATGACTTCAACTACAGATAGAATGTGTTACTGGTCATGCATTTTCTGTGTGTTTTATATATATATATATATATATATATATATATATATATATATATATATATATATTGTGGATTTTGGTTGAGAAACCACACAAAATAAATGATCACAAAAACAGATATGGAGATAAAAATTGTAAGTTACATTGAACAAAAATATATAGACTGGAACACGGGTTAGTCAAGTCAGGAATACTAAGAATACTGTTAGTAGGAATCAATATATACAATTTTGTAGTAAAGAAGTAAGTCCGGGTAATGAGTCTATATTCTTACTGACCAACTAGCGGCCGTACAGCGACTCATCTCCCTTCATCTCCGTATAGGCAGGATTATATGTACACCTTAGACGAGTCCATTCTTGTATCCAAAAAAAAATGATCTCCAAAAATAAAAATGTGTTATTGGTAGTTTTACTATTAAAATGTACTTTTACACTTTTACAGTGTTTTTTTTTCTTTTTTCTACAGAATGCTGCTGCGGATATCATAGACCGAGCATGTGAGCAATGATGAGGTTTTGGAAAGGATAGAAACGAAAAAGAAATTAATACTGAGCATCAGGAAAAGATAGCTAAAGTTTCTAGGACATGCAATGAGGAAGGAGGGCTTGGAGAACCTGATACTTAAAAGCCAGATAGAGGGAAAAAGAGACGGGAAAGCAGCGGATAACATATTTGAATGGCCCGAGCAGGTGGATGACAGTACAGGGGTTGCGTGGTTTTACAGTAGAAAACGTGCTAAGAGCCGCCAGGGATAGGGAGACCTGGAAAAGCACGTAGAAGAAGAATTGTTTTGGGGTGGGCGTGTTTCCTATTTGCGTGTAACTGGGACTCGAGAAAGTGCTAATACCTTGGTCAGGGTGAAGCTGGGAACAACACCAATTAAGAGGTGGTTCCATGCTCTTCCAGAGGAAGTTTTTTTATCCTTTTGCCGCAGGCAAGGTAGTTTAAATGCCACTTCTGCATAGGGGGTTACATAGGAAGAAAGAGATGACAAAGAGGGACATGTTATAAAGGGTGTCAGGAAGTGGATATGAGAAGGATGAGAATACTGGTGTGACGATAGAGGAGCAGACGGAGAAAGGAACATGGGAGAAAGGATGCGAAACATTAAGATAAGAGATGACAATTGACTTTACATATAAATTCCTGGAGATTGTAGCTGTCGGTGAAGCAAGTAAAAGGAAGGAAATTCCACAAGCGGGAAGTGCGAGAAAACAAGCTGTTAGAGTAGAAATTGCGTTTACACTTTACTGGTTTCACTGTAAAAGGGTGGGACCTAGTTGCTAATCTAGTAGCTTGAGTAAATTTATACATAGGGGACACCAGTGAGCTAATTTCATTGCAAATAGTATAAAGTAAACGCATTTGTAGAAGAGGCACAGGGAAGCCACATTACGCCGTTGAGAGAGTGACTGCATCTGAGCTGCCAAGTCGGGTTCGATCACATTACAGATTCTTCTTTGAATTTTGTCAAGGACCCCTAGGTCGATGGCAGGGGTACCCGACCAGATATGACAGCAGTATTCAATACACGGGCGGATGTTAGATTTATGAATTGCTGCCGGATCTAGTTTATTGTGATAACTGGGGCGGCTTTATCAATTTTAGCGCAGTACTATCACAGGATGTGCGTTGTGGAGCAGTAGATATCGACTCGGAACGACAAATCGGGGAGCCGAGTTCGAATTCCAGTCGAATTCCTTGCTTTCACTCACGCACAAATACCATTGGAAAAGGTATTAATCCGCCTCTTCCGGTTACGGATTAAATAACAGGACAGATTGCGTGCTATAGCCTTGGCTGGCAACCAGTCTGCCGCTGAAAGCAATAGCACCCTACTGCGGGATAATTTTCTGCCCAGTCAGTCATATCACGTATGGCATTTAACTGGCTGACTATCATTTTACAGTTGAATTGGCTAGATGTAAAAGTAAGTTCTATGTAAACAGTTTCTTCTCTTGCGTTTCTCGCTTGTGGAATTCTCTCCCATATTCTAGCTTTCCAGCCAACTTCAAAACTTTAAATGCAATGTCAATCATTATCTAGGTGATTCCTCTTTTTTTATTGTTCTCGCTTCTTGATAATGTTTTTCTTCTAATTATTTTTTTCTTACTGAGTAAACACTTTTGTCTTAATGTATTTATTGACTTTTCTGGGTTGAAAGGATAAAAAGATAATATAGTCTGAGGTAATAAATGTATATAGTCATCCACATACAAGCATGTTTTGTAGTATTAAAGCTCATCAGTGTAAGGAGACAACTGCTTTTAGCCGAGGTCGGAAGTCGGCCGATTTGAAATCAGTCAGAGGTTCTACCTCTAAGATATCAGCGCAAAGCTGAGAGAGAAGGATTTTACCGTGTTATATACGTGGTGTATACACACGACATCAGATAAGAGAACTCAGTTCATGATAGATAGATAGATAGATAGATAGATAGATAGATAGATAGATAGATAGATAGATAGATAGATAGATAGAAAGAAAGAAACAGCCTAATATATATCTATATGTATATGTATATATATACACTACCGGCCATCATTATTAGGCGACCCTAGTGTTTTTAAAAAATGATGTACTATTTTTTTAGTATTTATTGCCAAGTGAATAATTGTAAAGGAAAATAGAATGGTTCTTCTGATAATACTGTACAATAACATGTGCATCAAATGAATTTATAAATATTTAATAATTACCTATATTGCAGTTGCATCAAGGAAAGAATGAAGAAAAATTAAGGTGATTCGGTGAGTTCATCTTTGCTTCCTTGCCTTGTAAAATTTTGCAAATAATAATAACAAAATAACCATTCTATTTTCATTTAGAATTATTCACTTAGAAATAGTATGAAATGCATCCTTTCTTTTAAAAAAAACTGGGGCGGCTATAATTATGGCCACCCCAAGTAATATATATATAGTATAACCCGGATATAAGAGACCCCGATATAAGAGAAACTTTGATATAAGTGAGATTTTGTCTGGTCCAAAATTAGAGCATGTAGTAAGGTATATAAAATAGACCAAACCCGGATATACGAGACCTTTCATCCGGTCCCGACACTCTCTTATATCAGGGTTACACTCTGTGTGTGTGTGTGTATATATATATATATATATAGAGAGAGAGAGAGAGAGATAGTGAATGCATATGAAGACTATGAAAGCCCCTTCTGCTCAATAAATTAGCCTTTAGCCATCGAAGCAAAGTGAACGAAAGAAAAAGTTACAGTGACGCCCTAAATTATATCCCCTCGTGTGCCAACTAATGCTGTTGACGAAGATATGGCGATATAAATTATTTCAAAAGCACAGATTTCTGAAGAATTAGACTGAATCATATTTCAATTTACAAACCTTTTCTTGCATCCAATCTTATTTTGCATTGATCAAACATAAGGATATTTTATCTCACCCTCTATTTGTTTGTTTATATCCCTCTCACTCTCTCATTTTATCTGTATGTCTCTGTATTCCAGTATCTATTTGACTGTTTATATGTGTTTATCTATTAGTAATTTTATCTATCTCAGCATATTCACGCAATATAAATTTCATTTAGTTCATATCTATCTAACTAGCTAGGTAGGTAGACGCTGTGTATAAAGATGGCCGACCTTCACTACACTAAATTGACTCTTGTATTCACTATGAGAGGAAGGGCCGCACATAGAAATCGCAGATTGTGTCGCAATGTTTGTTACACGCATTGCCGACTCACTACAGTATTCGCTATTATTAAGGAAAAACTTGAAGCAACTCAAATGTGTTTCTACAGAAGGATGCTGCGGATATCATGGACCGAGCATGTGAGCAATGATGAGGTTTGGGAAAGGATGAAAACGAAAAGGAAATTAATACTGAGCGTTAGGAAGAGACAGATAAAGTTCCTGGGACATGCAGTGAGGAAGGAGGTTTTGAAGAACTTGATATTAACAAGCCAAAGAGAGGGAACAAGAGACAGGGGAAAACAGCGTATAACGTACTTGACTGGCCTGAGCAGGTGGATGACAGAACGGGGTTTTGCATGGTATAACAGGAGAAAGCATGCTAAGAACCAACAGGGATAGGGAGACGTGGAAGGCAATGATCGCCTATCTCCTGACTGGACAAGTCAGTCAGTTAAGTGCCATACGTGAAACACGCTTGGGCGATCATGTCTCGAAAGAGACATGACTGACTGGGCAGAAGATTATCCCGCAGTAGGTTGCCATTGCTTTCTGCGGTAGACTGGTTGCCGGCCAAGGCTATAGAACCCAATCTGTCCTGTTATTTAACCCATAACTGGAAGGAATAGACGGATTAATACCTTTCCCAAGGGTATTTGCGCGTAAGTGAATGCAATGAATTCAACTGGAATTTGAACTCGGCTCCCCGGTTTCTCGCACCACAACGCACATCCTTATCAAATCCTTACCAAATAGAGGGAACAAGAGACAGGGGAAAACAGCGTATAACGTACTTGACTGGCCTGAGCAGGTGGATGACAGAACGGGGTTTTGCATGGTGTAACAGGAGAAAGCATGCTAAGAACCAACAGGGATAGGGAGACGTGGAAGGCAATGATCGCCTATCTCCTGACTGGACAAGGCACATAGAAAAAAAAAAAAAAGACTAAACAGCTTCTTCACTAATCTATCGTTTTAGCTCTTCCTTGGAATATTATTAATCAGAACAATGTGCTTATCTGAGGATTACAACACACTCTCTCTTCTCTGTCTATATGTGTGTGTTTCTGTTTCTCTTACATATGTATGTATATAAATAAGTAAGTAGCTAACCTCGAGCCAACGGTCTTACCTCGGTTTCACCTAATGGATTATCAGGTGAAGTTGATTCCAACTTGCTCTGATGATCCGTTTGGTTAAACCTAGGTAAGTCCGTTGGCTCGAGGTTAGCTACTTATTTATTTTGCTCTGCTATTGTATTGAGCGCTTTACGTGTTAGGTTCCTCGTCTCGGGTTTTTTCTTTCGACTAGTACTTTGACTAATGTTCAAGTGCTTAGCTTGTTTCTTTTTTTGTTTCCAATTTTTCCCCTCCGCGTTTATACTCGGTGGGATTTTCGAGATGTGTTTAAAGATAAATTTACAGGTTTTTCTTTTTTTAATCATATCACCCCGAGCAAGGCGGTAACGCCACTGATGTGCAGGGGGCTACTTAAGAATGAACAGATTGGAAAAGAGAAAGCCGGTAACCACATCCTAAACAGGAAACAAGGGATGAGCCTCTTCACCCGTTCAATAGACCTGGGTGGAGTGTGAACCGGGCGATAGTTTAGTCTATCTACTTCAATTGAAAAAAAAGAGGAAAAGAATGAAAATAAGTAAAAGATTTTAAGTAAAAGATATATATATATATATCTAAGATTGTAAGTAAAAGATATATATATATATATATATATATATATATATATATATATATATATATATATATATCTTTTACTCACAATCTTTTACTTATTTTCATTCTTTTCCTCTTTTTTTTTCCATTGGAGTAGATAGACTAAAATATCGCCCGATTATAAAATGAATGGAAATAAGTAAAAGATTGGAAATATATATATTTTTATATATATATATATATATATATATATATATATATATATATATATATATTTCCAATCTTTTTCTTATTTTCATTCTTTTCCTCTTTTATATATATATATATATATATATATATATATATATATGAGTAGGTGCATTGTTTTTTTTTAAATTTTAAACTGTATTCTACTTATTAGCATGCTATTAGTGTACTATTCATTTGAAATTTAATCAGTACTATCTATCTCTCTATCTGAAACCTATGAAGCTACGTGTTGTATCCTGACAATAATTAGAATCTAAAAAAGTGTTTGTACCATATTCATGCGACAAAATAAGAATTATTTTTACATAATTCACGATACTAACAAATTGATCAGTGAGATGTATTTGCAGACAAATACATTGTACTTTTCAATCACCTCAAGCAAGGCGGTACCGCTACTGATGTGCATGGGGCTACATAAGAGTAAAAGTTTAGACAGGAGAAGAGTGAAGAGAAAGACGAACCAGTTACAGTGGGTGTCAGAGAAAGGGCAAGAGAAGGATGTGAACACAGGAGTGAAGAGAGTTACAAAGGTAGAGAGAAAGGAAAAGAACAAGATACACGGGGTGGATAAGTCAAGTGGATAAGAAATGAGAAGTGACACTGCATCTAAATTCCTAGATTCGTAGCTGGCAGGAAGGCAAGTATATGGAAGGGAGTTCCACAGGCGGGAAGCGCAAGAAAAGAAGCTGATGGAGTAGAATTGTCGCCTGCATTTGGTAGATTTAACTGGAAATGAGTGGGACATTGTTGCCAGTCTAGTTACACGAGAAAATTTATGTGGTAGCGGCAACAGTGACTTAATTTCGTCGGAGCAGAAGACATGGAAATATTGTAGAATAGCCAGAGGGAAGCCACGTCCCGCCGATGAGAAAATGGCTGGAGTCGAGCTGCCAAATCGGGACCTCTCATATTATAGATTCTCCTTTGGAGCCTGTCGAGAACACTGTAGTTGAATATATGGATCGAAATTCGACGAGTAGAATAAGTAAAAACAGGTATGAAAAAGTGTATTCAGTCTAACATGTTTCACTTTAACAAGCTTTTTCTGCGAATATTTAAAAACGAATTTCGAAACGAAAGAAAGTTCTACAAGTTGGAAGTGCGAGAAAAGAAACTGTTTAAGTGAAAAGACGATTAGGTTTAACTATTTCAGAGGTATAAATGGTGAGAGACCTATCTGCCAATCAATTAGCATGCATTAATTAATTTGGGCACCAGTGATCAAAGCCTGTTAAAGCAGTTATCATGAAAATATCTGTAGAAAAGACAGAGGAAAATCACATCGCATCGGTGAGAAAGTGACTCTACCCACGTCTATTGAACAGGTTAAGAGGCTCATCCTATGTTCCCTGCTTAGGATGTGGTTTCCGGCTTTCTATTTTCCAATCTTTTCACTATTACGTAGCCCCCTGCACATCAGTGGCGTTACCGCCTTGCTCGGGGTGATACGATTAAAAAAAAGGATCGATTGCATTGCCGATACTTCTTTGGATTTTCTCAAGAAACTCGAGGTGAATAGCACGAATATCCGACCAAAGATAGCAACAGTATTCAATGCACAGACGAATGTACAAATGTGCATGATGAATTATGAGTATATATATACATATATATATTTGTCAGCCATATACATGTCTGTTTCGCTGTATCACAACTCCTCCTCAGTGTGGCTAGACATCAAACTGCATCCGGCCGGGATCAAAACTCGACCGATTTGGTGTCAATCAGAGTCGCTAACCCCTAACTCATAGATACATGAAATCAAAGATGGAAAATTTTAGCTTGTTATATATATAAGAGGTGTATACACACACGCCCTTCACCGAAAGAACTCAATTCATTGCTGAAGAGTTATGCATACATCGCCGAAAGAGGTAACCGTTTTTTTCAAATTTTCGTGTCTAGAGTGTTCAATCGCAATGAGACAAAAATATACGTATATTTTGTTGGGCGAATATTTTTCTATAATAAGATTTCTCGAATGTTCAAGCCGGTAGACGAAAGTAACTTATAACAGAATCAGCTATGAATACTGTAGTAATGTTCTAAAATGTTTGTAAAAAGAACAGTATTTTCATGCTTTAACACGTGCATGACCATAATATTTCAACATATAAAAAATTCCATTTTGGATAATTTTCACGTTCTAATGAACACTAGCAATTTGTTAACCTTTATATTTGAAGAGGAAAAAAGGTACAGTAATTTTTAGTAACATATTTTTGAGGTTATTTTTTGTTACCATAACTCACACCCCTAAAGATGATCTCGGAAAAAAATTGAAAGTACTTGGGTACCTTGAGAAATGATTGATAACATCTGTCAACGTTACAGCTCATTTCTGACATCTTTCAATTATAATACGCGAAAGATTATCCGTGAGGAAAAACATATTTCATCAAAAATAATCAGAAATAATGTTTAAAATTTATTTAATATTATATATATATATATATATAGTCAATAACTAACCTAGAGGGCCAACGAACCTACCAAACTTTCACTAAATTGGATCTTCGGGGAAAGTTGGCTCGGAGGGTTTAAACGAGTATAAAGATAAGTTTATATATATATATATATATATATATATATATATATATATATATATATATATATATATATATAATATTAAATAAATAATAAAGGAAAAACTCCTAAAAAGTTGTAATTTAAAAATATATATTTTTGACAGTATTTATTGATTTCTATTATATATATATATATATATATATATATATATTTGATATTTCACACCGGCCTCGGCCTTTCATCAGAAACAAATGATTTTAAAATTTAAACTAGAAGCGTTCGTCGTGAGAGCGTTCGTCGCGAGAAGCGTCCGTCGTGTAATGTAGAAAGCAATAGTTTGAATATATATATATATATATTACATATAAAAAATTCAAAACTACCGAGATCGTATGGTCATTTTAACGGATGAAAGTAACCCTTTATCATCATCCTCTCGTAAGGTTTATGATAGATTGTTTGTAGTGTGTTGTGTGTAAAGACAACGGAAGTAGGGGTGGAGAAAGGAAAAAGAAAAGAAAGAAGAAAAAGAAGTAGATGAAGAAAAAAGGAGGAAGAAGAAAGGAAGAAAGAGGTAAGGAAGGAAGAGGAAAGGAAGAAAGAGGCAAAAATAAGTGTGTCAGATTAGCAGAGAGGAATGAACGCAGGCAAATAGGGGTGAGAGAAAACGAGATAGACACATTAACAAAAAGATAAAAATTTATTTAGAAATGCATGGTATCGAAATTTAGCTGGCTTTTTAAAAAAAATTTCCAATTTTTTTTTCCGTTTCAATAAAAAAAAAGAACTTAAAGAATGTTAAAATCAAAATAATTAGGTAAGTAATCTCAATGGAGTCTTGTAATATTAGATTAAATATTAAAACTGATCCAACAGAGAGCTCGATTTAAATTATATATATATATCGAAGAAAAATTTAATTTACAAAACCAATATTATTTCACATAAAAATTCAAATATTAAATTATGAGGATATGAAATGGCTATCCTCCAAATATAATATTTAAATTTACATATGGAATATATATATATATATATAGTGACACTTCAGAAATGAACTGATTTCTTTCGGTGACTGGCGTGTGTATACTGTTTATACTAAACACATTAAAATTGGCCTCCTCTGATTCCATGCGCATATTTCTTAGGGAGTAGCGACTCCGACTGACACCAAATCCGTCGAGCTTCGATCCCGGCCAGAAGCAAGTGGATGTGTCTAGCCACGCTGATCAGCTGTGATACAGTGAAACAGGCTTGTATGTTGATGACTACATATGAGTTAAATGTATGGATTGAAATTCGACAAGATAAATAGAATAAGTAAAGAACAGGTAAGAAAAAGTTTCTTTAAAAGTTTTTCGCTGTAACAAACATTTTCAGAGATTATTTAAAGACCAGAGATTTACTTGTTTACTTATTTATCTAGAATTTTAAACGGAAATCTATTTCGTTTTTTCATTCACACACAAACTAACGTATTCATCCGTCTCTTTCCTCCAGTTATGGGTTAAATAACAAGACAGATTGGGTTCTTTAGTCTTGGCTGTCAGCCGGTTAACCGCAGAAAGTAATGGTAACCTACTGCGGAATAATCTTCTGCCCAGTTTCGAGACATGATCGCCCAAAGCGTGTATCGCGTATAGCACTTAACTGACTAAAGCACAGACACATATTTATAAATGATTCTTTCCTACACATATTTTATTTTAAAAAAGAAAATCTTCCATCGTTTGATCATCATTTATCCATCACATCCATAGGGCAGCAACTTTTTGTTGCTGTAACAAACTGTTTTTTACGGGTCAGGGATGTTAGCCCTGCACCCAACCCCCAAACCTGGAGGACTGTTCTTGGTCCTTACATTTACAGCACCTGGTATTCCCAAATGATCACACATTTAAGTACTAACCAGGCTCGATGTTGCTTAACTTCGGTGTTAGGACGGGAACCAGTGTATTCAACACGATATAGCAGTAGACCCATCGCTTGATATTTGTATACAATTATTTCGCTACAGATTTAAACGGAAATGTATTTCGTTCTGTCATTCATACGCATACATTAGCAACATATAAACACACTTAATTCGTGCATATTTTAAATACGCTTAACACATGCCTTATTTTCGCATACATACACTTACATCTATCGCTTTTATTACACGTGGCACACGCATATGACATAAGATTTTTCTACATTTAAAAATATTCATCTATTGCCTTACTAGCAGTATAGCCCAGCGTTGCTCGGGTGTAATGAAACCTTTAAAACTAATCCATGGTCCTGGAGCTCAGACTCTTTGGACGTTGGCACGAAAGACTAAAAAGCAATAGTTGTTTCCAGTTAAAGCGAAACCGTAGACTGAAAGAAAAATAAATGGATGTTAGTCAAATTTTGATTTCCTGGTATCGATATCAAATAAGTTTTTCGTCGTAAACTGAATTTTGAAGGCTAAATAAGTCCTCTGAGTAAATGGTATCATGGCTGAGACTAAGAACTACAATTATACCTATTTAGAGCCAAACCCGAAGCAAAAACTAAAATAAAAGGGCTGATAAAATACAGACATAGAGGCAGATAAACAGACACACACACAAACATCTTGCCTTTTATATATATATATATATATATATATTAGCGATTGTCTGCACTATTGTAAGAACTGCAACCTTGAAACTTCTGAATATCGTTTCTTATGTCTTTGTCTATGAGTGTATTAAATTTGATTAAAATCGGACCACTCCTTCTATAACGCGATTTTTTCGATTATCGGTTTTCGATATTTATCGGGGGTACCTCGACACAAAACCTAGCTAAGAACACCCACAGACGCTTATAGTACAACTGTGTAAACTTTCAAGAAAATCGGTTCAGCTGTTTCGGAGTCTATAGGTGACGGACACCCCCCACACACAAAGTTCCATTTATAAATAAGTTTAGATTATACGCGACAAATATCTTACCAATAAAATTAAAACCCAATGAACATACTGTCTTCTTGCATCATTTAAAAAAGTTTTAAAATTTTTAAAACGATTCCTCTTTTAAAAATTTCTGAAGAAGTCTGTCAAAGTGAAACATGTTAGATCAAAGACTTTTTCTACATGTTCTTTACTTATTCTATACATACATATATAATATATATATATATATATATATATATATAGAGAGAGAGAGAGAGAGAGAGAGAGAGAGCGTAAAAGAGAGGGTGTCCCGAAATGTACTCACATTTTTACTTCGTCGTAAGTTTAAATATTTATTAACAAACATTTAATTTAATATCCAATTTAAACTATTCTTCTTGTAAGTTTATAAACATTAATATTTATTCATTTTAATCTTGTTTACTTGTCAGTAAACAGTGCATTTAGAGTGAGTACATTTTTGATACACCATGTATATATATATATATATATATATATATATATATATATATATATATATATATATATTTCTCTGCCTGCGTGTATACAGGCATGTGATGGGGTAAGTTCAAAGGTACGGGGTATATCAGGAGTTCAGGTGTGGGTGAAGAGAAATGTCAGGTGTGCACAGGTGTTTCTTTGTAGTTGTATCTTCAAACAGGGCCTCCAATATCCGAAGGTAGGTGACAAAGAAAGAAAGAATCGAAAGTTTGGAGAAGAGGATGGAAGAGTTATAGAAATAAAAAAAAAACGATGAAATCAAGAAGAACGGAGAATTTATTAAAGTAAGAATGAAATAAACAAAAGAAAAGATTAAGAAAGGAAATAAAATAGAAATGGAAAGAAAAGAGAAAGAGAAAAAAAAGAGAAAGTGAAACAGATAGTGAGTGAGTAGGCGAAAAAACGAGAAATATTTGAAAAGGCGGCAAGGAAGAATGTAAAAGAAAGAAAATAATGCGGCCAAGAAAGAGAAAAAGAAAGTAAAATTAAATATGTGAAAAGAGGGGAAAGTAAGAAAAAAGAAGGGAAAAACAGAGAAAACGATAAGAAAAAGAAGGTAAAAGAGGAGAAAAGAGAGAAAAAACGCAAAAAAACCCACAAAAACAAAAATGGAAGAAAAGACGGGATAAAGAAGAAAAAAGAGGAAGAAAAACAGAGAAAAAGAGGGGAACGAAGGATTAAAAGAGTAGAAAAACAGAAGAAAAGAGGGGAAAAGAATGAAAAAGAGAGAAAAAGAGAGGGGAAAAAAGAGGAAAGAGAATAAAAAGAGGGAAGAGGCGGAAAATAGGGATAAAAGTGGAAAAAATGGGGGACGATGTAGAAGAGAAACGAGAATGATAAAAAAAATTGAGGAGCATTAAAAAAGAAAAAAAGAAATATGCTAACGAGAGAAAAAAGGAGAAAACGAAAAAAAAAAGAGAAACAAATTAAAAGAGGGGAAAGAACATAGAGAAAAGAAATAGAGAAAAAGTAAAGATACGTGAAGGGGACATAAAAGAATGCAAAAATTGGAGGTAAAAAATGAAAAAAAATAAAGAAAGAAAATATAAAAGGAATTAAAATGTTTTATGGTTTGAAAGAAAATGGACAAAAAGGATAAAATTGATAAAAATATTTTATAATCTGTCAAGAAAAATAAGAAAGATTTGAGATAGAAGGAAAGAAAATGAATAAAATGATATTAAACACAGAAACAATTTTTGAATAAATATTAAAGAAAGATAGAAAAAATTAAAGATAGAAAAAAGAAAGAAAGAGAAAAGGAAGAAAAGAGAAAAGAAAAGAACAGAATGAACAAATAGACGTATGACGTGGAAAAGAAAAAAGAAGAAAAAATACTAATAAAAAAATGAAAATCTAAGAATAAAATAAACAGAATATAAAAAGTGTAAAAATGAAAAAAAAAAAAAAAAAGAACATTAAAAGAAGTAAAGGACGAAAGAAATAAAGACCGAAAAAATAGAATAAAGAAAAGTAAAAAGAAAAAGAAAGAAAAACCAGTAAAAAAAGAAAGAACGAAAGAAAGATAAAAATAGAACGAACAAAATATAAAGTGAAAAAATGCACAAATAAGAATGAAAGAAAAAGATTTATAAACGAAAGAAAGTACGACTAAAATCAGAATGAACAAGTAGAATTAAAGTAATTGAAAGGCGAGAAAACTCATCTGAATGAGAAAGAAAGAAAGAAAAAAAGAAAGAAAGAAAGTGATATGCAGGAAAATAAAGGCGGAGTAGAAAGAAAAAGGAATGCGATAAAAGGAATATCGAAAATAGATATATCTATATATATATAAAGGGCAATCTGAGTCTGTGTGTGACTGTTCCCTATGCACGCCTACATTTTTTAAACTACGCCATTCAACTTTTCTAGGGACATATATCTACAGGGAAGTCAGTTCGACACATACTTTTTAAGTTCAAGTTCAGCAATTTTCCCTTTCACACTTTTTGGCCAATGGAGCCGATTGTTTACATTTGCTCCGTAAAACATCTAATATCTAAGATGTTTGCTAAATTACGTCACAGAAATCAAATCACACGTGTCAAACTAAAATATGTTTTATTAAAAAAAAATGAGCCTTTATAGTGAATTTTTATTTCGACGTTTTAATATCTAATTTTTATTTCGACGTTTTAAAAATTCATTTGGTCAACAAAAAATGTAAATATTTTTGAAACAAAAGAAATATTTTGAAAAAGAAAGTGTTTTTTCAAACTAAAACAAAATATGTAAAAAAAAGTACCAATGGTTAATTTAATTATTTAAGTCTTTTTTTTTTCAGATTTAATATTTCACACTTCAGAAAATCAAATTTAAAAAAATAAAGCTTTTTTTGTCGCGAAATCTTTCATGCGGGAACTCAATTGTCTGTAAATGATTTCCATCTACTCCTCTCTTTGGCATCTTCTCCTACTACTAAAATGTTCTGAGTTGCATGGGCAACGCCGGGCTCTGATGCTAGTATATATATAAAACAAAGAAATATCAAAAGACCAGAAAGAAAGAGAGATAAAAAAAACCCCGAAGTAATGAAAAAAATAAAAACGGAGAAAATGAATGTAATAAAAAACTATTGAAGAAAAAATAACCAGAAAAAAAAAATATATCGAAAACCCGAAAAAGGGAAAACAAACGATTGTAAAATTTAGATTAAAGGAATAAACACAAGCAAAAGGAAAATGAGAATAAAGTACGAAAAGAAAAGAAAAAGAGAGAGAAAAATTAAGGGAAAGAAAAGAATCAAAATCGAAGTCAAAAATGGCAAAACACGAAATATATATCAATAAACAGTCAAAGAATAAATTATTTAAAATGCTTTTCTTCTAAATAGGAGTAGATACGTTCGCCTATCATCCTGTCACACTCCTATCAGATCTTTTGAACAGAATGATAGGTTTATCTCTTGTTCCGTGTTTAAGATTCCAGTTTCTGGCTCCTTCTAAAATCTGTCCATTGTCTTTCACTCCCAGTATTCCTCTTACGTCTTAGTGGCATTGTTGCCTTTCTTTGGGCGGATTGTTTTAAAAAATCGAATAAATCAAGAAACAATTAATACTAATCTTATTCTGTCCTTCTTTATGGAAATGAATGCTGGACGATCGTATCAAAGATGAAAGAGAGGCTTGAGGCAGTATAAATGTTGTTTGACAGAAGGATGCAGAGAATAACATGGACTGAAAACATGTGCAACGGTAAGATGTGTTGGAAAGGATGCAAACGAGAAGAAAACTGATACTAAATATCAGGAAGAGACAAATGAGGTTCCTGAGACACGTAATGAGGAAGAAAGGACTGGAGAACTTGATACTTACAGGTCAGATAAATGGAAGGAGAGACAGAGGAAAGCAGTGCGAGACATTGTGGTCAGGTCTGAGCAAATGGTTGACGGAGCAGGGCTTAGAAGAGATACCGAGAGAAAAATTATTGAGAGCAACAAGAGACAGAGCCAAGTGAAAGTCCATGATCGCCTACGTCCTGAAGGGACACGGCACATGAAGAAGAAGCTAGAAAATAACTGGATGCCTGAAAATGTGAAAACGTAAGTTTTAAAAAAAAAAACAGAAGATCTGGCCAAATTGGAAAGAACAGACAACAATCCTTAAAGAGAAATATAACAAAAGAAAACAAAAACTAATACTAAAAACTAAAGGGAATCAAAGATAGCCCCCGTTTTTATCAATCCCCTCCCCGTCTTCCTTGCAAACTGTCAATGCCACCCGCTGGTCTACTGACTATCACATCAAAGACACTTCTCCCACACGGCTAGGTATCCTAAGGAGTTTCTGAATTGATGTTTATAATAGAACAAGTCATCTTAACTTAAGGTGATGTCCAAGTAACGTAGAATCCTTTTTTCTTTTCTCACTGCTCTCCGCACTGAACTTTTTTATCATTCAAAACGATTACAATCTTTTACATGTTTTATCTTGTTTTAATTAAATTTTGGATGGCAGTTTCATGCGATCATTATTCGGTTTTCTCACCGCGTTTTCCTTGATACTTATCCCAAAGGAATTTGTGTTTGTTCTTTGCATCTGATTTGCGAGCCTGAAATTTGGTGCACTTGTTCAGTAATCTCTCCTGCTCACATTCAATTCCTTTAAACCCAACACAAAAAGGAACGTATTCGATTTAAATTCAAAATGATTTCCCTTCTCTACAAAGTGTAAATATCCGACAAACATGCAAACGCAAATAAACAGATTAGATTTTAAAAAAAATGTTCCCATTTATTTTTTATTCTTCTTTAATTTTGGTGCGTTTCAAACTTCCATGCTGAATGTCAGTCTGTTAATTGCCATGCATGATATACACTTGGACGATCATGTCTCTTTCGAGACATGACTGACTAAGCAGAAGATCTTGTGACTAATTACTGCGGTAGACCGGTTACCAACCAAGGCTATAGAAACTAATCTGTCCTGCTATTCAATTATTTTATCCAGATCAGTTAGTTAATTGCGATACGTGATGCACGCTTGGGTGAACATGTGTCTTTCAAGACGTGACTGACTAGACAGAAGATTTTACCGTAGTAGGTTGCCATAACTTACTGCGATAGACCGGTTGCCAACCAAGGCTATAGAAACCAATCAGTTGTACTATTCAACCCATAGCTGGAGAGAGAAGAGATGGTTCAATAACTTTCCTAAGGGTATTTGTGCGTAAGTGAATGCAACGAATTCAACTGGAATTTGAACTCGGCTTTCCGATTTTTCATTCTCTACCGATGTATCCACTAAAGATAGATAGAAAATAAGCTACAGGCGCTATAACGTGGATTAGTGTTGTACTGATTAGTTCAACTGACCCTTAACACTGCTCTGCGTAAAATTAACAGTGAATAACTCACATTTGTAAACTTGAGCCAAACTTAACTTCTATACATATATCATATTGAGTGCTGGTGTCAATAAAATAGTGCTCAATGTAATATAACAGAGCTATAGATTATATGTTAATATGTATATATTATTTTACTCACCTATAGCACGACACGGAGTTTTCGACGCAATTTAAATCTCCCTTGGGAAAATTTATCTCCGATAAGAAAAACAAAAAACAAAAACAAAACAAATATATATGTTGGATTTACAACAACTACATTAAATAGACGTCTTACATTGCACATGTTTGATCATTTGTCCGTTTCTGGACATCTGCAATAACATTCACAATATAAAAATAATGATCGATAACACAACTATACTACACCAAGAAAACAACAAAAGCAAACTACAGATCCTCAAGGCAATATACATGAAAAAACATAACCCGTCAATATATATATATATATATTAGAAGTAGTGCAAACTAATGGGTTGGCAGTCCACTGTTTGTAGTGATTTACTTTATTAAGAGTGCTCAATATTTATGGTTATATTTTTATTATAAGTTTATAATAAAAGCATAGTTTATTGCAAACAAGAGCCGTTGTGTTTCGGCACTATCTTATTACCACTTTGTCAGGAAATAAAATATTTTTTCTGTTAAGAATCATTATATATAGAAGCTGAAAAACTTTTTTGCAGTAAACCATGTTTTTATGATAAACTTGTAATAAAAAATTATATATATATTATAAATTATGTTTTAGAACATGTACATAATTTCTTCTATATATGTCCTCTTCCCTACAATCATATGTTTGTTTCAGTGTTTAAATCCAAACACTGAAACAACCATATGATTGTAGGGAAGAGGACATATATAGAAGAAATTATGTACATGTTCTAAAACATGATTTATAATAAATATTCACTGCTCTATGCATCATATATCAAGCACTGTTTTAAATTAATGTTTTGGACGGAAAAAAATTTTTTTTTTCTTTTTCTCTCCTCATTCTTTACTCACTCGGATATATATATATATATATATAAAGTCATATGGCTCCTACTTCTCATCAGAATGGATTAGGCTAGTCTTCCTGAAATCCAAAACACTGTTCCTCCTCGGCCTAAATCTATCAGCTGACCTCAAGTAGAATGACTACATTGAATCTATAGCTAAATCTGCTGATCGGAAGTTTCTCATCTTTGTAGGGCCCGGAAGTTTTTCTCGCCTAAATCCATCTTACACATATATAAATCTACCATCCGTCCATGCATTGAATAACGCTGTCACATCTGGCTGCTACTCATCACGGGTTTAACGAAGAAACTGTAATGTCATCGATCCCGACCAAGTAGCTCAACTCCAGTCAATTTCTCAGCGACGTAATGTGGCTTCAGGATGTGCGTTGTGGTTCAGTGGATATCGGCTCTGAACGAGAAATCGGGGAGCCGAGTTCGAGTTCCAGTTGAATCCATTGTATTCACTTACGCGCAAATACCCTTGGGAAAGGTATTAATCCGTCTCTTTCTTCCAGTTATGGGTCAAATAGCAGAACAGATTGGGTTCTATAGCCTTGGTCGGCAACCAGTCTACCGCAGAAAGCAATGGCAATCTACTGCGGGATAATCTTCTACCTAGTCAGTCATGTCTCTTTCGAGACATGATTGACCAAGCGTGTATCACGTATGGCACTTAACTGACTGACTGAATGTGGCTTCTCTTTGTCACTTCTACAAATACTTTTACTTTTACTTCTCCGATGAGCTTAGCTCCCTGGTGCTCCCTATGCGTGAATTTACTCTAGCTACTAGACTAGAGGCTAGGTCCCACTTTTTTACAGTGAGACCAACCTAATGTA
The DNA here is from genome assembly GCA_037127315.1 of Ascarosepion bandense. NCBI lineage: Eukaryota > Metazoa > Mollusca > Cephalopoda > Sepiida > Sepiidae > Ascarosepion > Ascarosepion bandense. The sequence continues at coordinate 285,368 of JBBBDQ010030491.1, forward strand.
ATCGTAACTTCTACCCTGGCAGCTTCTTTGCTCGCACTTTCTGCCTGTGGTATTCCCTTCCGTATACCTGACAGCTACAACCTCTAAGAATTTATATGCAAAGTCAATTGTCATCTCTTATCTTCTTGACTCACATCCTTTCCCTGACAATCCTTGTATCATGTTATTTTTCCTTTCCACCCTAATCTCATGCAGCCCTCTTCATACCTGTATTCTCAACCTTTTCTTACTCATTCACTGACTTTCCTGTAACTTGTTTCTCTTTCTCAACTCACCTTTTCTGTAACCCCCTGCGCACCAGTAGTAGTTCTGCCTATCTTGGGGTGAAATGATTATATATATATATATATATATTAAAAAAGGATTAATTCAAAGATGTTGAATGGCCATTTCGATATGAAGATCCCCACGGGGGACGACACATCACCTCAGCAACAGAAAAAACCTTTCAGAAACTGGAGAAAAATTAGTCTACTTTTCCTTTTTAAATAGATTGCAAAGAAATTAAAAAATAAATAATAAAATAAAATAAAATAAAAATAAAAATAAAGGGAAAGAAAAAGAAAAAGAAAACGAAAAAGAAAAAGAAAAAGATAGAATAAAATCAAATAAATAAGGAAAGGAAAAAAAAGGAAAAAAATTGACATCGTCTGGGTTCGCAAAAAAAAGGGAGAATGTAACTAAAAATTAACAGACAGCCGTGTTAAATCGACGTCAGTTTAAGCAACACGGAAAAAAGGTGGTAAGAGAGATAAAAGAAGGAAGGGAGGGAAAAAGAAAGAAACTAAAGAAAAATTTTTTTTTAAATATTACAGACGCTGAACAAATTCAAAAACCTAATTTCCCCAAAACGTTGAAGTATTAGAAAAAGGCCTTTACTTAAAAAGGCATAATTATTAATAAAAGGGAATAAAAAGATATAGGATTTAAAATAAAATTATTTTTAAAAAAATTAGGTCATTTGATATTAAACTAAATAAAGACAACACTAGGTAAAAAAAAAAATTAATTACAATTATTATATACATACCTATAGAAGTACACACATACATACATATATATACACACACAATTCTACGAATAAGAATACATATATACATACACATACACACACATACATTCAATTTATTACACACTTATATACATATACATGCGCATACACACATATATATGCGTGTACACACCTATATACAAAAAATTCATATACACATAATATACATGTGTACACATACATGCACACATATACACACACACACACACACACACACATATATATATATATATATATATATATATATATACATACATATTCCATATGCACTCACACACATACATATTAATGAATATTATGAAAAGGAGCATTTAAATAGCTAAAAAAATTTTTTTCAAAATTACATATAGCCCACATACATAAATACATATATACATATACATACATATATATACAAATATGCACATCCACACACAAACACATATACATAAAAAAAAAAATAGAAAAAAAATTAAAATTAAAATTAAAATTTTTTTTTTTAAAATATTAAAAAAATTATAGAAAAATTTAGAATTTAAAAATTAAAAATTAGAAGTTAAAATCCGCCCTATGGCGGCACTTGTTTATAAATTCCCTCCTAAAGTTCAAAAGTAAGTCCTGATGAGGATACTTCAAAATCAGAATCTTCTCCAATAAACACAGACGACACCTATCACGAAAACTTTTAGGAGTACAAGCTGAGCCTATTAATTTCCAGCTGATTATAGGGTCCTGCCCTTCCTCCTTCATTTCCCAGAACCTACGTGATAGTGCCGTCTGGAATCTCTGTTTAGAGTTCGAAAACGAGTACCTGTGTTTTTAATATTAAATAAATTTTTAATATTAATTAGGATCGGGTTTTTTGGAATTTACCTTCCTGCTTTTTTCCCTTGGATTGAAGTATCTGAATTAAAATATATATATATATAATCATTTCCGCAGACAGATCTGGTTCGCTGTATCAGAGCTCATCAGTACGGTTAGATATCCGATTACTTTTATCCAGGATTGAAACCCGACCGAATTGGCGTCAGTCAATATCTACCCCTGTGCTATGGGTGCTCGGTAGAATGTGGCAGACTTTTAGCGTGTGATATACCATGTAAACATACGCCAGTAGTTAGAGCGTTTTAATTCATTACTGAACGAAGGATGCACACACACACGCACACACACACATATATATATATGTAAGACAGAGAGAGAGAGAAAGAGAGAGAGAGAGGAATCGATATGTGTGAAAACAGTAGACAATTTGTGTTACTTATATGATTGTTTTCAGTGTCTGATTATAGTTTCACAAATGTGGTTGGTGTGTGCGGTTATGTTGTACAATGTTTGATGTTATCTTTCTCGAGCTAACTCACTCACTCAGTTTGTTCATGCACAGCAAACACATTTGGATATTCGTTATGTGTATGTGTCAGTATATCTTTTTTATTTTTAATCGATTTCACCCCAAGCAAGGCAGTAAAGCCACTAAGACACAAGGGGTTTTTGTGGATTGGGAAGAATTAAGAATAGAAACATTATTCATGATCGGGATAAGAAAAAGATATTCACGAGGGCAGTAGATAGTGATTGCCATTGCATTTAATTGTTTGTTTGTTGAAAAACGTGTGTGTGTGTGTGTGTGTGTGTGGCGTGAATATATATATATATATATATATATATATATATATATATATATTTCGAGAACAAAAAAAAACTAAATGTAAGATCTGAAGTAATGTCTAGATGTAATCTCACCTATAAATACATATTAAGATCATACAAACTTGGATGAAAGTGTTTAAATTTTTTTAAGATCCTTAAGTAATTCTTCCCGATTTTAAATACACTCTTATCTATACTAGTCTAGATCACTTTAGGATCTCCTCAAACACCAAAATAGATCACAAAACAATCTTTGAGGAAAAGAAAGATTATGAAAATGTCTTAAATGAAAGTGGTCATAAAGACAAATTAGAATACAAACCTCAGTTAAGCAAAAATAATGCTAGAAATAAAAAAATATTATTTGTTTCAACTCACCCTTTAACTAATAAGTTAAATCTAAAATAGGGCAAATATTTTTTAAATCAAATAAGAAACACTTCCAAAAAAAAAAACTCAGAATTAAATAAAATATTTAATAGAAATTTACTCAAATTAAGTTATATCTGTAGTAGTAATTTAGAAAATTACACAAATAAAAAAAAACAAATCGCCAGAAACTTAAAAATTTACATGCAACATTATATCACTTATAACGAATCTAACTGTAGGAACAAAAACAAATGCCTATTTGACGGACTTTGTAAAACAGGAATTACTTACAAAGCAGAAGTACATGATACCGATGGATAAAGAAAAACCTATTTGGGTTCTACGAAAGGAATTTTTATAAACAGATTAAATAGTCACAAATCTACATTTAAGCTAGAAAACCTTAAAAATTGTACCAAACTGGCTAGCCATGTTTGGGAATAAAAACGGAAAAGACCCTGATATAATAACATGAAGTATAGTAAAAAAGGCCAAACCTTACAATATTGATGATGTCTACAGATTGTGTCAAGAAGAAAAGTTAGCCATAATGTTTCCAGAACAAAAAAAAAAAAATTTACTAAATGAAAGATCAGAAGTAATGTCCAGATGTAATCACATCTGTAAATACATCTTAGGATCATACAAACCTGAGTAAAAGTATTTTCAGATCCTTAAGAAACTCCTCCCTAAATTTTACAGTTTTCGGTTGTTTCAAAATTTCAGTCTCACGTTCATAAAAATCTCTGTTTTTGAAAAACGTTAGAAAATCAGTTATTATAATCGCATGACAATACCGGAAGGTTGAAACCAAAGTTGCGGATGTAACCTAACAATATATATGTATAGTGTTGAGTTGTGATTATTTTTCAGTATTTTTTACAGATAAAAAACACTCCGGCAAGCAGGTTTTTTTTTTTTAAATTGCTCGATATCAGGGTAGAGATAGGGCGTTGATAGTTTTAGTGCAAAGAATTCGTCACTAACTGAGCAGGTTCATGCCGACTTCGAAGTTTTGTGAGGACACTGTTGCGATATCTTCACTCATCGGCGCTGGGTTTTTCCTGTTAATATATATATATATATATATATATATATATATATATATATATATATATATATAAAGGAAAACAAACTCAACATGACCAATTTAAATTATATCACTTATAATATCATATTGCTCTGGATAACATCCATTGGGCTTTTATATTGATATAACACTTAATATTTTATATTAAGTTGATCTTGTTAGATTATCCTTGCGGTTTACGGACCAGACACACATATATATATATATAACCGGAATACACGCAGACACACACACACACACACACACACACACACACAATGTATATACCCATTACAAATGGTGCATTTGTTTCGACATTGAAACGTCAATGTCTCATCAGGCAGTATGTATAGGAATGGACTGTTTTAATTTAATGTTTTGGACCTTGTAAAAATTCTTTCTTCGTTCTGTATTCACTCGGATATATATATATATATATATATATATATATATCAACCGGTTTAATAATAAGTTATTTATTAATACAGTAGTAACAGTAGAAATATAAAATCTATATATATATTGACTGGTTTAATAATTATTTATTAATACAGGAGTAATATAGTAGGGAAAATATTTTATCCCCAAACTGAGGTCAAAACACTATGAAAGTATAAAAATAGACTTTTATAGTAAAAATTCCATGAATACATTCTTGGAGAAAAAAAAATACCAGCAATAAATCTTAGAAGGAAAATTAAATACTGCCAGCAAGACATTTTTGGAAAAAAATTACTTTCCAGCAGCAATACATCTTACTCTCAACAAATACACCTTTACAAAAATATATCAAAGAAAGCTGATCTACAAACAATTCTTACAAAGAATATCGAAACTTATTCATAAATGGAACTTTGTCTGTGTGTGTGTGTGTGTGTGTGTGTGTGTGTGTGTGTGTGTGTGTGTGTGTGTGTGTTCCTTACCTATAGACTCCGAAAAGGCTGAACCGATTTTCTTGAAAATTTACACAGTTGTACTATAAGCATCTGCGAGTGTTCTTAGCTAGGTTTTGTGTCGAGGTACCCCCGATAAATATCGAAAATCGATAATCGGGTTATAGAAGGAGTGGCCAATTTTAAATCAAATTTTATACACTCATAGACAAAGACATAAGAAACGATATTCAGAAGTTTCAAGGTTGCAGTTTTTTTACACTAGTGCAGAAAATCGATAATATCTATATAAAAGGCAAGATGTTTGTGTGTGTGTCTGTTTATCTGCCTGTGTGTCTGTATTTTTTTTCAGGCCTTTTATTTTGGTTTTCAAAATTTGACTAACATCCATCAATTTTTCTTTCAGTCTACGGTTTCGCTTTAACTGGGAACAACTATTACTTTTTAGTCTTTCGTGCCAACGTCCAAAGAGTCTGAGCTCCATGATCATGGATTAGTTTTAAAGCTTTCATTACACCCGAGCAACGCCGGGCTATACTGCTAGTATATTCTATTCATACAAATCTATTGTAAAAATATTTGTTGGCATTAAACCACCAATTGAGCTTTATATGCTGTAAAACAAATCAAACCAGACCAAACCAAACTACTTCTTCTCTAGTAGTTTAATCTTCAAGGTTTAGGATTAGTTTAGCCTCCAGTTGTATCAACTGCTATTTATATGGTGAAGGTTTGCATATGAATCCAGCAGTTTGCATATGAAAACAGCTTCTAACGCACGATAAAAAGACGCATTTTTCTTATTAATCATAATTTGGTTTAGTAGAAGGAAGTGTGAGACAATCAGCGAGTGTTAAACTAGCTATACGACAGTTAGAGTTAGAAGCTAACCTTTGCTCGCAAACGAGAAACACAGATTTGGTTTTCTTAAGAGTGTTTTCTTTCACCACAGCACCACATCATTTAAGTCTGTTAGCAACCCCTCATTGCACAAATGTGGCTCCCTGTTAATTCTGGATTTACCCCAACGATAAAAATACTATCAAAAAAACAAGGAAGGAAATTTAAAATCGTGGGCGAGATTAAGGAGACATTTACGCGGCAGCTAATGTCATTACCGAAACAGTGTTTTTGAACAGTGAACGAATTTCTTGGATAAATGCATGATGTCCCGGAACAGAATAGATTGAGGGAAGTCAAATGCCAATGCCCTCCTTTTGTAAATGTTAAAGCGAACCTCGATCAAAAATCTGGCGTGTGCAACAAAGCAAACCTCGCTGCCAAGCTCGAGAAGGACATCTAATCCTTAGTGGACTGGGGTAAGAAATGGCTCGTAAATTTTAATACTTCCAAAACGAAGCTGCTATCAATTAACCATCATAGACAATCACTCATACTTTCAATTAGCATGGAACAGGCTTGCCTCCCAGAGAGTAAAACACTACGCCTCCTTGGCATCGCACTCTCAGCGGACCTCAAGTGGAATGACTATATCGAATCCATTGCTAAATCTGCTGCTATGAAAGTCTGTTCTCTGTGCAGGGCCCGGAAGTTTTTCTCGTTTGAATCTATCCTGCACATATATAAATCTACCATCCGCCCGTGTATTGAATACTGCTGCTACATCTGGTCGGGTGCCCCTGCTATTCTCCTCGGGATTCTTGACAAAATACAACGGAGAATCTGTAATGTGATCGATACCAACTTGGCAGACCGGCTGCAGTCACTCTCTCACCGGCGTGACGTGGCTTCCCCGTGCCTCTTCTATAAATACTTTCACGGCTTCTGCTCTGATGAACTTAGATTACTGGTGCCCCCTAGATATGAATATGCACGAGATACTAGATTAGAAACTAGGTCCCACCGTTTTACAGTAAAACAGATAAGATGTAACCACAATTTCTACTCCAACAGCTTCTTCTCTCGCACTTCCTGCTTGTGAAATTCCCTTCCATATGCTTGCTTCCCCGACAGCTACAATCTCCATTAGTTTAAATGTAAGGTCAATAGACACCTCCTAACAAACTAACTCGCATCCATTCTCTCAAACACTCTTCCCATCTACCCAACTCTCATCCTCGGTATCCTTACCCGTCTATCACCGTCCTTCCAACATTTCCTATAACTAACCACTCTTTCTCATCACTTTCTCCTATGTAACCCCCTGCGCAATAATGGCAGTGGAATGCCTTGCTTGGGGTGAAATGATTTTTAAAAAAAGTTTATATTTTGCTACGTGGCAGAAATCTTTCACTTGTTTAAATTTATTTTTTTCCACTCTTTCCGAGAACTTCTTTTCTCAATGTGCTAAAAACAGTGATTCACTTATTCTCAAAGACGACATATTGGCTTTTTCCTGACTCAGACTATAAATAACCATTTCTTTTCTTTTCTTTATCTCCCCTCACACCACCCGCCCACCCACTTAAAGTAAAAAATCCTAACTGAGTCTGAGAAGTTTTATTTTACCCAACTTCGCATCTGAACAATCCTTGCTATTATTGTGTCGGTTATGTTGAATTCCCAACGGCATAGGTGTCGGAAGACGAATCACTTTAGGCGAACCGTTGTTGGGTGTGCCAGAGTTCATCTCAATCAGACGTTGAACTGTAAGCTAGACTCGCGAACAAGTAATTCATCTCGTGTAGTTTGCAAATAATCAAGTATAATCATAATATATCCGTGATTTTGCTATTGCTCGTGCTGTTGTTGGGGAATGGCTTAGGCTCGTTAGGCAAAGGTGAAAACAATCTTTTTGCGATTGTTTAATGATAAAATCGATAGCGTAAGCCATGTTGAATAGAAATCCTTTGACCATCCACTTGAGAAGCTTAAGATTGTAATGGTCGGGAAAGCACCCTATCGGAAGTCCGGTACACAATGCAACCGTTCAGGGAAACTCTAATTTTATTTATTTTTAAAATTTTAACTAATTTTTTTTTATTTCTAGAACGTAATTTTATTAAATATTTAGAGGTTTCTTTTTATATATTGCGGAAGCAAGATTAATAAAAAGAGGACGAGTAGAAACTTAAAATTGGAATATATATATATATATATATATATATATATATATATATGAAAATTATTATTATAATAATTACTATTTATCTCTGCTCTGCATATATATATATATATATATATATATATATATATATAAGTAAAAGTTACTAATGGAAGTACATTCCACAGTTATATAACTTTTAAAAAGTGATCAATATGAAAGCAGAGCAGAGATAAATAGTAATTATTATAATAATAATTTTCATATATATATATATATATATATATATATATATATATATATATATATATTACTTAAATGTATTGATATGTTGCATGCTTAGGACCGTAGCATTGAAAAATAAATGTAACTCCAAGTTTCCTCGTAGCAATTCGCAGTTTATTAAGTTAAAAGAAATCATGATAGTCTATGTTCTGAATGGACATGTTTTGGTTTGGTTTGTTTTGACTGCATACGAACCCATTGACTCATTTAATACCAAAATTTCATGTTTTCTTTTTCTAAACAAAGCCTTGCATTTAGATAGTCAGAAATTGTTATATTTAATAGTAAGGCTGCTGTTACTGTTGTATTAATTATATCTGTGAAATCAACCTTATTTCTCTTAGAAACATGAATATGTAAAGAGAATCAATATTTTGCAATAGTTCTTTTAAGTTGTTTGCCTGATTGTGTTTTAAACGGATTTAATTAAAATCGCTACTTGTCATTATGTATTTTATGGTGAATGATTCTTGTCATGCCACATATACCGGGAGTCCTTCCTTGTTTAGGCATATAAATAAGTCATGTTAGTATGTCCGACATCAAAAGTGGACATGATCACTTCTCACCTTGTTTGGTGTTTCTAATGCCATTCCTTTATACTGGGTTTAATTTTTCCACAGTTCATTGTTTGAGCAGGAGTTCCATAGATTCTGCAACTTCTCCCTAAAAAAAATTATTGATTGTTGGTTTCAGATTGGTATATGAGATTTTGGTATTTAAGGGGTCTGATATGATGTTTTTATATAATAGAAACTTTTCTTGCTGTGGATTCTGCTGCCATTCTTTGTAATAACAATATGGCTTGGTATCTGTTATGGTTCCCTATCTATAGGAATGGACTCTTCCTCCGTCAATAAATACTGACTTGCGTTACTATCGGGGACGCAGCTGTGAGGCAGTTGTGTGACAGTCTAGAGACAGTCGAGACGCAGCGTTCGGACTTACATTTCTGTTTTGCTGATTACTAACACTCTTACTTGTATATATGTTCTATTATTATCATACACAGTTTGAACCCACTTTCTTGTTTTCCATGTCTTTCTTCCTTGCCCAAATAGGCCACAACAACTTGGCAACGAAGATTTCGCCTCAACACTATCAAGCAGATGCGTTCTGTTCTTCAATATGACAGTGAATGCCGAACAATCTTTTCAAAGACTTGAAGCAGCAGAAATGTGGTTCTACAGAAAGATGCTGCGGCTACCATGGACTGAGCATGTCAGCAATGATGAAGTTTTAGAGAGAATGGAAACTAATACTTAACATCAGGAAAAGATAACTAAAGTTTCTGGGACTTGTAATGAAGAAGAAGGGCTTAGAGAATCTGATACTCAAAAGTCAGATAAGTTAAAAGAGAGATAGGGGAAAGCAGCATTAACATATTTGATGAACTTGTGCAAGTGGATGGCTGAGTGGCCTTTTGGGTGGGGTAACGGGAGAAATCGTATTAAGAGCCACTAGAGACAGAAAGATGTGGAGGGCCATGGTCGCCTACGTCCTGAAGGGACACCACACATAGAAGAAGAATCCAGCAGACAAGAATAATTGTATTTAAGTTATCAGTCCTGTTAAGTACTTTAATGATGAGTGGATTTGACTTTTATTTTCGATGATCAAATCTCTGACATGGTGTCAGTGTATATCATAAATTTTTTATGCTTACTCGAATTCATCTTGTCGAGGATCAAGTCGATAGCTGTCACCGCGACATCAACGACAAATCGGGGAGCTGAGTTTGAATTCCAGTTAAATTCCTTGCATTCACTTACGCACAAATACCCTTGGGAAAGATATTAATCCGTCTCTTCCCTCCAGTTAGAGGTTAAATAATAAGAGATCGGGTTCTATAGCCTTGGCTGGCAACCAGTCTACCGCGGAAAGCAATGGCAATCTACTGCTCAGTCAGTCATGTCTCTTTCGAGACATGATCGCCCAAAGCGTGTATCACGTATGGCACTTGACTGACTGACTGTCTGGAAGAGGTTTCATTACGTTAATTTTAATTTGCGACGGACGGCTGCACATCCAATTTTATGACTTGATTTTTTTTTTATACATAATCATTTCACCCCAAGCAAGGAATTACTGCTACTAGCGCGCAGGGAGTTACAAAGAAGGAGAGTGATGAGAAAGAGGAACAAGTTATAGGGGGTGTCAGAGAATGTGTAAGAGAAGGATGATAACACTGGTGTGAAGTGAATTGATGAGAGTAGAGTGGATGGGAAAAAGAACATGAGGGAAAGGATGCGAGTCAAAGAGATAGGAGATGGCAATTGACCTTATATTTAAATTCTTGGAGATTGTAGCTGTCGGGGAAGAGAATTTGACAGACAGGAAAAGCGAGAAAAGAAGCTACGGAATAGAAGTTGCGGTTACATTTGATTGGTTTCACTCTAAAGGGTGGGACCTAGTTGCTAGTCAAGTAGCTCAAGTAAATTCACTCAGAGGGGGCATCAGGGCGCTAAGCTCGTCGGAACAGAGGCCGAGAAATTATTTATACGCCGGTGAGAAAGTGACTAGAACTGAGTTACCAAGTCGTGATCGATTACAATGCAGATTCTTTAACAGTGCCGAATTCTCTGACAGCGCTCAGGTGAAGCAAGAATTGGGTCCTCCCACCAGATATGTGGAAAAGTTGTCTTTAGGAGAAAAATGGACCACAGCTGATGTCATTTTCAGCTACTAAGATACACATGCTCTATATGACGGTGTATTTTTATCATTTCACCCCAAGCAAGGCGGGATCGCCACTAGTACACAAATGGTTAAAGTGAAAGAAAAGACCGAGTATAGGAAATAATAAAAAATTAATAGGATTCAAGAAAATCGAAAATGGCAATTGATATTCATTTGAATTATTGAATATTGTAGGAAAGCCAGTCAGCTGGAAGTGCAAGAAAAGAGAATGTTGAAGTAGAAGTGGCGGTTGCATTTAACTATTTGTTCTTTAGTTATTTTCGCAGTAGAGGCTAGTATTTGTGCTAAAGTCGGTCCTAATAGTTTCAACTTTCAAAACTTTAGGAACTTGATATAATATATATTACGCAGAGTAATCTTGCCAGGTCACTGACTACTTTCGCATTCGACTGTCGACTACTATCGTCCAACATCGACTGACCCTTGTTCCTCTTACTACTCCGACTTAAATTAGGTGGGAGATTCTATTCACTCTAGAATAGGTGTGTTTCACCATAACACAAATTCAACGGTAAAAAGATGGGACCTAGTTGCCAATCTAGTAGCACGCTCAAATTCACTTACACAGAACACCAGTTTTAAAAAGGTTCGTCAGAGCTGTTGCCATGAAAATGTTTGGAGAAAATATACAGGGAAGCCATGAGAAAACTTCAGAATCGTCTTAGCCTGAAGCATGGATTTTTCTTTTTTTGTTCTCACATCTATTGAAGAATCTGCTACCTTTAACAAACTAACTAAATTATGAATTTCTTATAGTTTATTGCAAGAGGTTTGACTTTAATAGAGTGATATACTGTGTTCAGCTTATTACAGCATGAGAATGCCGAATGACGACTTGATACAGAAAATAAGTTAAATATTAAACAGAGAAAAACACTTAAGGGAAATTTAGTATCTATCGATGGAGGATAAGAAAAGTCATAAATGGTTAAAAATCATAATTAGAAGACTTAAAATGAGTTTTGAGAAAGTCTTCATGGAGATTAAAACATGAAATAAACCAAGAGTTGGCAAGAATGGACGTTTTCCAACCTACCCCGTAGTCTCCGCAGCAATAAAACAAAGATTTATGATCTGAAATATCCCAAATTCCCAGGAAGCATTCTTATTATATTTACTCATAATAATATTAGTCTTCGACCAAAACGCATTTCAAAAAGGATCATCTGGCTCTGAACGAAAATGTCGTATGAATATCTTATTAAAAACGTGCAATAAATCAATGTATAAAAGGTTCCAACTTCTTTATATAAAAACGCAGGTAGAGAGACAAAAACGACAGTAAGATAGCTTAAGGATCTATTCTTAAACGATTCTCTCCTTTCTGTTGACACGAAAGAGCCCATACGCACAAAAAATAAGAATAAAAAAAAAACAGAACAAAAACCAATACCTGTGCCAAGATCAAGGTCTCTCAGTTTATAGCGAATTACTACTAGAATAATGTTCTTGCCCTAACATCGTCAATAAGGCTATTGTTAGTAATTAACAGGGTTTTTTGGTTTCTTCTCGTGAAATCGGTTGTCAGCAGCGACAAAGAAGTTACCACACCCGTTTTCGGACCTGAAGTATCAGCAATCACGGACCTGAATCATAATCGACACATGAGCGAAATAATCTGGTTATCTTCTAGCATGTTTTTGTCTACATGCGATGGCCGGGAATATCAAGAATACCACTAAGAATACTGCGATTGTGTAGCAAGGGAACATGGAGCGATAGGCCGACAGAACGAGAGTCGACTCTATAACATGCTATATGACTTCCCTGACAGCTTTGAGGGGAATAGAAAATTGAAACAAGAATTGGGGCCTCCCACCAGATATGTGAAAAGACTGTCTTTTAGAGAAAATTGGACCACAGCCGACTTCATTTTCAGCTACTAAAATACACATGTTATATACTACCATGTATTTTTTATTATTTCACCCCAAGCAAGATGGGACCGCCACTAGTGCGCAGATGGTTATAGTGAAAGAAAAGACCAGGTACAGGAAATAAAAGATTAATTAGATTCAAGAAAATAGAAGATGACAATTGACATTCATTTAAATTATTGGATATTGTAGCTATCAGGAAAGCAAGCAAACGGAAAGAAGTTCTACAGTCTGGATGTGCAAGAAAAGATTTTGGAGAAGTTACATTTAACTATTTCAACAGTAGAAAGGTGGACTTGAATGTCAGTCTAGTAGTACGCTTAAATTCATGTGGTCTGCGCAATAGAAAAAAAGCTCGTCACTGTAAAAATATTGGTAAAAAAGACAGAGAAGCCACGTCAGGTCAATGGAAAAGTGACTGAAGTCGAGATATCAAGCTTAGATCGATTGCATTGCAAATCTTTCTTTTGAGATTTGTCAAGAACCTCGAGATGTATAGCAGGAGCACCCGACCAGACATGGCAATAGTATTCAGTACACAAGCAAATGATAGATTTATAAATGTTTATATTTAACAAGTCACGCATTTGCGATAGGTCTAACCAGCGGACAAGAAAAACGAAAGTTATTTAATATTTAGGCAAGACAATTGGCTGAAACGTTTTAGTTGAAAGCAGAGAATTGATATATTTAATTCCACCATATGAATGAGTCAGTAATATTCTCTAATAATCTTATATTCCGGGCTGTCAACAGATCCATTATACGGACTCAGACAATGACTTAGAGCTATAATATTTATGGGCATTCGTTGTAGTAGATATTCCTTATACATATGTCTACTGATTGGTCTTAAAAGATAATTCTTAAATGTCCTGCTATTCATCTCGGGGTTCTTGCCAAAATCCAAAGGAAAGGCGTCAGAAAGATGTGGTTTATAAAAGAAATGAAAGACGTTACGGAAATTAACGAAGATTAACGAAACGATTATAAACAAACCGAAAATTTGAAACAATTTGTTTACATTTGTTGACATCACGATACATTTCAGAGCAGATATGGTTATTACGATGTATCGAAAATTGTGTTATATAGGCTTTATTTGACTTCATTTGGACTGTTATTCATTCGTGGTCGAGAGGTCTAAGACGTGCCAGATCAATTGGTGACTTCCCCTATGTTGATAGGGGTTGCAGGTTCGAATCCTGCTGAATGACATATTCTCATAACAAAAATTTGTCGTAAATAATCAGGCCGGTAGAAATAAATATATAATGCTATTTGATTATAAACAGAATATCTACTTAAATACGAGTATCGATCAAAAATAATGTTCAAACAAATAATTTCAAATTGACGGTTTGTTTATAACAATATATATATATATAGCTTGTCTTGCTTACCATTGCATTGATTCTCACTGGGTAACCCCATATTTTCGCTCTTGCTCCAAAACTAATATATATATATATATATATATATATATATATATATATATATATATATATATATATATATCGTCATCCGCATACAGATCTCTTTTGCTGCATCACAGCACATGAGTACGGTTAGACATCCGATGGCTTCTAGCCAAAATTGAAACACGACCGAATTCATAGCTGATTCTATTAAGTGACGGCCTAAGTGTTTTAGTGAATATTGCCACGAGAATCTGTAGTTTGTAGTTTTATAGTAAACAACAAAAGCAAACTACAGATTCTTGAGGTAATATTCATTAAAACACTTAAGCCGTCAATTAACAGAATCAGCTATGTATACTGTAGTAATGTTCTAAAATGTTTGTAAAAAGAACAGTTTTTTCATAAGTTAACACGTGCATAACCATGACATTAAAACATACAAAAAAATTCCTTTTTGGATAATTCCACGTTCTAATGAACGCTAGTAATTTGTTAACCGTTATATTTGAAGCGGAAAAAAGGTACAATAATTTTTAGCAACACAATTTTCCGGTTACATTTGTTACCATAACTCACACCCCTGAAGATGATCTCGGAAAGAGGTTGAAAGTACATGGGTACCTTGAGCAATGAATGAAAATAATATCCGTCAACATTTAACATCCGTCCACGTTACAGCTCATTTCTGACATCTTTTGATAGCAATATGAGAAAGCTTATCCGTCAGTATGAACGGATTTTATTAAAAATAAGCAAACATAATGTTTGCAATTTATTTAATCTGACATATATATATATACATATACCTGCATGGTGTGTGTTTACATTGTGTATATAACACGCTAAAGTGTGCCTTCCTTTACCGAGCGCCTATAGCTTAGATGTTAGAATCGCCGACTGATGCCAACTTGATCGGCTTTTAATCCTGGCTAGAAGCAATCGGATGTCTAATCGGACTGATGAGCTGTGCTACAGCGAAACAGGACTGTCTGCCGTTGACTCTCTATTTATGTATATATGCATATTAGAAGAAGTATTTTATAAACATAAAGGTTTTTATAATAATACACTTAGGAATAGTGGCTATAAAAACCGATATTATACATAAAAAAAATTATACATAAAAAATATTATACATAAAAAATATGACTATAACAGAAAAATAGAAATAAAAAAATCATTTGGTATACCCCCCTCCTTTAAACTAAGTGGCTAGCACCAAGTTAGGGCTGAAGTTCCTCAATTTAATCAAGAAACATTTCCCTAGCAATAACATAAAACGTTTATATTATAAATCCTCTTAAATTACGTTATAGTTGCACAAATAATCTGAAAAAAATATTAAAAATCATAATAATCAAATCTTAAATCAACACGTCAACTAAAGTAACAATAACTATCTAAATAATGATAATAACAATAATACAAATTTATGTAATTGTCGAACTCCTAACAATTTCCCACTGGAAAACAGATGTCTCACAAATTCTATTGTGTACCCATGTAATATAACATCACAGGAAGACACAACTATTAAGAAAGTTTACATTGCCTCTACTAAGAACACCTTTAAACACTGTGTTGGTATTTACATTTAACTTTCTTAAAGAACAACACGTACCGAATCCAAAGATCCCTTTTTGCGTATTTTTGGAAGTGGAAACATACAAAAAAAAAAAAGCTAAAGTAAATGGAAAATTCTGGAAAAAACAAGAATCTGTAAGTTGTTCATCCATATCTGCTCTCGGTACCTGAAGGAAAAGCTGCAGATTTTAAGGTCCCCTAAAAATAGGGAACTATTGAATCGTAGAGATGAACTGACCGTTTTATGTATACATCGAAAATATTTTTCAATAAAATCAAATTAATTGCAATTTTTCATTTATAACTTATGCTCCAATATAACTTAAAAATTAAAAATTATTTTACTCAATTAAATGAACCACACAATAATTATTTGTTTTTTTTTTTTTTTTTTTAACTACAATATATCTTAGTATATCATACTTGTTTATAATTCTGATTCTAACCTAAACATTTCAGCCCCTTAACTCATGAGGGACAAAATCGAATTTAAAAAGCCTAAAATCCAAACTGGTGTTAAAAATTATTGTCTAACCATTTAAATACAATATGTATCTTACCCAGAAAGAAATAATTTTCTTTGAAATTTGAAGAAAATACATTGTTTTATGCTCCAATAAAACTTATAATTTAAAAACTATTTTACTAAAATAAATGACCAACACAATACTTATTTGTTTTTTAACTACAACATACAAGAATATATCAGAGTTATTTAACTAATTTTAACATAAACATATATAGACATAGATAGATAGATAGATAGATAGATAGATAGATAGATAGATAGGTAGATAGATAGATAGATAGATAGATAGATAGATAGATAGATAGATATGATGAGAGAGATAAAAGTGAATAGATTGATAGTTAAATATGGTGAGGTCCATGAAAGTAAAGTAAAGAAAGAAAGAAAAAAACAAACAAACAAAGATCGGTCTATTAGAGAGAAAAAAGAAAGGAAGATAGCTTTTGAAACAAAGAAAGAAAAAAGAAAGAAAGATTGATAGTTGAGAGAGGAAAAAGAAAGGAGGATAGTTTTTGAAAATAAAAAGAAAGATCGATCGATTAGTTAGGAAAAAGAAAAGAAGATAGTTTTGACTAGAAAGAAAGAAAGAAAGAAAGAAAGAAAGAAAGAAAGATTGTTCCATTAAAGTGGAAGAAAGGAAGATAGTTTTAGACAATAAAAAATAAAAGAAAGATCGGTCGATTACAGAAGAAAAAGAAAGGAATATAGTTTCATAAGAAAGAATGAAAGAAAGAAAGAAAGAAAGAAAGAAGAGTAGTTCTCACATAATGAACGAAAGAACAACTTTTCAGTGAGAGATAGATACAGACAGCTGAAACCAAAAACGCCTTGTCTCCAAACAGCAGGAGGCAAATACCGACCGCTGAGTCTCAAGGTTGCACTTTTTCTTGAAACTGCGTTAATCTCGAGCACCTCAAATATTTAGTTCTTTCTCTCTCTCTCTCTCTCTCCCTCGCTCTCTCTTTCCTTTTTCTTTGGCTCTTTCTTTCTTTCTTTCTTTCTCTTTTTACTGTATTATAAATGTTCCTCTTATTTTTCGTAGTCATGCCTCATCTAACAAACAAAATGCAGAGTGGCTGAAGTGCTTGCGTGATGAAAGAAAAGAAAATCTGTTTGCGTCTAGTACAGAGAGCTACCTGATATTTGGGGCCTAATGCTTTCGTCTCTTGTTCCTTCTTCCCTGGCACTTTCCGTCAGCTCTTCATTCCCCACCCCATCAAATTTCAGTTACACCCTTTATTCATCCGACCACCGACATCATCCTTGAAGACTGTTTTTCGCGTCTCTCATTTTTATCCCCAGTGTTATTTTTTTCTTTCTATTTTTGAAACAGTCATCTTTTTTGAAGTTTTTGTTATAGTTATTATTTTGAGTGACGTATCCGTTCAGGATATGGGCTATCATAGCTGCTCTTAATTTCCTCATTTGTCTCATTACTATCCCTTTAATTCCTTATGATACAGTGCTGATAGCAGACACGGAAAGGAAACTACAAGACCTTTTACAGAAGTAGCTGAAGAGAGTGACAAGAAAGAACTACAAATAAACTGCAAGAAAACCGAATGCATGGTCATCAGTAAAAAGGGCAGCCCAAAATGCCAATTACAGGTGAGGGACTCTAAAATCAAGAAGGTACAAAAATTTAAATACTTGGGAAGTGTTCTAACAGAAGACGGAAAGTGCGACATAGAGATCCGAAGGTGAATTGGAATGCCGAAGGAAGCATTCCAGAAGTTGAGTAAAGTATTAAGAAACAGGACAATTTCGCTAAAAACAAAGAGGCGAGTACTGGATTGCTATGTGATGTCGGTTCTTCAATATGGCAGTGAATGTTGGACAATATCTTCGAAGATGAAGGAAAGACTTGAAATGTGGTTCAATAGAAGGATGCTGCGGATATCATGGACCGAGCATGTGAGCAATGACGAGGTTTTGGAAAGGATGGAGACGAAAAGGAAATTAATATTGAGCATAAGGAAAAGACAACTAAAGTTCCTGAGACATGCAATGAGGAAGGAGGGCTTGGAGAACCTGATACTAACAGGCCAGATGGAGGGAAAAAGAGACAGAGGAAAGCAGCGGATAACATATTTGAAGTACCTGATCAGGTGGATGACGAAACGAGGGTTGCATGGTGCAACATGAAAAAGCGCGCTAAAAGCCACCAAGGACAGGGAGATGTGGAAAGCCATGATCGCCTATGTCCTGAAAGGACATAGCACATAAAAGAAGAATAGGAAGGTTATTTGCCGTTTTTCTTTGTCGTCTTTGTTTTTAATATGTCTTGTGAGTATCAAAATATCCGAACCTCCTTTCGTTATTATGCGTCCTAGAAATTTCAGTTTTCTCTCTCTCTGTTTCTATGTGAAAGCGTTCTATTATATTTTCTTAAAACTTCCTTGTTGATCACATGGTATTCTCATTGTCATTCTGAAATCATCAGCTCTCCTTTTCATCTGCGAAGAAATTATTCCGCATTTACCGCCATGCAGAAAGATTGATATTGCAGAGTAGTTTTTTCTGTTTCTTAATATATTGCTTAGCGCTTAGAGAACATTTACATTGCAATGATTGAAGCACTATCCTCATCGCTAGTGTATCGATCACAACTTGTATTTTCTATGGGATGTTATGTGTTGTAGAGTGGTCGACAACTAGTGTGCAGGAGGAAAGTTATAGCAAAGAGTTACAAATTATAGGGGGTGTCAGGAAGTGGGTAAGAAAAGGATGAGAATACTGATGAGTGTAGAGTGGACGGAGAAAGAAACAAGAGAGAGGATGCAAGTTAGTGAGATAGAAGATGACTATTGACTTTACATTTAAATTCTTGGAGATTGTAGCTGTCGAGGAAGCAAGTAAATGAAAGGAATTTCCACACTCGGGGAGTGCGAGAAAAGAAGCTGATGGAGTAGAATTTGCGTTTACGTTTTATTGGTTTCACCATAAAAGGGTGGGACCTCGTTGCTAATCTTGAAGCTCGAGTAAATTCATATATAGGGGGCACTAATGAGCTAAGTTAATCGGAGCAGAAGCTTTGAAAGTATTTGTTGAAGAGACAGAGGTATGCCACATTGTGCCGGTGAAAAAGTGACTGTAGCTGAGCTGCGAAGTCAGGATCAATCACATTACAGATTCTCCGTTGGATTTTGTCAAGGCTTCCTAGGTGGATAGCAGGACCAACCGATCAGATACGGCAGCAGTATTCAATGCACGGGCGGATGGTAGATTTAATATGTGCAGGATAGTTTCAGACGGAAAAAAACTTCCCGGTTCTACACAGAGAATCGACCTTCTTACCAGCGTATTTAGCAATGGATTCTATATAATCAGTTCACTTGAGGTCTGTTGTGAGAGTTAACTCAAGGAGGCGAGTCTTTCATGAAGATTAGCCTGATCCATGCTAATGTTGGGTAGGAGCGATTGTCTATGATAATTAATAGATAGCAGCTTCGTTTTGGAAGCATTAAAATTAACGGGCCATTTCTTACCACAGCCAACCACGGATTGCAGGTCCGTTTCAAGCTTGGCAGCGAGGTTTGCTTTGTCAGCCTCGGCAGGTTTTTGAAGGAAAGAGGTATGACAAATTGTAAAAAGGTTTCGTGCGTCGCGTTTCGTCCTTTAGGGCAGCGTCGGACTAAGTTTGTTTATGTGTAACGTATCTAAACTTATAAATGGAACTTTGTCTGTGTGTGTGTGTCTGTGTGTGTGTGTCCGTTACCTATAGATTCCGAAACGGCTGAACTGATTTTCTTGAAAATTTACACAGTTGTACTATAAGCGTCTGCAAGTGTTCTTAGATAGGTTTTGTGTCGAGATACTCCCGATAAATATCGAAAATCGATAATCGAAAAGATCGGGTTATAGAAGGAATGGTCCGATTTTAATCAAATTTGATACACTCATAGACAAAGACATAAGAAACGATATTCAGAAGTTTCAAAGTTGCAGTTTTTACACTAGTGCAGAAAGTCGATGATATATATATATATATATATATATATATATATATATATATAAGACAAGATGTTTATGTGTGTGTCTGTTTATCTGTCTGTATGTCCTTTATACAAATCCACAATTTTTATCCGATTCTCACCAAATTTCACACAAATATTATTTAGGCTGATTCTGAGCTCCAGGACCATGGATTAGTTTTAAAGCTTTCATTACACCCGAGTAATGCCGGGCTATACTGCTAGTTTGTATATATATATATATATATATATATATAGAGAGAGAGAGAGAGAGAGAGAGAGAAAGATAGGAATGGAGAAGGAGAGAGAATATGCATATAATTGTGTGTGTGTGTGTGTGTGTGTGTGTGTGTGTGTGTGTGTGTGTGTGTGTGTGTGTGAATGAGAGTGAGAATGGCAATCATGGCAGAAGGACATTTCTTTGTATTGATCAGACGAAACCATCTGAGGGCATAAAGATGCCTGCTTTATTCATGTATATAACAGGTGAAAGACGTTTATAGGGATATAGTGTTTATCGAATCCTTACATACTCTCCGGTTACTCTTCAGACCTGCTTTTGACCCATATACTTTGTCAGAAAACTGACATAAATTACCTGTCAGCCTATATAGATGTGTAAACCTTGAAAATGACAGTCGCCATTCAGTATTCATTTCTCTGTCCACGCTGTTCATTTATACACACACTCGATAACTTACATTGATCACATTGTCTCAATAAAAATAGCAAATTTTAAACAATATATAATATAGCGTATTCAGGTGGCATCACACTTTTGTGCAGCTTTCGTTAAAAATGACAGACGTGGCCGTGTTCAATTTTTAATATAATTTTTCACATTTTTTTTCAATAGCTAAATTATATGAAAATTATCATAATGCTTTATTTATTCAAGCGCTTTCGGTTATATTTCATGTTCTGACTGTATTTGGAAAATAAAACATTCTTATAACTCTAGATAAATACATATAACAAAGTATATATTCCGTTAAAATTTAAAAAAAAACCAACTCATCCTTGATAATGGCTTGGATAAATAAAAAAAGATCAACCACAGCATCATGCCTGACATTTTAACGAAACTTGCATATATATATAGTCATCCACAGACAGATCTGTTTCGCTGCATCACAGCTCACCAGTACGGTTAGACAGCCGATTGCTTTTTTTTTCACCCAGGATTGAAATCCGGCCGAATTGGCGTTTCTACCTCCTAGCTACGGGCGCTCGGTAGAAAAAGGCAGATTTTTTAGCATGTATATTATCATTATATACGCCTAATATATATATATATATATATATAGCTTCAATAAACAGAACGCCATATTTGGCTACATTCATGATACATTTGTCGTTGCCATTTCTTCCACAATCGTCAACGATGACAAAACTAGTCTCCAGTTTATTGTGACATGTTAAAATAACTCACTCAGCTCTAACCTCTGACATATTTAGCGTGCATCTGACTTTTACGTAGTTAATCGAGAAATACCCATAAGTATATTTTAATTCTCATATTGTTCCCCACCTTTAAATGTTGTTAAAAGGTAACTAATTGTTTTTCAATTTTCATAAATCACCAGTTAGAAACCATCGTCTGACGAAGTACAATTCATAGGAGTGAAACATGAAAGCTTTAATGTCGCGATGTAAAATGTTTTATTATAACCACTCATAATGAAAATATAACATATATAGCCCCGTGTATGTGTGTGTGGAACGATTGAGATTCGCAGATCGAAAGAAAGGTTCTTTTCATTTTTTACGTTCGTGATTTATGGCACTTGTTTTCAGATAAAGAAATTCTATGGGAACTAAGAATTGTATGAAATGGCTTAATTGTAGTTTAGTTATCAGTATTCTCTTAAGTACATCTTACGGCAGCTGAAAATGGTCCTAAAATTAGGACAACCCTGCTTCCCGGAATGGTTTGAGAAAGGCCGGCTAATGTTCTTGAGTTTGTAGCAGCGCCCTAAATGCTATCATGAATGTGACCCGTTGCATAACGAACAAGGGATTTATAGTACCCTTCTTTTTCTCAAGGGGGAAACTCTATTTGCGGTGTGCAACCGACTGGATATATAGTTCAGTAGAGAGCTACTGGCGACAAAATCTGTTGATCTAATCTATAGGGAGATATCAGGTAGAAATACCGTTTTGGGAAGCTAGCCAATCAAAAACGGACAGACGTGGAAACGCACTAATATATATATATATATATATATATATATATATATATATTTGTGAAGCAATCTTTCGTTTAAACATGTTTCGTTAAAAACGAACGACAAGTACGATTTTATTAATATAAAAATTAATAAAATTCTCCTTGTCGGTCGTTTTTAACAAAACATGCTATATATATATATATATATATTGTAATTAACTTAATCACAATAAGTCAACACTAATAATAAGAGACTAAATATCCGAAAATAATGCTAACTAACAGTAATATAAACCGTCTTCTAACCCGGCGAGGACCCCCTCGTGGGTTAAATAAAGGGGAATAAAAAAAGAAACAAACAACGCACAAGAACAATACGTCTAGTGCTCGTTTGAAAGAAAAAAAAACAAGACGAAACCTTAACAGCAAAGTGCTCGATACGAAAGTACGAAAGTAGAGCAGAATACAAAAGAATATTGTATTGTGTGTATATATATATATATATATATATATATATATATATATATATAATATATATATGTATATATATATGAAAATATTTTGTAAGTACAGAATCTAATAGAGAAATAAAAGTGTGTAACTTGGTCTTACACATTGTGAAATGATATTAAAAGCAAAGCAATCGGTTTCGCTTCTGCTCCTCAGGCTTCTACGTGAAAGTTTAATCAGAATTAAAATAAAATAAAAAAGTGTGTCATGAAAATGAGGGGGATAAAAAAAAGAAAAAATTGTGAATGCATGGAACCAGAGACTAATAATATCGAGCCCCAACAACTCACACTGGATAATGTTTCGATATGGCAATGATATTGAGTTCAGGTTTTGCAACCATATAACAAAGTTGAAATGGCAACAGCTTTATAGCTTTTATTACTAAGTTTGAACTTTGTTGATGATGACACTTTACTTTTAGCTTTTTAAATGCCACGTATGCCGCTCTAGTTTGTGTTACACATTCTTTTCTAAGGTGTATATGATACAAATCCTATATCATCTAACAATTAACTAAAACGAAAAAGTTATATTGCAACCAGCAATTTTGTTATTCTGTTAATAAAAATTTTACTTTAATGTACAAACGAAATATTATATCCTTCCACATTTCAACATCCAACCATGAACCTTCTGATATTTTAAATATTTAGGGGCCTCGGCTATGCTTGTCAAACTGGCCTTGTAAAAATTGTAAGAAGAAAAATAAAATGTTCATGAAGAAAATGCATGTAGTTAATTGTTCAAAGAAAAATGTGAGTGTTTAAATGTCCCACAGAAATTCAGAATTCATAGTTGATAGTTGCAGAATTTGTGTATGGAAAAAAATTAAAAAGGCTCTTAATAAATGTCTGTGTTCTTTTCCTTTTAATGCCTGGAGAAAAGTGAAAAGATAAGTCAGGCAATAAAGAAGATTGTACTTATCGAAGTCAGTTGAGGTATTTTGTTGTTTTATTTTTTTTTTTGATTTTTGTTTTTTTTTTTGTTTTTGTTTCTTTGACTGTGTGTGGGTGAATACGAAGAAAGAAAAATTGGAAGGAGATAAAAAACAAATCTGTGACGTGCCCTTACGTCCAGGTCGGTAAATTAAATTTTTTTTAGTGACATTGCGACGAGGTCCTTCAGGTTCGCTTCCATGTCGGACTGACTTGACCGGTCAAAAGACGTGAATAAATAGTGGATTTTAGTCATGTGATCGTCTCCAAACAACATACCCATTTTCTAGGTGTGAAAAAAAATGACCGAGGTCATAGATCAATTTGCTATTTCTTATCCAATCAGAAATCAGAATCTTTCTTATCACACTGACTTGTGAAATTTGCCTTGTTTTGGGTTTGTTTTTTAAAATATTTTTAGTCTTTTTTATCTATTTTTGTGGGTGTGCAATTTTACATTTTTCGTTTGAGGTAATTGTGACATGATATAAGATTTGTATCCCGTAGGTGCACAATCATAACCAATAATTATACAAACCCGAAAGTGATTTAATTACCTTTTACCAGAAATGATATAAATACAAGAGTAACGTAGAATTATTTGAATATTATTTATAAAAAATGTTATTACCTTCATTTTCATCGGTTAAATCTCAACAGGAAGTTTTACCACACCTAACACGTTGCCTGCACCAATAACAAGCAAAAATCGATTAGAAAAGAAGAACCACAATATCAATAACAAATGCTCAATTCCTTACAACCATACCGCTAACAAAACAAAAACAAAAAAACAAGTAAAACTAACACATACACCTACCACAATAAAAAAAACAACATGCGGTTAAACTCATTATAATACAAAAATACACATACGTGTATATATAGTACATTCATTATAACACAAAAATACACATACGTGTATATAATAATGACACAGCTATCTACATATATACATTTAATGTATATAATACTGTAGGGAGACTACAGTTATTTCCCTTGGGATAAGCTCATGGAAGTTCAGCCCCTTAGAGAGGAGAACTCTTCTTTTCCTTTTTTCCTTCGCCTCCGTTTTTTCGAGGATCGGTCTCGTAACCTTCCTGACAACCAGGGTGTCCACACACGTGGAAACTGGTCAACATGTGCACAGCCTAGAGTGGAGAAAAAAAATAAATTTCTGTTCACTTATCCACGGTCGGTCAAAAGGCCCTAAAGTTGGTATGTTATTTCTTTGTCCTCGTTCTGTAAACACCCTCGTCACTTTGGACTGCATGAGCAATCATTTGTTTTGGGACATATGTAAATCCTTTTAATATGTCTATGGAATTTGTTTGCCTTATTAAATGTTTTGTTTGTTACAGTCGCGTATCTCGTCTTTCTATATTCGCATTCGGTGTTAGTGTATCAATGGCTACGCTAATGCTAATATCAGTATCGGTGCTACTGGAAGGCTAAAACGTATTATTCTTCTTAACACGAAATAGCCGGTAAATTATGGCTGGTTGATAAAGACCACACTAATAATGACACAGCTATCTACATATGTCTGATAAGTTCAATATTGTCAAATTAGCAGATTATCTCAAAGACGAATTTGTTAACTGGAGCAAGAAATGGCTTGGTAAGTTTAATTTTTCTAAAACTAAAATTCTCTTTCTTAACCATCTTAGAGAATTTTTTCTTTTTGGATTCTAACAACATGGCTGAGGAGTAACTCATTGCATCTTGTCAGTCTATCATTTTCAATCAATCACGAAAAAATGCACCAATTTACATTACAAACGCATGCAAAATTAATACCCACAACTATGCTGTTATATGCGTGAATGTTTCGGCACACGTACGTAAATACACACTCAAAATTACAGTCAGACGTGTGCACATGGGCATGAGAGCGCGGGCACACACACACACACACACACACACACACACACACACAACACACATTCAACCGTCAACTTGAAAATCAAGCGGTCAACACAACACAAATATTAATTCACGGAAAATCGAGCAGTTATTAAAAATCAGTAGAAAACCAGAAGAAAGTAGAAAAAGAAAAAAGGGATGAGAAAGAGAAGAAAGAAGATAACCAGATAACATGACATTCAGTCAGTTAGTGCCATACGGGATACACGCTTGGGTGATCATGTCTCGAAAGAGACATGACTAATTTGGCAGAATATTATCTTGCAGTAGGTTGCCATTACTTTCTGCAGTAGATTGTTTGCCACCCAAGGTTATAGAGCCCAATCTTACCTGTTATTTAAACCATAACTGGAGGGAAGAGACAGACTAATACCTTTCCCAAGAGTATTTACGTGTAAGTGAATGCAACGAATTCTACTGGAATTCGAACTCGGCTCCTCGATTTCTCGTTCCGAGCCATTATCCACTGCACCATAACGCTCACATGATATTAATAAAAAAAAGGTCACATATTCATAGTTACACAGAGAAATAAGAAAAATATCAGTTCGACTATAGTATATAAACACACAAATATTGAAAAAAATCAGCAGAAAAATCGGACAAGCTCAGAGGAGTGAACGCATTCTTATACGTTCGCAAAACTTTGAAGTCGACATGACAGAAGCAACGCCGACCACTCAAATGTGAACATTTTCTATATTAATTCTATTAATGCTCTATCTCCATCTCTGATATTGAGCACTTTATTGCAAAGTCTGCTTGCCTTAAATGCATTTCTACGAGTAAACCCTTGCAAGTTAGCAGTTTTGGCTTTAAAAATGTTCCAATTTAACTCTCTCTCTCTCTCTCTCTCTCTCTCTCTATATATATATATATATATATATATATATATATATATATACATATATATATATATATATATATATATAGTATCGAGTGATAATGCTTAGTACCAAGATTGTTTTTCAGTGGTTTACTGATAAAAAGATATCTTGGGAAGCAGTTTTTGGGTTGTTTTTTTTTTGTTTTGTTTTTTTGTTGCCTTTGGAAACTGCTCGATATCGGGATAGAGAAAAAGCTTTAGTAGGATTAATACAGAAAAGGTTGTCACTTAAATAAGTAGAGTCTTGCCGACTTCAAAATTTTGTGAAAGCAGCGTTATGATGTCACTCGTCAGGGCTAATTTTTCAGACTGCTGTTGATTCCGTTTTTTTTATTTATACGCAGCTTAATGTAATTGCATGCTGTAAATTATGTTTGATGGCTTTTGTTAGGTTGACTTTTTTAAGATTGTATTATTTTATTTCTTATTTTGCAGGTGGTTGATTTTTTTTATTTCTTTTTATTGCGCGCGGGAATGGGTGTCCACGTAATTGTTTTATACGCACTGTAAAAACGTCGAAATCAGCATGACTCTGCTCAGTTAAGCGACAAACTTCTCTGTATTAATCCTATATATATATATATATATATATATATATATATATATATAATAAAATTGTTGATATTTCAAGACATTCACAACAGAGACGTTCCTGTTTACATTCACAATATAAAAATAATAATGATCGACAATACAACTATCCTACACCAAGAAAACAACAAATTTAAAATACAGATCCTCGAAGCAATATACATTAAAAAACTTAAGCCGTCACTCAATAGAATCAGCAGCGAATAGTGTGGTAATTTTCTGAAATGTTCATAAAAACAAAAACTTTTCATGCTTTAATAGGCGCACGACCATGACATGAAACACAAAAAATGCCATCGTGGATAAATTTCACATTCTAATGAGCACTAAACATAACTGTCAACCTTTTCATTTAAAACAGAAAGAAAAAAATTACCGTAATGTATAGCAACACATTTTTGTGGCTATTTTGTTACTGCTACTTGCGCCCTTGAAGATGATCTCGGAAAGAGATTAAAAGTACTTGAGAAATGGAAAATAAAAACAATTTTCAAAGTTACAGTGCATTTCTCACATCTTTTAATTAATATATATATATATATATATATAAGAAAAATTAAGACAGACGCGTTATTTTATGGTAATTCGGAAGAATGTAGAATCCTTCGTTGAATAAAGACGGAAGCTGAAGATGGCTCGCCTGAAATAGGCCTATACTTCCGAATTACCATGAAATAACGCGTCTGTTTTAATTTTTCTTATATTTGCTCTATATGTATTTATATGCATATATGTTTAGAGCTCTCGTAGAGAGTTATCCTACCATTATATGTAAAGGATACTCCTTTGGATTCTTCTATGCCCACAGGGCATGTTGATATATATATATATATATATGAACTGTGATACAGCGAAACAGATCTGTCTGCGGATGACTATATATATATATATATATATATATATGTGTGTGTGTGTGTGTGTGTGTGTGTGTGTGTGTGTGTGTGTGTGTGTGTTTCATTAAAAGTGCCAGACAAGATATTATGGTGAAGTTTTTATGTATTTTTTCATGTGATCTTATGATTTTCCATTTGAGGAGATAAATTATATCAAAACTGTGTGAATCTTTACTTCGAAGCTTCACAGGACAAATCTTCACTTCAAAACATCATCCGAAAATATCCAAGTCAACGTAAATTGTGTAATTTACGTTGACTTGAATAAAAAATTAAATTAATTATCTCTTCCACAAAATTTATAACTGCTAATCTTATCGTTAAAAATAACAGTTCACCTGCGATATCAAAACTACAACAAACAAAAATTATGTACGAATTTACATATCCTATGAAGAACTGCGTTCTTGATCCACTCAATTTCGTAAATAATTATATCGGTCATACATCTACGAAATTGACGCGAAGGCTCACGCAGCATCTTTCAGAGCAGAGATCAGTTCGATCTTATTAAAACACACAGGAAAACTCACCAAACCCGTAACATATTTGTTGACAACACAAATGCACAATATATATATATAACAAAGAAAAACAAAATACTGGGAGTTCAAAACGAAAATAAAATACCTAAGTTAAATGGAAAATCCTCAAACAAGCAAGAGCATCTAAATCAATAAAGAAACCATGTTTCCTTTATGTTCAAGAAAAAACTGAAATCATTAAATACATGAATAGCAACAGATATTTAAACCAGAAGCATGAAACCACAGTAAACTGCAAACACATTAAAGAACTAACATTACAATCATGCTAAAAAACACTACAAAAGCCAAAGCTAGGAGCCCTTAGAGACGAGAAACCTTTGTAATATTAACAACACTCTCACATCAAATTTTACCTATTCGATGCAACAAACTGTGATTTATTTTAAAGTTTTATAGAAAAAAGCGATTCCCTAAATTTAAAATTATGGTTAAATATACAAATTAGATTAATTATAAAAACTGAGTTTAAATACAAAAATATTGTATAGTTGTACAAATAAACAATAAAGATAGGTTCAATAAATGGTAACTACCATTTCCACTTCATCGCAACTAATCCTATTCCTACAATCTCTTAGACTTCCTTACTGTCCTTTTACTAAACCCGAAGAATAAAAACCAGCCATTAGGCCATAAAAGCTATGCCCTATCTTCTAATGTTAAATCTGTCTACAAAATTCCCGACACGTTCATTAATCAACTTTATTCCCTACCCATCTCCTTATTTCAAAATTCTAACGGACAATTTACAAGACTTATTCCTTTGTCGTTAACCCACATCCCGCACACAACTCGCCAAATATAAGAAAAAAGGTTTTCCATTCCTTTCCACACCACTTGATGCGACATTGTTATTTCAGTGTCGAAACTAAATGTACACTGTGTAGTGTATAAAAATTTGTACATGTTCTAAACTATAATTTATAATAATAATACAATGTATATATATGGCTAATACATTATACAGGGAGTTAGAAAATCTAAAAAAAAGATATGGGGTTTGTGATATCATTATAGAAGCAAACACCTATACATCTGAAAACCCCGCAAAGACATTCACAGTAAAGAAAAATTTAAACCGCAACTTCAAAAATTTGGTACATGTACTCAAGTATGCACAGAATGCAGCAAATCTTATATAGGAATCAGCTAAGCATTAAACAGAGTTTTTCTTTATAAAAACAACATAAAATTATCAAACAGCAGAAAACTCTTTTTATCACAACACATCTGCGAATGTACTCAAAGTAAGTTTGAAATTATGCCAATATATCAGACAATTATTCTTACATACAAATACAAGAAACAAACTTCATAAACAAATTTAAATCAGCACTTAAAAGACCATAACCTCCCACGCGGAAACACAACACGCGCACAGGATGACCAGATATACTGGTAGGACTGCGTCCGCTCGTGCATGCGCATGCGCGCCCACACACAAGCATGTACACATACTAGCAAGAAAAAAAACGCAGTGGCACTCACATTAAATCCTACATGACATCGGAAGTGTGTATATATGTATATATATCGCCTGGTTCACACTCCACCCACGTCTATTGAACAGGTGAAGAGGCTCATCCCTTGTTTCCTGTTTAGGATGCGGTTTCCGGTTTTCTCTTTTCCAATCTTCTCACTTCTATGTAGCCCCCTGCACATCAGTTGCGTTACCGCCTTGCTCGGGGTGATATGATTAAAAAAAAAAAATATATATATATATGTATGTGTGTGTTTATGTATATAAAAATAAAAAACAAAAACAAAACCTCTCTCCGCCCGATATTTGACACATCCCAAATTATTTTATTACCCCTTAAGGGCGGAAGAAGCTTGACTCACAAGTACAAGAAAGTGTGAACTACTACCACACACAAACAAGACGATAACTGAACACAGAGGCTATGACGATAATTAATTCCTTTTAATATGTGGAAACAATCACTCTCTGCCTGATGAAGTTCGCGCGATCAGAAAACCGTGAAGTAGAATATAAAAAATAAAATACAATATATTTAAAAAAGAACATTTCCGGTTTCTCTTTTTATTTAAAGTTTTTTTCTGTCTGAGTCCATGCTGCACATATACAAATCTACCATCCGCCCGTGTATTGAATACAGCTGCCACATCTGTTCGGGTGCCGCATCTATTCACCTCGGGGTTCTTGCCAAAATCCAACCGAGAATCTGCAATGTGATCGATACCGACTTGGTAGCTCGGCTGCAGTCGCTCTCTCAAAGGCGTGACGTGGCTTCCCTGTGCCTCTTCTATAAATACTTTCACTGTTTCTGCTCCAGTGAACGTAGATCACCGGTGTCTTCTTACACGAGCTACTAGATTAGCAACCAGATCCCACTCTTTTACAGTGAAAACGATAAAATGTAACCGCAAACTCTACTCTAACAGCTTCATTTCACGCACTTCCCACCTGTGGAATTCACTTCGATATACTTGCTTCTCCGACAGCTACAATCTCCAGGAATTTAAATGTAAGATCAATAGACATTTCCTATCACACTAACTCGCATCCATTCTCACAAGCTTTTATTTTCCATCTACTCCACCCATATCCTCGGTGCCCTCATCCGTCTATTACCCTCCTTCTGACATTTCCTGAAACTAACCCCTCTTTCTCATCACTTTCCCCCGATGTAACCCCTGCGCAATAGTGGCGGTAGAATGCCTTGCTTGGGGTGAGATGATTAATATATATATATATATATAGAGAGAGAGAGAGACTGTTCTCTCGCTGGAACCATTATAACATCTCCATTATAATATGTGGATTAAATTCGATGAAGTCGATTAATTTAATCTGTTTTGTTGTTCAGTTGCTAGGAGTTTCAAAGATTTCAGCGAAAATCTTGCACAACATAAAACATACTTCCTATAAAAGTTATATATCGTTCATTTTTTTTCTTTCGGGAATTAAGTTTACGCTTTAAATTTACTAAATATTTAGATGTGTATGCCTCATTTTTCTAGTTATAGGAATGTAGATATAAGTGTATGTTTATGAGACAGCGAATATGGGCGATGCTCATGAATGGGTTTCATTTTCAATTTTATTCTGGATGCGTGCGCACATAATCTCATGCGCATGCGCGCACAATGTATGTGTATGTATGGCTATACTTGTGTGAGTGGTTTAACATACTTATGAGAGACCTATATCTTGAACTTACTGAAAGGCCGTTATTATTCGGATTAGATATAGAAATTTTGAAGAGTATTTAATACGAGCAAATCTCATCTATTTAAAAAAATCTTTCAGCACATGCATATTAATATGCATAAGTATACATTTTATTACTGAAGTGTTGTTTTTAATGGATGCTTGTATTTAAGTAGATGCTCCGTTTATTTATTAAACAGTATCTTTAATTATTTCTGTCTACTGGTTAGTCCTAGGTAAGACGATAAACTATATCTGGCAGGAAAGCCTCTTGTCGGGGGATTGTAGGTTTTGAGGAGCATGGAACCACCTCCTAATTGCAGTTGTTCCAAATTCCACCCTGATCCGAGTTGAGAGCATCTATTAGGGTATCAGCAGTTGGTAAATAGGAACCAAAAAAATCACTATGAAAGTATGAAAATAATTTTCACTCTTCTTGTTGATTATAAAAATGCATTATAGTTTCTCTGTGTGGGACAAGTGTGAATATTTATATATAATTTTATGCATGACTAAGCAGTATAAATTTTTCTTTGAGAACAAAACATGATTTTCATATATTTTCTTTCAGCTATTGTGTTGTATGTCAGATATGATGTTAATATATCGTAGATCGTAGATATGATACACCTCATAATGGGGGAAATGTAAGGAAGAAATATTATTTTCCCGCCTAGCTCTCTCTCTCTTTCTCTCTGTCTCTCTGTCTGTCTCTCTCTCTCTCTCTCTCTCTCTCTCTCTCTCTCTATATATATATATATATATATATATATATATATATATATATATCATAATGATAATCCACGTATACTGTCTTAATATGTATAGAAAAAACTACTAAAAAGATGGAAGTTAAAAATGTATTTTTTTTTTTTACAGTATTTATTTATTTCTATTATTATATATATATATTTGATATTTCAGACCGGCCTCGACCTTTCATCAGAAACAAATGATTTTGAAATTTAAACTAGAAGCGTCCGTCACGTCATGCAGAAAGCAACAGAGTCTGAATATTTTTAAAGGTAAATCTAACAGTAATAATACTTTTAAATATTTTTTAAGTGTATCTAAAAAACGTTTAACTATTGAAATATTTATAAAGATTCAAAATACCTATATATATATATAAACTTATTAATAAATGGAACTTTGTCTCTCTGTGTGTGTATGTGTGTGCGTGTGTGCCCGTTACCTATAGACACCGAAATGGCTGAACCGATTTTCTTGAAAATTTACACAGTTGTACTATAAGCGTCTGCGAGTGTTCTTAGCTAGGTTTTGTGTCGAGGTACTCCCGATAAATATCGAAAATCGATAATCAAATAAATCGGGTTATAGAAGGAGTGGTCCGATTTTAATCAATTTTGATACACTCATAGACAAAAACATAAGAAACGACATTCAGAAGTTTCAAGGTTGCAGTTCTTACAATAGTGCAGAAAATTTGATATCGATAGCAGGAAATCAAAAGTTGACTTCCATCCATGCATTTATCTTTCAGTCTACGGTTTCGCTTTAACTGGAAACGACTATTGCTTTTTAGTCTTTCGTGCGAACGTCCAAAGAGTCTGAGCTCCAGGATCATGGATTAGTTTTAAAGCTTTCATTACACCCGAACAACGTCGGGCTATTCTGCTAGTTTAGTCATAAATAGAAAGAATCTGAAAATTGAAATACACTATTGTTTTATATTCCTTGGCTGTTTTCACACCTTGTCCCTGATAGTGGGAACGTCTCCCACATAAATCTATTTATTACATTCTATGGAGACCACAATTTGAACAGCATAAGGTATGCAGATGATACAGTGCTGATTGCAGACACAGAAAGAAAACTACAAGACCTCCTACAGAAGGTAGCTGAGGAGAGCGACAAAAAAGGACTACAAATAAACTGCAAGAAAACTGAATGCATGGTCATCAGCAAAAAGAACAACCCAAAACTCCAAATACAGGTAGGGAATACTTATAAAGGCATAAGAATGATATACAGAAGTTTCAAGGTTGTAGTTCTTACAATAGTGCAGAAAATCGATAATATATATATATATATTTATATATATATACAATATATATATATATATATATATATACATACATATATATATATATATATATATATATTGTTAAATAAAACAGACAATGAATGTCTATTATGTTTAATCATGAGCCGTTCTAAGCATCGTATTTTGGCTTTCATTTCAGGTGAAAATAAAGACAAAAATTGTCCGAAATTGGATATTTTTTATTATGCTGGTTCTAAGCTTTCGGCTCAGATGGGCCATCTTCTGAGCGGTTAAAGGGACGTTATCATAAAGACATCCACCATTAAATATGATATTACCTTGTGTTGACATAAAACATTGCTATGTGACGATAAAAGTTACCGAATAGCAAACGCATTTCGTCAATTTGTGATGCGGTTCTATGAGGTCACACTACGTGAGAGACCGAAAAGTTAACACAAGATAATATCATCTTTGATGGTGAATGTCTTTATGTTAACGTCCCTGTAACATCTCTGAAGATGGCTCATGTGAGCCGAAAGATTAGAAGCAGCATAATAAAAAAATATCTATTTTTTTTATTTTCTTCTGAAATTAAAGCCAAAATACGATGTTTACAACGTCTCATAATTAAACATAATAGACATTCATTATCTGTTATAATATAACAATATATTTTTAGAAAATTATATGCTGCCTCGGTACACTATATATATATATATATATATATATATATATATAAAGGATCTCGATATGTAAAGCCACAAATTTATTCACTTGAAGAGCGTCAATCTTAGACTCGAAACACTTGTAGCGTCACAAATACCATTATAGACACTTAAAATATCAATATATATATATATATATATATATATATATATATATATATATATATATATATATAATATCTTTATACAACAATAAATATACACTTTAGACGAAACGTTCACGGCCTCTCACACTTTTTATTCTATACCAATTTCTCTCGTTGGAACAATCCTATTTCCTTTTCTAATATATATATATTATAAATTATATTTTAGAACATGTGCATAATGTTTTTATATATCCACGACAAATGGTACATTTGTTTCGACATTGAAACTTCAATGTCTCATCAGGCGTGTAGATAGGAATGGAAAGCCTCTTTTCTTATATTTGTGTGTGATGTTGGTGGGGATTAGTGATAAGGGAACAAGTCTCGTGAATTGACTGTTAGAATTTTGAAGAAAGTGGTGTGTGGGTAGTTAATATGGTTGATTAATGAGAGTCTTTGATTTTTAGACAGATTTATCATTAGCAGTTAGAATGTAAGTTTTTATTATCTTGCGACTAGACTATATCCTTTGGATTTCTTAGAATATATATATATATATATATATATATATATATATATATATATATATATATATATAGGTTTTGTTAAAGACGACAAACAAGTTTTTATTTAATTGTTATTGTGTCCCTACAAACAAGACAATGAAAGTCACTCGGCTGCAATGCGTTACCAAGAGAGAAAGGATCAGAGAAGGCAAAATAAGTACATAATTCGAGGAGACGAAAGGTGATAATTGACATTCTATTAAAATTTTTGAAGAAAAATCGTAGTTGACAAGAAAGCTGGAAGTGAGGCATGAAGGGAAAAAAAACTATTACTAGCGTACAATTTATCTTCGCAAGTCAAAAACGTTTATCCCTTAAATTAAAGCAACCAGTCAACGGCTTTCGTTTGCCATATCTGAATTACTTCCATAACTAATCGTATGTTTCGCAACTATTATTAATTAGAAGCTATGCATTGTTTGTCGAATTAGCTGATGTTAATAACTTTTGCATCACGTAGAACCGGTTTACTAGTGACTAGAGGTGCCCATGACTTTTTTTCAGGGCGTAACTAGGTTCAGTTATCGATCTGATTCCTATTATACATTGATTCATGTCTGCTAAGCAGTGATTGGTCTCAGTCTTCTGGAGATGTGGTTGAAAAGAAATTTATCTGATACTCGAAATATCATTCGTTGAATTCTCTTGTCGCTTTCCCTTCAGAAGGCTGTAACTGAAAGGAAGACTAAAAATCAATAGTAAAGAAGACAATGCATGGTTGTCAGCATAAGAGACAGTCCAACATACGAATTATAAACTGGGGGCACCTAAATCAAATACGTATCTAGGAAGTGTTTTAACAGAAAACGGAAAATGTGACACCAAAATCCGAATGCGCATTGGAATTGTGAAAGACGTCTTCCAAAAGCTAAGTTAAGTATTAAGAAGCAAGAAAATGTCGTTGAAACAAAGAAGAGGATAATGAACTGTTAATATCGGTCCAACTTTGTGGTCGTAAATGATAACACTTGAGGCAACAGAAATGGGGTTCTACTGAATGATCATGAAAATATAAGTAACTTAGTCTGTAAGGAAATCTTAAGAAAATAGAAGCGAATTACGAGGCTCTGCCAGGACTCAAAAAGTGATAGTGAGTTGAAGAGAGCCATGATAATCTGTGCCCTGAAGAGACATTGTATTTTTTTTAATCATTTAAACGCCACTGATGTGCAGGGGGTTACGTAAATGTAACAAGATTAATTAGATATGAGTGAGGAGTACAAACTAGTTAGAAAGGAACAATAGAAAGCTGAGAAAGCATGTGCGATAACAGATACATAGGTGGAGAAAGGGGAGGTTATACAGGGGAGGGGAGAGAGCTAGAGGCCAGTGGTTAGCAGATGAGTATTGACATTGCATTTAAATTTCTGGAGGTTGTAGCCGTCAGGAAAGCAAGAATACGGGAGTGAGTTCCACAGGCGGGAGGTGCGAGAGAGGAAGATGCAAGAGTAGAATTGTCGTCTGCATTTGGTTAACCTGACTGTGAATGGGTGGGACCCAGTTGCCAGTCTGGTTGCACGAGTAAACACCTGTTGAGGAGGCATCAGTGACTTAAGCTCATCCGAGCAGAAGCCATGAAAGTATTTGTAGAAGAGACAAAGGGAGGCCACATTTCGACGATGGGGAAGTGGCTGCAGTCGAGTCGCCAGATCAGTACCTATCACATTACAGACTCTCCTTTGGAGCTTGTCAAGAACACTGAGGAGAACGGCAGGGGCACCTGACCAAAAATGGCAGCAGTATTCCATGCACGGACGGATGGTTGACTTGTATATATGCAGGATGGATTCAGGTGGAAAAAACATCCTGGATCGACATAGTGACCCAATCTTGTATATAAATAAATAATAAAAAAACATGAAAAGAAAACCTTTTTTTCTGTAGAATTTTCCTTCTTTCTTCAATTTCTTCCTTTACAGTTTTAAAAAACTAAACATCAATTGCAAGAAGGCGGGATACATGGTCGTTAGCAAAAGATAAACAGCCCAAGATGCGAAATATGAATTATTATTCTTCTATATGCACTGTCCGTTCAGGACGTTGGCGATCATGACTCTCAACAACTTTCTGTCCTTTTTAGCACTCAATAAATTTTATCTTTTTGCCATCTCTCCCCAACCTATCTCCGCCGTCCATTCACTCCAGCACATCAGCTAGGTCATGCGTCGTCTTTTTGTGTCCCTCTTGCCTTTAATCTACCCTGTTGCTGTCAAATTTTACAAGCCCTCTTTCCTCATAATATACCCTTGAATTTTCAAATGTTTCTTCCTGATGTTACGTATAAGTTTTTTTTGTTACTAAAATCTGTAGAACTTTGTCGTTGCTCCCACGTTCAGTATTCTCAGCATCCTTCTGTAGAGCCATATTTTATATCTTTTCTTTATCTGTGAGCAGATTGTTCAGCATTCGCCGCCATATATGAAGACTGATATTACATAACAGTTTGGTACACTTATCTTATTTTTTTGTTGTTGGAGATATCAAAATCAAATAAGTACAGAAAGTTAATTATCAGGAGATGGTGTTAACAGACGTCGAAAAGTGTGAAACTGAAATCCGAAGGAGCATTGGAATAGCAAAAAATGTCTTCCAAAAGTTAATCAAAACATTCTTCTTCTATGTGCCCTGTCCCTTCAGGACGTAGGCGATCATGGTTCTCCACGTCTCCCTATCCCTTGTGGCTCTTAGTATGTTTGCTCCTGTTACTCCTGGCAACCCCCGTTCCGTCATCCACCTAATTAGGCCCTGCAAAAATGTTATCAGCTGCCTTCCTCTGTCTCTCCTTCTTTCTATCTGGCCAGTCAGTATCAGGTT
Organism: Ascarosepion bandense; assembly: GCA_037127315.1. Taxonomy (NCBI): domain Eukaryota; kingdom Metazoa; phylum Mollusca; class Cephalopoda; order Sepiida; family Sepiidae; genus Ascarosepion; species Ascarosepion bandense. The sequence goes on from JBBBDQ010030491.1 coordinate 323,604, forward strand.
CTCCAAGCTCTCCTTCGTCATTGCGTGTCCCAGGAACTTCAGCTGTCTCTTCAGTTGTCTCTAGACAAGAAAATTTCGTAGAGACATTGAAAAGCGTGCTAAGCTACTGTGCAATATCAATCTTGCTATATAGCAATGAGTGTTGGGCAATTTCCTCACAGATAAAAAGAAGACAAGATAAACAATAGAAACGCTGTTTTGCAAAATGGTGTCGAAAACTGAACGGTCGTAGGAGGAAAGCAACGAAGTAGACTGAAGGAAAATGGAAATGTTTGGGATAAATAACGAAAGAGGATGGGGGTTGTGGTGCAACGTGTATCGGCTCGGATTTGCAAATCAAAGAGCAGAGTTCGAATTCCATTTGAATTCGTTTCGTTCACTTGCACGCAAATAAACTTGGTAAATATATGAATCAATCTCTTCTTCCCCCCACCCCAGCCAGACGGAATTGGAAACCAGTCTACAGCAGAAAGAAATGGCAACCTAGTGCGGGAAAATCTCCTGCATAGTCAGTCATGGATCGAAAGAGACATGATCGCTCAAGCGTTGTCACATAACGAAAACAAAAGGCACAGGACGAAAACAGAGAATAACCTACCTAACAATTTTGCTGTAAATGGATGAGAGGGGATATTACTGTTAGGGTGAAACACACGTATTCCTCAGATAATGGACTCTCCCTCCTATATTAATAAGAGTTAACAGGAAGTTAACTCGAGAAGTTCTTGGAAAGTTCATAGGAGTTCCTAGAGAGTTCTGTAGAGTTCTATTGGAGTTCAGTAGAACTACTAGGCAGTTGATATTAGTTGGCAGTTAGCTAAATACTAAGGAGTCAGCTTTTCAGTGGAATATTACCAAGTTCTTAACATTTAGGGGGCTTTAAGTCGATTAGCAACTGACATAACATGATTATAACTTTCAGCGCGAAAACTACTCCGCAACAATTACTAAGTATAGGAAGTTGTGGAGATCTATTATCGCACACTTTCTGAAGGCACACTATGAAAAGAAAAAAAGAATACGATATTAAAAGTTTATGAATGATATATCTAATTTTAAATACAGCTTTTATCCTCCGTGTTCAGCGTAGGTTTTAAAAAAGAACACTCCCATTTTTCTTCTTTTTCTTCTAATTATTATTATTATTATTATTATTATTATTCAGAACCCTGCCGCAAAACAGCATGGCAAAGGAGTGATGCTGCGGTGCAAACCTTAGATGCCAATATGCTTCTTATGAAAAAAAAAACAACCTAATAAGTGTCTAACAGAAACACGCATCGCAACAAAATTTTCTCAATATCGAGAAAGGTTTTTTTTTAATCGTATCACCCCGAGCGAGGCGGTAACGCCACTGATGTGCAGGGGGCTACGTAATAGTGAAAAGATTGGAAAAGAGAACGCCGGAAACCACACCCTAAACAGGGAACAAGGGATGAACCTCTTAACCTGTTCAATAGACGTGGGTGGAGTGTGAACCAGGCGATAAGTTATCATTATTATTGAGCAAGAGAACTACGCCCATAAAATGACACAGAAATATGCAAAAATACGAAACCTAGTTCATTATTTTTATTGAATGACAGAACAACACCCGCAAAATTGTGCTGGGGTAAAAATATACGAAACCTATCTGTTGTGGCGACTCGTGTTCGAAATCTTTGTCGCCAATTTGTTGTGCGACTTGGGGTGTACGTGAGTTCGAGTCTTCGTTGCCAATTTGTTGGAACCGCCAAAATAATGAACAACAAAAACCGGTGTGGAGATAGAAAAGAGGTTATATTGAACGTAATATACAAACTGGAACGGGTTAGTCAATTCAGGAATGCTATAAGTAGAAATAAATATAGACAAATCTTGAAGTGAAATACTATGTCCGGGTAACTTATTCTATCTGAGTGGAGCTCAGAGCTAGTCTGGTCTCTGGTTAACTTCGGTATCTGTCGGAACGCTTCGATAACTGTAACGGATCTCTACGATTACTCTCCACTGTAAACTGCAACTACAACTGAGATTCCAGATCTTCCACGACAAGTGCTATATAGCAGGATTATATGTACACTAAGTCGAGTCCATTATCATTAACAAAAAAGGGGAGATGCCATAACACTATCTTAATATTATTATGTTGTCATTTTTCATCATATTTCGATTTCTGCTATGGTCGAGTCCTCGGAAAAACCTAAGACAGGTCGTGGTGTGTTGTTATGGCTCCATTTCATGTTTTTTCTATCTCCCCTATCATCCCTAGCGTTACATAGACAACGTTCTCCTTAGTGTTTGGGCTGTACTTAACAAGACAAATTTTTGTATATCTCTTAAGCTGGGGTTTCCAGGGATTCTTTCAATGTGGTGTTTTGTTCCAATTTTTATTATTTCAAGTGCACCTATCAATGGCACGACTCTTGTTTTCAATTTCCACATTTTTTCTATTTCAATTTCCAGGTCTTTATATTTTGACAGTTTTTCAAATTCCTTGGTTGCTATGTTACAATCCGCTGGACAAGCCATGTCAATTAATAAACAAGATTTTTCTTTCTGTTTTTTTACAATAATGTCCGGCCTATTTGCTTCAATTTTTCTGTCTGTGTAGATGGTGTAATCCCATAGAATGGTGGCATCTTCTATTTCTGTAACCGGTGCTGGATGATGTTCATACCAGTGTTTGTTTACATATTTTCCATAGTGTTTTGTTCAAGCGGTAGTGTGCCAATTCTTTCATAGAGGGTTTATAATAATTAATGACAAAAATAAACCCTCTATATATGTAAGATACATAGATGACATCTTTGTTTTAGTTAAGAATATCGATCAAATTAAATATCTTAAAAACAAATTTGAATGTCACTCCGTCCTCAAATATACATTAGAACTTAATATTAATAACAAACTCCCATTCCTTGATGTATTCATTGATTCTAGCACACATAAATTTATTACTTCTCTATATAGGGAACCAACTAGCATAAATTTGTGTCTTCTTAATTATAATAGTGAATGCCCCCAACAATATAAGTTAGCTGTTATAAAAAACTTGCTTCAACGCACACAAATGATATCTTCTTCCAAATCTATATTTTATAAAGAATTACACAACATTAAGCAAATACCAGTCAATAATGGATTTCCTAACTCCGTTATTGATCAACAAGTTAAAATGTATCTCAACAAAATTAACAATAGCTCTAACAATGATGATAATATTAATAATAATGGTTTACATCAAAATAAACATAACACTATTAACTTAAACTATTGCAACCAAATACATAATAATTACAAACAAGATGAAAAAACTCTCAAAAACATAATACGTAAAAATGTTAAACCAGTGGAAAGTAATAATCAAATTAAACTCATTATATATTATATATTATATATTAAATAAAATTAAACTCATTATATATTATAAAAAATTTAAAACAATTGACCTCATCGTCTATAATAACCCAACAGGTACTAAACTAAATTCTATACAAAAAACCAATGTAGTGTACCAATTTACATGCCCATTCAGAGATTGCATCTCTGATACTAATAAAAAACCTAGTACATATATTGGTTTTACTACAACCACGCTCTCCCGTAGACTTACATGTCATCCTTCTGATCGGAGTACTATTAAACAACATTTCTCTGAAAAACATAAACATGTAGGTAATATCAGACAGAGTTTGGTCAACAATACGGTGATCCTTACTCATACACACAGTAAGAGAAACCTGCAGATATTGGAGGCCATGTACATCAAATCTAAACAACCAACACTCAATAAAATCAGCTTTAAATCCGGAAATATCATATTACATTGAATTTGACTACATGGCTTTGTTGTCATTTTGCGCTATCACGCGGTGTGACGTCATAAAACCGCATCGCAAATTTAAGAACTGCGTTTATTATTTTTGGTAACTATTGCCGTTGCCAAGCGGAGTTTTATGCCAACACAAAAATAAAATAAAATCGTCGGTGATGGTGGATTTTATAATATTTTAGTCTAAACAACCTCTCTGAAGATGGCTTATGTGAGCCGAAAGCTTAGAAGAAAATCAATAAATAATTATCCAAATGTTGGAGTATTTTTGTCTTTATTTTCAACTGAAATTAAAGCAAAAATACAACGTTTAGAACGGCTCATGATTAAACATAATAGACATTCATTGTCTCTTATATTTATATATATATATATATATATATATTGAGAATATATATTGAAACAGAAAGTTCACGAAAGGAACAAGAACATGGACACACTGAACGTGAAGTGCTAAACGCTTTTGTGTCTACAGAAAATTGCTGAGAATAATTTGAATGAAATATATGAGTAACTAAGAAGTTTTAAGAAAACTGGAAACATAAAAGACACATACTTAGAATCAAAAATAAAAAGTTAAAATTTCTGGGTCGCATAATGAAGAAAGAGTGCCTGTAGAATTTAACACTCACATGGCACAGAAAGGCAAGAGGGGATGAAGGAAGCAGCGATTGACCTACCTAGCCAGCGTGTGTAAATAAATGGCAGGACAGAGATTGGGGGGATAAACATCAGTTAAACCAACGAAGGATAGGAAGTTGAGGAGGGTTATGATCTTCTATATGCTGAAGAAGAAGAAGGATATCATTGGTTCAAGTAGAAGCTGATTTTTTTACCATTAAAGTACTACCAAACACCGACGTTTAGCAACAGCTATTTGTACCCATTTCCACCTCCGCCGGTTGCAACAAGAGAAATTGGATTCTATTCCTTCGGGTGTATGCAACAGCCGCTTCGTATTATTTTCACCCTGGGTGTCGCGTGTGAATACGTTTTGACTTTGTAGCAGAGCGTGCAGGATTGGGTAAAGAAAATCAAAGACGGTGCAGTGACAAAGAAAGAAAGAAGCCAGATGAAGAAAGAAAGTAAAAATAGAAAGAGAGCAAAAGAATTTTTTTAATTTGAAAAAATGGAGGCGACTGTCTGCGAATCGCTTGAGCGGTGGGGATAGGAAGAAATGGCGGGAAAGATGACTAAAATTTTAGGCAGGGCGAGATGCGCGTTAGGTTTTGTTTAAATGTGCAATGTTAGCATTATGAACAAAATTAGAGAAGGAAGCCGATTGAAGGAAAATGGAGACGGAAAAGAAAGAAAGAAGTCGATTAAGAAAGAAAAAAGAAAGAAAGAAAAAAGAAAGAAAGAAAAAAGCCGGATAAAGAGAGGAATAATATAAACAGAGACATAGAGAGTAAGAATAGAAAGTACAGATAAGGAAAAAAATGCAGAGATAAAAAGAAAAGAAAGATGAAGCGGAAAGAAAAGGAAAGAAAAAAAGGAAGGAAGGAAGGAAGAAAGAAAGAAAGAAAGAAAGAAAGAAAGAAAGGAAAAGAAATCAACATGGGAAGCAGGAGAAAGAAAGAAAGAAAGAAAAAGAAAGAAAGAAAGAAAGAAAGAAAGAAGCCATTATAGAAAAAATATTATAGTGAACTATACATAGACATAAATGGAAAGTATAGGAAATACGAATAAGAAAATGTAAGTCAGTTAAATGCCATACGTGATACACGGGGATCAAGTCACGAAAAAGACATGATTAACTGGTCAGAAGATTTTCCCGCAGTAACTTACTATTACTTTCTGCGGTAGACTGGTTGCCAGCCAAGTCTATAGAACTCAGTCTGTCCTGTTATTTAATCCACAACTGGAGGAAAAAGATAGATTAATACCTTTCCCAAAGGTATTTATGCATAAGTGAATGCAATGAAATCAACTGGAATTCGAACTCGGCTCCCCGATTTCTCGCTCTGAGTTGATATCCATTGCACCACAACGCACTTCTAGAACGCATATCCTAAGAAAATGTACACAGGTAAAAAGAAAGGAAAGGAAAGATGACGTGGAAGGAAAAGGAAAAAATAAGGGGAGAAAGAAAGAATAAGAAATCAATGTGATAAGTGGGGGGAAAACGGAAAAAGACACAGAGAAAGAAGGAAGAAGAAAACAGATAAAAATATGGAGAAAGGAAATAGAAAGTAGGAAGATAAATATGGAAGACAGAGAAAGAGAGAGAGAGAGAGAGAGCGACCAGCAAGAGAAAGATAAAAACAGTAAAATGAGAGAAAAAGAAGAAAGGTAGAGGATAAGGAAGAGAAGAAAGGGTGCAGCAGGAGAAGTAGAGAGAACAGTGAGAAAGAAAGATGATAGATAGAGAGTATGGATACTAACAAAGAATAGTATTAAAACTTAGGATAAAAAGGAAGAGTGATAGTAAGAGGAGAAAAAATGAAGAAAAATAGAGACAGATAGTAGAAGAGTGAGAAATAAAATGGAGAAGGACAAAGAAGGAAGAAAAATAGAAAGTAAGAAGAACAAGAAGAAAGAAAGAGAGAGATAAGAAGGATAAAGAAAGAAAAGAGACAAGAAGCTGAAAAGGGGGTATACCAGGAGAAATAGAAATAGAAGGAAAGAAAAGAGGTAGAAAAAAGTAAAACTAATTAGAATGTGGGGAAGAAATTAGAAAGTTAAAAAAAACAGAGACAAGAGAGATAGCAGATGTGTTGTGGATCTTCGTCGCCAATTCGTTGTAGCAAAACTTCGCTGCAATGTTGTAGTGATTGGTTTGGTCGGAAGTAAGACACGGAACACAGGAGGTAGGTTCAAAACAGTGTATTAGTATAACAAAAACATAGATACAAACGAGGTGTTAGCAATAAGTAAATAGAAATAAGTAAGTCCGAACGGTATAATTACTCTGCTTATTGCTTGACTAGTAGGCGGCTTTAACTGCGTACTAGCTATCGTTAACTGCCGACTTAACTGCCGTACTTTACTGCAGGTAATTTTACAGTAAAAGAAGAGTTCATTCCTCGTAGGAGGGAGCCATAACAAGATGGAAGAAGACGAAGTAAAAGTAAAAAAAAGAAAGAACGATACAAAGAAAGAAAAAGAAGAGAGACAAGTAAAAATGCTGGTGACGTGGATTAATCAGAAAAGGAATAAAAGAAAAGAAAGAAAGAAAGAAAGAAATAAAGAAAGAAATAAAGAAAGAAAGAAAGAAAGAAAGAAATAAAGAAAGAAAGAAAGAAATAAAGAAAGAAAGAAAGAAATAAAGAAAGAAAGAAAGAAAGACATAAATAAAGAAAGAAAGAAAGAAAGAAAGAAAGAAATAAAGAAAGAAAGAAAGAAAGAAAGAAAGAAATAAAGAAAGAAATAAAGAAATAAAGAAAGAAAGAAAGAAATAAAGAAAGAAAGAAAGAAAGAAAGAAAGTGTAGGAATGAATAAGTGAAGAACTATAAAAACACGCATATACATTTTTTAATCGTTTCACCCCAAGAAAGACGGTACCGCCACTGATGCGCAGGGGGCTACGAAAGAGTAAAAGATTAGATAGGAGGAAAGTAAGAAGAAAGACGAAGCAATTACAGGGGATGTCCGAGAAGCAAGTGAAGGAACACAGGTGTGATGACAGTTGCAAAGGTAGAGAGAAAGGAAAACATATACAGGGTGATGTAGGCAGAACTGGCGTCAAGTGGATAAGAGATGGGTATTGACATTGCATTTAAATTCCTGGAGGTTGTAGACATCAGGAAAGCAAGAATATGGAAGAGAGTTCCACAGGCGGGTAGGATGTGCGAGAAAAGAAGCTGTAGGAGTTGAATTTTCGGCTGCATTTGGTTGATCTAACTGTGTATGGGTGGGACCCAGTTGCCAGTCTTGTTGCACGAGTAAACAACTGTGGAAGGGGAACCATTGACTTAAGTTCATCGGAGCAGAAGCCATGAAAATATTTATAGAACTGTCAGAGGGAAGCCACATACCGTCGGTGAGAAAATGGCCGGGGTCGAGCCGCCAAATCAGTACCTATCACATTACTGATTCTCCTTTGGAGCCTGTCGAGAACACTGAGATGAACAGCGGGACGCGTACGTACACACAAACTTACAAATGGAAACACACACACACACACACACACACACACACACACACACACACATATATATATATATATATAGAAAGAAAGAAAGAAAGAGAGTAAAAAAGAGAGTTAGAGAGAGTGTGAGAGTTAAAATGAGAGAAAGAGAAAGCTGGTAAAAGAAAAACCACGGGACAAATAGGAAAGAAAAGGCAAAAATCTAAACTTATTTAGAAATGGAACTTTGTCTGTGTGTGTGTGTGTGTGTGTCTGTGTGTGTTTCTGCCCGTTACCTATAGACTCCGAAACGGCTGAACCGATTTTTTTTTGAAAAAAATAAATATATAATCGAAAAAATTGGGTTATAAAAGGTGTGGTCCGATTTTAATCAAATTTGATACACTCATAGACAAAGACATAAGAAACGATATTCAGAAGTTTCATGGTTGCAGTTCTTACAATAGTGCAGAAAATCGATAATATATATATATATATATATATAAGGCAAGATGTTTGCGTGCGTGTCTGTTTATCTGTCTGTATGTCTTTTATACAAATCCACAATTTTTATCCGATTCTCACCAAACTTCACATAAATATTCTTTAGGCTGATTCTGAGCTCCAGGACCATGGATTAGTTTTAAAGCATTCATTGCACCCGGGCAACGCCAGGCTATATTGCTAGTACGAACATATATGAAACTTAAAGACACAAACGAAGAAAAAGGACCGCTATATAGACATCGCGGATGTGCGTTGTGGCGCAGTGGATATCGACTCGGAACGAGAAATCGGAGAGCCGAGTTCGAATTCCAGTTGAATTTCTTGCATTTACTTACGCGCAAATACCCTTGAGAAAGGTATTAATCCGTCTATTCCTTCCAGTTATGGATTAAATAACAGGACAGACTGGGTTCTATATCCTTGGTCGGCAACCAGTCTACCGCAGAAAGCAATGGCAACCTGCTGCGGGATAATCTTCTGCCCAGTCAGTCATGTCTCTTTCGAGACATGATCGCCCAAACATGTATCACGTATGGCACTTAACTGACTGACTGATATAGACATCATCACACTTAGAAGGTATGTGGCACAAGGACATATGCGTGGGTTTGAACAGGAACACATTGTCCAGTTTCCTATTGACGGATTTCCTGGAAATTGTAGCCACGACTAAAATATATTTAAAAGAAAACTTTAAAAACTATTATAAATATTGTAAAAAGAATCGGTTTACTGTAATGAAAGAATGAACTTGGTAGGTGTACAATTACGAAACCCGAAGGAATGTAGTGTAGGCTGTAGCGTGAGTGGACTGATGGGTTGCGTGGCACCAACGTGAAATTAGAATATCATTTTAATCAAGTTTTGTTGGGTGATTATGCTCTTAAGAGATTATTCACTATTGCAAATGTAATACGAGACTCGACTAAAACGATTAACTCATGATTCATGTGGAAATATTATAGTTTTTAAAATTACTTTCTCTTTTAAAACGTTTATTTTCAAAGCATATGTGAAATGTAATCTACAGTCTGTACCATGGCATCTATCTATCTATCTATCTATCTATCTATCTATCTATCTATCTATTACACCTTTATATATATATATATATATATATATATATATATATATATATATAATCGTGTCGCCCCAAGCAAGGCATTTTACTGCCACTGTTGAGCAGGGGTTACATAGCAGGTAAGTTATGAGAAAGAGTGACAGGTTATAGGGGGTGTAAGGAAGGGGGTAGGAGAAGAATGCGGATACAGATGGGAGTGGAATGGACGAAGAAAGGAGCATGATAGAGAGAGAGAATCAAGTTACTGAGATATGAGATAACTATTGAATTTGCATTTGAATTCTTAAAGATTGTAGCTGAGGGAAAAAGCAGGTAAACGGAAGGGAATTCCACAGGCTGGAAGTGCGAGAAAAGAAGCTGCTGGAGGAGAATTTGCGTTTAAAATTTATTTGTTTCACAATAAAAGGGTGGGACCTAGTTGCTAATCTTGTGGCTCTAGTAAATTCATGTATAGTGGTACCAGTGAAATAGTTCATTGGAGCAAAAGCCATGAAAGTATTTGTAGAAGAGACACAGGGAAGCCACATTGCGCCGGTGAGAAAGTGACTGTATTCGAGGTGAGGTCGGGATCGATTACATTACAGATTCTCTGTTGGATTTTGTCAAAGACCCCTATGTGGATAGTAGGAGCACCCGATAATCTGTGCTGATTTGGGTAAACCAATCTATCTCATTCTCTTCCTAACTTTGCTTCACTTTCTCGATTTATGAAAATGATATAGATATATATGTTGTGTATGCGTTATATTTTTGAAAATTATACTTACGAATATTTCAATAAAGTTTCGTTTATATATATATATATATATTTAATTACTTAATTTTGGGTCATAATTAAATTAGAATAGTACTCAGTCGTACTAAAAAGTGTTCGATATAATTATATTGTAGAACGTTTGAATATTTTTTATTTTTAAACGAATTATTACACGACCCAGGTTTCTACCATGTGGTGTCTTGAAACGATACGCAATAACTGATTTAACCGGGTTTTGTTTATCGTTTATTTAAGAACGCTCACGTAAGGGGATTTGTGTGAGCGTTCTTAAAAAAAAATGTAAAATCAGTTATTGAAAATCGCCTGAAGACACCATATAGTAGAAACCTTAGTCTCGTAATAACTCTTTTGCAAATGAAATATATATATATATATATATATATATATATATATATATATATGTGTGTGTGTGTGTGTGTGTGTGTGTGTGTGTGTGTGTGTGTGTGTGTATTTTAAGGTTTCGTTATAAATGCCGTGGTTACTTTTTGTCATGTAGTTTAAAAATTGTGTAGCTAGGCAGCACCATGTCTGTCATTTTCAACGAAGCTTGAATAATTAGGGATTGCTACCTAAATACGTACACTGCATATATATATATATATAAATATATATAGTCATCCACATACAAGCTTGTTTCACTGTATTATAGCTCATTAATGTGGAGAATAGGCATGGCGAAAAAAAGCATTCCAGAAGTTGAATAAGGTTTTAAAAAACAGGACAATTTCGCTAGAAACAAAGAAAAGAGTACTAGATTGCTATGTGTTGTCAGGTCTTCAATATGGCAGTGAATGCTGGACAATATCATCAAAGATGAACGAAAAACTTGAAGCAACTGAAATGTGGTTCTACAGAAGGATGCTGCGAATATCATGGATCGAGCATGTGAGCAATGATGATGTCTTAGAAATGATAGAAACAAAAAGGAATTTAATAGCATCAGGAAGAGACAGCTGAAGTTCCTGGGACATCCAATGAGGAAGGAGGACTTGGAGAACCTGATACTAACAGGCCAGATAGAGGGAAAAAGAGACAGAAGAAAGCAACGGATAACACATTTGAAGGACCTAATCAGGTGGATGATGGAACAAGGGTTGCATGTAGTAACAGGAGAAGGCATACTAAGTGCCTCCAGGGATAGGGAGACGTGGAAAGATATGATCGCCTACGTCCTGAAAGGACAGGCGACATAAAAGAAGAAAAATGTGGCGAAACATACTAGAGATTGTACCCCTCAGCTATCGACGCACGGCGGAGAGAATGGAAGGGAGATTTTAATCTTTATATACGAGGTGCATCTACACGCCAGTAGCTAGGAGAACGCAATTCATGCCTAAAGAGTAATTCGTATATATGTATATTTATATATATTGAAGATTAATGCTTATATATATATATATATATATATAGTCATCCGCAGGCAGATCTGTTTCGCTGTATCACAGCTCATCAGTACGGTTAGACAGCCGATTTCTTTTTACCCAGGACTCAAACCCGACCGTATTGGCGTTAGTCGGCAATTCTACCTCTATGTGCGCTCGGTAAAAGGAGGCAGACTTTTTAGCGTGTATATTATCATTTTACACGCCCGATATATATATATATATATATATATATATATATATATATATAAACTAGAAAAAACGGTTATCAAATAACTTATGGTTACATCTAGCCAATTTAAATGTTAATTGATGAGAACTTACTACCAATCTAGTACTGCGTTTAAAGTCATAATGTCTAGGTACCGTAGAGAAGAGCTATCTCAAACTCAATTTTCTCCATATTGTTTTGTTAAAAATAAATGTCTGTAGTTATCTACCTATGTGGAAACGATGTAAATTCAGGTGAAGAGAACCCAAGGTTTTACGATTTTAAGTTCTCTGGCATTTACTTTTTTATAAAAAGTGCTCGATACAATAAATATTGTAGAACATATTATAATCATATAATTATGAATTAAAAATACATTGATTTCGGAATATCTCTGAAGAATATATCTTATGCCAACAAATGGGAATATTTCATAAAATTTTCATTTAAAACAGAGGATTTAATTCGACGAATGAGATGGAAGGCTCATTTTTTTTCTACACAAAAAAGGAAGTATGTATTTCTTAAAAATAGAAACTACTTGTGAAATTTCAAAATGAATCTTTATTCTGATTAGTTAAAAGGAACACACACACAAAATTTTATGTCTTCTCACATACATAAAAAGCAAACAGATTGTTTCTTGTATTTACATGTAAATCATTTTCACAACTAACACCTAACATTGCCTAATAACGAGATCGAAATCTTGAAACATAGAAATTTCGGTGTCGCAATGTATTTTTCATTGATAATTATGTGATTATATTATGCTCTACAAAATTTACTGCATCAAGCACTTCTTGTAAAAAAGTAAATGCCAGAGAACTCAAAATCGTAAAACCTTGGGTTCAGAATCTCATCTTCAGAATGATAGAAGAGCTTGGTTTCAAGTTGTCCGCAGCTGGAATGGTCCTCTCTCTCTCTCTCTCTCTATATATATATATATATATATATATATATATATATATATATATATATATATATACATAGTCATCCACAGACAGATCTGTTTTACTGTATCACAGCTCGGCCTGGGGTCCAAAATGACCAAATTAAGACCGGATAAGACCAGTTTAAGACCAATTTAGACCGGTTTGGAACCTATCGACTGCGGTGGGTAGGTAATGTTTTGACCAGTACCTGGGCGTACGCGCTCAGTTTCCCCACGTTAAAAAAGGACCTTGTGTCACATCTCTCTCAAGTGGGGGAGAAGGGTAGTTGAGAAATATTCATATAGTTTTGTAATGAGCCAGGAAAACGAAAATTTTACGAGTATAGCATCTCAGACTAAACTTCACTCGGAAAGTCAGTCAGTCAGTCGGTTAAGTGCCATACGTGATACACGCTTGGGCGATCATGTCTCGAAAGAGACATGACTGACTGGGCAGAAGATTATCCCGCAGTAGGTTGCCATTGCTTTCTGCGGTAGACTGGTTGCCGACCAAGGCTATAGAACCCAGTCTGTCCTGTTATTTAACCCATAACTGGAGGGAATAGACGGATTAATACCTTTCCCAAGGGTATTTGCGCTTCAGTGAATGCAAGGAATTCAACTGGAATTCGAACTCGGCTCTCCGATTTCTCGTTCCGAGCCGATATCCACTGTGCCACAACGCACATATTACCTGGATATATTTTATCTATTTTAGTCCTGAATAACGCGCAGGATTTTATCGGTCCTAATCCACTTCATATTTCGGATAATAAATGGCGTATAATAACGCTGAATTTATACTGGAAGCAAACCGTCTGTACACGGAGAGAAATACATTCTGAAATATACTGTTATGGTGAACCACACCTATTCCTCAGATAATGGACTCTCCCTCCTTAGCTCGAGAAGTTCTTGGGAAGTTCATAGGAGTTTTTAGAAGTTCTAGAGAGTTCTTTAGAGTTCTATTTGAGTTCAATAGAACTACTAGGCAGTTGATATTAGTCGGCAGTTAGCCAAATACTAAGGAGTCAGCTTACAGTGGAAGATTACCAAGTTTCTAACATTTAGGGTGCGTTAAGTCAATTAGCAATCGACATAGCACGATTATAACTTTCAGTGCGAAAACTACTTCACAACATATACAAAAAATAGAAATGGCATATAACAACTGCGTCTTCTCATCAAATGTATTCAACCGTTACGAGGGAATTCTAAGAAAACTAGACTTCGAACCAGTAATTGTTATTAGTGGACACAATTTTAAGAAAACAAAATATGCAGATGACACAGTGCTGATTGAAGACGCATAAAAATATTTCTGGGATTTCATGACATGATGATGAAGTAAAATGAAAGAAATGTCAAAAGGAAACGAGAAAGGATTTCAGATGTAAAAAAATAGAATGAAAGGTTAAAAATATTTCTTAAGATAATAATGATTTAGTAATACAATTCTTAGTAATTAACCCATAGCTTGGGTGAGAATAGGTGGATCAATAGATTTCTGAAGGTTATTGTGTGTAACTGAATATAACGAACTCTTCTAAAATTGATATTCCGAACCATTACCTACTAAACCAGCTACGCATCCATGCTTATAGGACTGGTATTTCCAATCGATTACCCCTTCTTGTTACTGATTAGGTTCGACTTTGCTTATCGTCGGTGATCGTTCAGGAACCGGTGTTTCAACGTAATGTGGCCTTAAGCTAAAATGTATGTACAGCAATTATCGCCACGTCCTCAAGAGACACATCATAATCCAGGAGAGCTTATAGACAGTTTTTACGATCAGTCACTTTTTTTTTTCAAATTTAAAATACGTCTTAGTCAATAAATAAAAACATTATATTCCTCCAAACAATAAATAAGAAAAGAATAAGAGAATAAAATTATTGGCATAACGCATAACTCAATAAATTCCGAGTGTAACTAATAAAACAAAAACTTTTAGACAAAATTTGACTTTATTCAACAACATAAATGAAGGTCGTTCTGAATGGGCGTGCCTCTTCTTCCTACAGCACGAATGCTGGTGTCCCACAGGGCTGTATCCTGGGCCCGACGCTCTTCCTTATTTTCATCAACGACCTCCCAGATGAGATCAAGTCCCAAGTAGGCAGATGACACTACAATATACTCCCGCACCAGTAAAGAAACCTGTTGTGGCGGACAGACATAATCACGCTGCTGACCTTGAGCGGGATCTACACTCTGTGGTGAACTGGGGCAAGAAGTGGCTTGTCAACTTCAATTCATCTAAGACCAAGCTGTTGTCTGTCAACCATTACAGGCAACCTCTCCTGCCTCCCATAAGCATGGACCAAGCGATTATCCCTGAGAGTAATACACTACGCCTCCTCGGACTTACCCTGTCCTCAGACCTCAAATGAAACCACTATATTGAATCCATAGCAAAATCTACTACTAAGAAGGTTGGGTCACTATGTCGATCCAGGATGTTTTTTCCACCTGAATCCATCCTGCATATATACAAGTCAACCATCCGTCCGTGCATGGAGTACTGCTGCCATTTATGGTCAGGTGCCCCTGCCGTTCTCCTCAGTGTTCTTGACAGGCTCCAAAGGAGAGTCTGTAATGTGATAGGTACTGATCTGGCGGCCCTACTGCAGCCACTTCCCCATCGTCGAAATGTGGCCTCCCTTTGTCTGTTCTATAAATACTTTCATGGCTTCTGCTCAGACGAACTTAAGTCACTGATGCCTCCTCAAAAGGTGTTTACTCGTGCAACCAGATTCACAGTCAGGTTAGCCAAATGCAGACGACAATTCTACTCCTGCAGCTTCTTCTCTCGCACTTCCCGCCTGTGGAACTCACTCCCGTATTCTTGCTTTCCTGACGGACACAACCTCCAGAAATTTAAATACAAAGTCAATACTCATTTACTAACCACTGGACTCTAGCTCTCTCCCCACCCCCGTATAACCTTCCCTTTCTCTCCACCTATGTATCTGTCATCGCACCTGTTTTCTCAGCTTTCTATTGTTCCTTTCTAACTAGTTTGTACTCCTCACTCTTTTCTAATTAATCTTTTTACATTTATGTAGCCCCCTGCACATCAGTGGCATTTCCGCCTTGCTCGGGGTGAAATGATTAAAAAAAATCTTCTTCTAGGGTGATACACTGATTCAAACGCTTTTCTCACAATTCGATGTGTTTTTGGAGAACGATTTGTCTTTGGTCTCAAAATACGCCTCAGTTTCCGATATCACTTCTTCATTGGAGCCAAATCTCTTACCTTGGAACATTGTTTTGAGGTTTGCAAAGTCTGTAGTCGCTGGGGACCAGATCTGGAGAATAGGGTGGATGCGGAAGCGATTCAAAGTGCAATTCATGTAGTTTTACCATCGCGGCGATCGACTTGTAACACGGTGTGTTGTTGTGGTGAAAGAGCACTTTTTTCTTCTTCATTTGTGGCCGTTTTGGGGAGATTTCTTCCTTCAAACGCACCAATAATGCTATATAACATTCGCTATTGATGGTTCTTCTTTTCTCAAGGTAATCGATGAACAAAATACCTTGCGCATCCCAAAATACGGAGGCCAAAACTATGCTTGCTAATGTTTGCGTCTTTGGTCCCTTTGGATGGCTTTCACCTGCTGCTTTCCACTCAGCAGACTACCGATTCGCGGAGTTAAGCGGTTGATTCATGTTTCATCCATTGTTCCGCATTTGCGCAAAAACTCTTTCTTGTTGCCTTGAAACTCTTGCAAACAACGCACTGAATCGTCGACGCTTTGTTTTTGATCGACTGTGAGTAAAAGCAGCCCCCACATTGAACACAGATTTCCCATTAATAAATGTTCATGCAAAATGGTGAATACACTGCCTTCTTATGTGTTAAACTTCTCTGCTATCTCACATAATTTCAATCTACGATCGGCCAAAAATAGTTTGTGAACATTTTTCTCTGTTTTTTTTTTTTTTTTGTTTTCCGGAACAACTGTCGATTTTCAGCATCATTTGTGTCTGTACGACAGCTTTTGAGTCAGCATACCACGATAACCGTTGTTTCCGACGGAGCAGAGTCCGAATAACATTTATCAAGCCATTGCTTTGCTTGAACAGTATTTTCTCATCAGAATGCAATGCTTTATCAACACACGAAATTCAGATTTTTCCATTGTTTTGAAAATGTGCAACTGTAGCTGAATGTAATTTGTAAATTAATGATTCGATTAAGCCCAAATTTTTTTACATGCCATTTCAAGGTTTGTACTTCATGAAAATCATATGGACTTTTTAGTAGTAGTGTAATGTATGTGTCAGACTCGGGACTTATTGAGTGATGTGTTACATTGTTAAAAATGTTAGAATGATAAATGCTAGTGAAAGAAGTAGACGATACTGAACCGGTAGTCAGAGATAAACAAAACACATTTTACAACTCGAAATGCATTTCCTACAATTTCAAGAATTACACCCTCGTTCATAAAAAAAAAAGAAAGAGAAATGTTACGCTTAAATATAAATGTAGAAGTTTGAGTTTGAGTTTTGTTTTAACTCTGTGGCTTATTCAATGCCAAAAAGTGGGGTTTTAATGTATTTTTTAATGTTCGGATATAGTGAGAACGTTGATTTAGTCCGCTTTTAATTAATTTTTTATTTATTTTTATTCTTTTTTTATTTTAGAAAACTGAAGATGTTTTGTATTGTATGCCTTGTATTAAAAAATGTTTTTCTCAGAATAATTTTTTCCTTTAAAAATGTGTTATGACAATCATGTCTTGTTGGTAATATCTTTCCTTCAAAAGTGTATATTTTTCTATAAAAGTCTATTTTTATGTATATATTTCTATAAAAGTCTATTTTTATACTTTCATAGTGTTTCGATTGCCTTGATGAGTTTCAAAAACTATAAAGGTGTGTAAGACAAGTAGGAAAAAGGGAGTTTAGTAATATGGATTCTTTTACTAAACCCCCCTTTTTTCTTGGTTAACACATATATGTATGTATATATTTTTTTCTCTAATATTTTCTTCTCTAATATTTTTTCTCTAATAATTTTTAAACTGATAACTTCCTGTAATTGGCATTTAACTCGCTTCTACCTAAAAGGTTTAATCAAAATTTTTTTTTAAATCTTATATTGAAAACCATTCCTTCTCGCCTAAATACACCTCTTCAAACAGCCCAAAATCTTAACTTTAAAAAGTAATTTAACTCATTTAGTTGTCTAACTTTATAAAAAATGAATTCCTATTCCTCCCCTTCCTAAATATACCATTTCAACACCCTGTAACCCCGCGACTACCAGCTCTGTCCTTCTCCACTTTGTGACCTTTGTTAACCAAAAAACCCTCTAGACTCTAACCCAGGGCCTTCGCCATTTTGAAAAACAATGTCGCTGACGTGATGTAGAGTCTCTATTAGAGATCCTATGTCGAAATGTGCATCCGAACCTTTGAATTTTGAAAATTTTCTCTAATTTATATATATATATATATATATATATAAATGTCGAATCCAGAAACCCATTAGGGTCATAAGGGCACCACATGTATTGCAGCCGAAGCAGAAGTGGTGTCTTTTGGGCCAGATAGCCTGACGACCCCAACCTACTCTAGGCTACTTTCAGAGTGTTTCTTTTTCTTGACTGGCAGCCAACGAAATTTATAAGACCCGATCTACTAACCAAGACAATAGAACTCAATCTATCCTGCTCTTTGCATATAGCTGGGGGGAAGAGTTGGGTTCATGCCTTTTCCCAGTGTATTAGTACTTAAGTGAATGTAATTAATTCGAATGAAATTCGAACTTTGCTCTCTGATTCATCAATCCGTGCATTACACACACACACACGCACACACACACGCACACACACACACACATATATATATATATATTTATTTTTTTATTCATAACATAAATTTACATATATATATATAAATTTACATATATATATATATATGATGAATATTTTAGAAACTGTCCGCTGTTATTTTATTAGCGAGTGCCATAGGCTGTGTTCTAGGACATCGAATTGTGAGATGGAATTCTTTGCAAGCAAATGGAGTTTAATCTATAAAGTCTTTATTTCGACCGATAAATCAATTTGTCAACCAGTTTAATCCGTTATTGTGAACGCTGTTGTGGACGCTATGTCCGCTAAACGACAATAGACATGTGAAATAAAGAAATAGAAAAATATAGCAAATGACCGACATTTTATCTCGGGCGAAAGGAGATAGTTCGGATTTGCAGACAAAAGAAAACGATGTTATTCATATTAAAACGCTTGATTATAATACACAGCAAATATTTGCATTTCAGAGCCTATCTTGTATTCATGTCGACAAATCTTTCGCCGTCTCTTTGTATCTAGCTGGCTTGATATTTCAGTATGTACACATCTGTGGTTATATGTCTATATAATAAACGTTGCTTATTTTTATTTATCAGTCTATCTTCGTCTATTTGTATCTGTCTGTATACACGGTTTGGTTCATATCTATAAATCTTTCTCACTGTGTCGTTACTGCGTATCCAATCAAAATTATATATATATATATATATATATATATATATATATATAATCATATCACCCCGAGCAAGGCGGCAACGCCACTGATGTGCAGGGGGCCACGTAAGAGTGAAAAAACTGGAAAAGAGAAAACCGGAAACCACATCCCGAACAGGGAACAAGGAATAAGCCTCTTCACCTGTTCAATAGACGTGGGTGGAGCGCGAACCTAGCGACAGCTTAGTCTATCCACTCCAACTGAAAAAAAAAAAGGAAAAAGATTGAAAAGATTGGAAAAGAGAAAGCCGGAAACCACATCCTAAACAGGGAACAAGGGATGAGCCTCTTCACCTGTTCAATAGACGTGGGTGGAGTGTGAACCGGGCGATAATTTAGTCTATCCACTCCAATTGAAAAAAAAAGGAAAAGGAGTGAAAAGATTGGAAAAGAGAAAGCCGGAAACCACATCCTAAAGAGGGAACAAGGGATGAGCCTCTTCACCTGTTCAATAGACGTGGGTGGAGTGTGAACCGGGCGATAGCTTAGTCTATCTATTCCAACTAGCAGTATAACCCGGCGTTGCACGGCTGTAATGATAGCTTTAAAACTAATCCATGTTTCTGGAGCTCCTGACTCAGCTTAAATAATATTTGTGGGAAGTTTGGTGAGAATCTGATAAAAATTGTGAATTTGTATAAAGGATATACAGACAGATAAACAGGCACACACACAAAGATCTTGCCTTTTATATATATATATATATATATAATCGATTATCGATTTTCGATATTTATCGGGGGTACCTCGACACAAAACCTAGCTAAGAACAATCGCAGACGTGTATAGTACAACTATGTAAATTTTCAAGAAAATCGGTTCAACCGTTTCGGAATCTATAATTAACGGGGACACACACACACAGACACACACACACACACACACAGACAAAGTTCCATTTATAAATAAGTTTATATATATATATATATATCAACATATTCATATCTGTCTATGTAAACCTATTTATATCAACCTCTCTAGCTAGGAGTATTCCATCAACATTTCTACCAATTTCAACGCATTCATATCTATCTATCTATCTATCTATCTATCTATCTATCTATCTATCTATCTTAGTGTCTTCATCTATCTATCTATCTATCTATCTATCTATCTAGAATTCTATTTATTTCAATATATATCGATCTATGTATCTATCGATTTAAATCTATTCACATGTGTCTATATCGGCGTGGTAACATGGTTAGAACCTATTACAACTGAGTAGTGAGTTCGATCTTCACTGGGTGTCCCACACTTTCGGCCTTGTGCCACATCTAAGCAGCGGTTAGAAAATCAACTTTAAAGTGTGGAATTAGCTCAAGTGGTAGATTGCTCGCTTTGCATGTGAAATGTACCAGGGTCGTTGATCGGATTCTCCAAAAAGGGCACCTCAAGGTGGTGTAGTGGTCATCAAGCTTGTCTCAATAGAACCATTGAGTAGTGAGTTCGATCCTCACTAGGTGTCTCATACTTTCGGCCTTGTGCCACATCTAAGCGGCGCTTAGAAAATCACCATATCTATCTATCTATCTATCTATCTATCTATCTATCTATCTATCTATCTCAGTGTATATCGGTCTAGGTGGCTATCGATTTAAATCTATTCCTATCTGTCTACGTCGGCGTGGTGTAATGGTTAGAAAGTTTGTCTCAATAGATCCTATTCGTAGTGAGTTCGATCCACACCGGATACCCTATACTTTCGGCGTTGTGTCACATCTATATATATTTAAACCTGTTTATATATATCCCTCTTTCTATTTCAGGGTATTCATATCTGTGTCTTTATCTAAACTTATTTCTCTTTATCTGTCTAAACTTATTTATTTCCATCTATCTATTTCGGCATATTCATATCAAACCATCAAAACGTATTTCTAACTATCTCTCTGCCTGTCTGTCCATATATAGTTTTCTGTCTATCTACCAAATATTTACACACACCTTATCAATCTGACACTGTTCAGTAACGGCGATTGCGTGTTAAACGTTTTCTAAATATAGAAGTGACACTCACGTCAAACCAGTCGTGCATGGCCCGTGACTGCCATAGACGCTCACTCTTCCACAAGAATCTTTACACATTATTATGTAGCACAACACATGGCGAATAACTATACCGAATACAACGTACGTGTGCACTGAATGAAAGCGCTCGGAACGATAATAACTATGGACAATTTTATATTCTTTAACTACTGAAGAAAAGTAAAAATGCTATAATGTTAGAAAAGCTTAATAAAAGATTAATTAAATCATCATTGTCGTCTGTATTCAATGAAAGATGCTAAAAAAAACGCTTGCTGCCTATATATATATATTCACATATTTCACTGCCTGATGATGGTGTAATGAACACCGGCGGTTTGTTAATCTGTTCATAATTTGCTTGGATTAAATTATTTTTTCCTTATTATTAATTTTCTATTTTTAAGCAACGTAGTGAAAATTTGTTTTCATGTCTGCATTTTGAGATGAGTTCAGATCGTTTATTTAGTATAAATAGCCGAGGAAAAACTCAACACATGTAGCCTGATGATTGCGCTTAGCATGAAACAGTCTGTCGCCTCTGAGTGTTGTCTTCAATGTTCACTCTTTTATATTTACATACGCTCTATCTCTGATATTGAGCACTTTATCATATTAATAAATATAGCACACCTTGAAACTTTATATATATATATATATATATATATATATATATATATATATATATATAAACTTAATTTAGAAATGGAATTTTGTGTCTTGTGTCTGTGTGTGTGTGTCCGTTACATATAGACTCTGAAACGGCTGAACCGATTTTCTTGAAAATTTACACAGTTGTACTATAAGCGTCTGCGAATGTTCTTAGCTAGGTTTTGTGTTGAGGTACCTCCGATAAATATCGAAAATCGATAATCGAAAAAATCGGGTTATAGAAGGAGTGGTCCGATTTTAATCAAATTTGATACACTCATAGACAAAGACATAAGAAACGATATTCAGAAGTTTCAAGGTTGCAGTTCTTACAATAGTGCAGAAAATCGATAATATATATATATATATATAAGGCAAGATCTTTGTGTGTGTGTCTGTTTATCTGTCAGTATGTCCTTTCTACAAATCCATTATTTGACTTACATCCATTCATTTTTCTTTCAGTCTACGGTTTCGCTTTAACTGGAAACAACTATTACTTTTTAGTCTTCCGTGCCAACGCCCAAAGAGTCTGAGCTCCAGGACCATGAATTAGTTTTAAAGCTTTCGTTATACCAGAGCAACGTCGGGATATACTGCTAGTATATATATATGCCCACATACACACAGAATTGTCTCAAGAGATACTCAGCTAGGAATGGATTTTTAGGTTTTATTTGGGATCTCAAAAAACACCACAAGACTGATAGTGTGAGGTAACGAGCTTCTCTTTTTCAAAGTTACCAACTTTGCATTTTTTTTTTAGAAGAGAATTTTGCCAACCAACCTAAAACTTTATATCCAAAATAATGATTATTTTTCTAGTTTTTTCATTCCTATTGCTATAGATTAAGTGATGCAGATTACGAATATTGAAACAAATTGTTTTTATTATGATGAAATAATAACTGAACCGGTTTACTATATTTGTGGATCCGGGTGAGGAACCACTCAAAATAAGGAAGAACAAAACAGATAAAATTTAATCTTCGCACCTTGTCAGTTAAGTGCCCTGCGTGATACACGCTTGGACGATCATGTCTCGAAAGAGATACATATGATTGACTGGGAAAAAAATTTTCACGCAGTAGATTGCCATTACTTTCTGCGGTAGACTGGTTGCTATTCAAGGCTATAGAACCCAATCTGTCCTGTTATTTAACCTATAACTGGAGAGAAGAGACGGATTAATACCTTTCCCAATGGTATATGCAAGGAATTTAACTGGAATTCGAACTCGGATCCCCAATTTGTCGTTCCGAGCCGATATCCACTGCACCACACTGTAGACCGCATGAAAAATGACGCGGTAGGAGACACCATCAGACAAAAAAAAACTGTCCTTATATTGGAAGGCTTTATAACCAATGGGTTACTTTTTTATTATTTCACACCATGCAAAGCAATAAAACTACTAAGTTTCAAGAGTGTAGAAAATAAGAGTCAGAAAAAAGAAAAAAATTATCAATAAAAGAAAAGAGAAGAACAGAGTTTCAGCAGAAAAAAAAGATAACGTTGACATTCTATTTAAATTTTTGAAGATCAAAGTCACCAGGAAATCGGGAGACGAGAAGAGATTTCCACAAATGGAGGGTGCGAAAGCTAGCCATTTCAGCTATAAAATGTTGAGACCTATCTGCCAATCTAGTACTGCACTTAAATTCGTTGTCTTGTCGACAATGAGTAAAGCTCATCAGAAAAATTATCATTAAAATATTAATAAAAGAAAATAATATCTATATCTTATACGCAAAAAGGCCACACAGCAGAGAGAGAGAGAGAGAGAGAGAGATGAAGGGGGCTGGTCAGGTCCTCCATTGTACAATGACCGACAACCACCCACAACCCTACATAGGAAGATAATGATGATATCTAAACTGGAAAATATAGAGTAGTATAAAAATTGAGATAGATAGATAGATAGATAGATAGATAGATAGATAGATAGATAGATAGATAGATAGATAATGTCACCTTCTGCGGATAGGCTAACAAATATATGATTGACAGAATGTACAATGCTAATGAAAGTATTCTTTAATTGCATAAACGCATACTAGATATATAAATTTTAATTAACATAGATAGATAGATAGATAGATAGATAGATAGATAGATAGATAGATAGATAGATAGTATTTTGGCCTATTAGGGCCAGAAAAAAACACAAAAAGAAGGTAGATGAACAAGTGTATTGAAATAACGGAATATATATACAAAATAAGAGTGTTATTAGTCAGCAGATAGAAGTATTCGTCCGAACTGTCAAGTTACACTGCGTCTCGACTGCCTTTCCAGAAGACACGCAGTTAGTATTTATGAAGGAGGAAGAGTTCATTCCAGTGTAGATAGGGCACCATAACAGATAGATAGATAGATAGTAGTAGTAGTAGTTTTAGTAGGTTAAAACAGGAAGGAAGCTTTGGAAAATGTAACCCTTACAGAGCGTGTTAAGGGGAAGACAAATTGGGGAAGGCAGTGAGTCACCTACCTGATGAGCTTGTGTAAATGGCTGATGGAACGGAGAGAAAAAGTGATAAGGGTCACAAGAGATAGGACATAAGAAGAAGCATGCTCGACCATGTCCTGAAAGGACGCGGTAAATGCAGAAGAAAAACAAGAAAAAAGAAACAGAAGAAGAAGAAGAAGAAGAAGAAGGTGGCGCTTGAAATAACTAAAAAGAAATAATAAAGTAAATAAAATAAAATAAATTGAAAGAATATCAGTTCCAGCATGAGGTTAAAATCACCTTGATTAATCACAGAAAAAATAAGAAACAAGAAAACAAGAACCAGGACCTCACCTGGGAGATGTAAAATGTGTCGTACAAATGATTGCCTCCACGCTGGGGAATCAAAGATTAAAATGTTAGGGTGAATCAGTTGACCTCGCAATATTCCAACTTCTCGGCGTCGAAAAGCCATAAAAACAAAATATGATTTTAAATCATTTTTTTTTCTTTCTTTTTATAGTTGGGTGGAAAAAAATTGGTGAACTTCATTAATTTGTATTTGCTTAATTTTGGTGCGTTTCCTTTCAATTTATTTTTTTTTTTATGGGAAAGGTTTGATGAAAAAAGCCAAATGCAAGGGCGCACTTTCTCACCCTCAGCTCGATCAAGTGCGTTTGACCCTCCTGACCCAATGGACTCCTAAAAAAGAAAGAAAACAATCAATATCGAACAGAATCTCTCTCTCTCTCTCTCTCTCTCTCACTCTTTATATATATATATGTTTGTCTCTCTCTTTTTATATGTTTGTAAATTTTGTTTTTTATAATTTACGACTATCCATCTTTACATTTTATCTGTTAGCTTATCCTTTGTGTTATAATCTTCTTCTTTACCTGTTCACCTGGAGAAACTTGTGTAAGTCTTTCCAAATATGTCTAACTACACACACACACACACACACACATATATATATATATATATATATATATATATATATTAATACATATTTGGGTAGTCAGTCAGTTAAGTGCCATACGTGATACACGCTTGGGCGATCATGTCTCGAAAGAGACATGACTGACTGGGCAGAAGATTATCCCGCAGTAGATTGCCATTGCTTTCTGTGGTAGACTGGTTGCCGACCAAGGCTATAGAACCCAGTCTGTCCTGCTATTTAACCCATAACTGGAAGGAAGAGACGGATTAATACCTTTCCCAAGGGTATTTGCGCGTAAGTGAATACAATGGATTCAACTGGAATTCGAACTCGGCTCCCCGGTTTCTCGTTTCGAGCCGATATCCACTGTACCACAACGCACATTTGGGTAGTAACCTTTCATTTAACCATCTTTCATTAAATAAGGCAGACAAGGAAGATTTAAATATTGTTTTATTGAGTTTTTCCAACATCCTAACCTTTTTATGTGCGTAGTAGTTAAGGAATATTATAAAAAGTGTCCATATATATATATATATATATATATATATATATATATATATATATATCCATGCTGTTTGTTTACACCCTGTCAACAACCTATTATGAAAGCTGCTTTACACTTCCTTACGCCGATAACGCAGTGGAAAGATATCCGTCTGATGACAAATAAGTCGGATTTCGATCCTGGCTTGAATCAAATTTTTAATCTAGCTGCTGTGATACAGCAAGACAGGCTTGTCTGCAGCTGATTATATATATGTACACTTCTTCTTCTTCTTCTATGTGCCCTGTCCCTTCAGGACGTAGACGATCATGGCCCTCCACGTCTCCCTATCCCTTGTGGCCCTTAGTATGTTTGTTCCTGTTACTCCTGGCAACCCCCGTTCCGTCATGCACCCGATCAGGCCCTGCAAATATGTTATCCTCTGCCTTCCTCTGTCTCTCTTTCCCTCTACCTGGCCAGTCAGTATCAGGTTCTCCAAGCTCTCCTTCCTCATTGCGTGTCCCAGGAACTTCAGTTGTCTCTTCCTGATGCTCAGCATCAATTTCCTTTTTGTTGCCATTCTTTCTAACACCTCGTCGTTGCTTGTATGCTCAGTCCACGATATCCGCAGCATCCTTCTGTAGAACCACATTTCCGCTGCTTCCAGTTTTGTCCTCATTTTCGATGATATTGTCTAGCACTCACTGCCGTATTGAAGAAATGACATCACATAGCAATCCAGCACTCTTTTCTTTGTTTCTAGTGAAATTTTCCTGTGTGTTAGTACTTTGCTCAGCTTCTGGAACGCGTCCTTTGCCATGCCAATTCGCCTTCTGATATGTACACTACTGGCCATAATTATTAGGCCACCCTAGTTTTTTTAAGGTAATGCTGGATTTCATACTATTTTTAGTATTTATTGCCAAGTGGATAATTCTAACTGAAAATAGAATGGTTCTTTTGTTATTATTACTTTGCAAAATTTTACAAGGCAAAGAAGCAAAGATGAACACTAAATTTTCTTCATTCTTTCGTTGATGAAACTGCAATATTGGTAATTATTAAATATTTATAAATTCATTTCATGCAAAGGTCTTTGTGCAGTATTAACAAAAGAACCATTCTATTTTCTATTACAATTATTCACTTAGCAATAAATACTAAAAAGTAGTATGAAATACATAATTTTTCTAAAACACTGCGGTGGCCTAATAATTATGGCCGGTAGTTTATATATGCACACACAGTGTTGAGATGTGATGAAGCTAAATGGCAAAATTGTTTTTGTTTCAGTGGTTTACTAATAAAAAGATATTTTGACAAGGAGTTTTTGTCGTAAAGTGCTCGATATCCAGATAAATATATCTAAACTTATTTATAAAGGGAACTTTGTCGGTATGTGTGCGTATGTGTGTGTGTGTTTCCGTTAACTATAGACTCCAAAACTGATAGATAACATCAGGAAAAGACAGTTGAAGTTTCTGAGACATGTAATGAGGAAGGGGGCTTGGAAAATTTAATACGCACAGGACAGATAGGAGGGAAAAGAGACAGGGGAAAGAAACGCATAACATACTTTATGGGCTTGAGGAAGTGGATGGCATAACAGGGTTTCAGAACGGTAACAAGAGAAAGTGTCTTAAAAGCTACAAGCAATAAATCCACTTCATGGAAGTTGTGGAAGGCCATGAAAAAAAATATATGTATATGAGAAATCGGAGAGCCAAGTTCGAGATTTCAGTCGGGTTTGTAACATTCAGTTAAACGCAAATACCCTTTGGAAAGTCATGAATCCATTGCTTCTCCCACCAGCTATGGGTTAAATAGCAGGGCAGACTGTGTCCTATAGGCTTGGTTGGCAGTCAGTTACCTTGTAGTTTTTTATAATATTGCTTGTTAACTTTTTATTCATTATTGATTATGTAATCATTTGTTGTTGATTACTATTTCATTTATTTGTTTCTATGTGAGAGGGGGGTATTTATTATTTACTTATTAACTACAAATAAAAGCATTCAGAGTTACAATTATTTCAACTCAATAACCTCTAAGATTATTTAAGATATAACTATTATCGGCCACTCAACAGCTGGCGGGATAATACAAAAAAACCTTACTATCCATAATGCACCATTGGCCTGCATATATAAATTATTCTCCTTCCATGTGCCTTGTTCTTTCAGGACGTAGGAAATCATGGCTTTCCACATCTCCATATCCCTGATTGCTCTTAGCACCCTTTCTCCTGTTACACCACGTAACCCTTGTTCCGTCATCTACCTACTCAGGCCCTTCAAAAATATTATCCACTGCTTTCCCTTGTTTCTTTTTCCTTCTATCTGGCCTGTTAGCATCAGGTTCTCCAAACCCTCCTTCCTCATTGCATGTCCAAGGAACTTCAGCTGTCTCTTCCTGATGCTCAGTATTAATTTCCTTTCCGTTTCCATCCTTTCCAAAACCTCACCATTGCTCACATGCTCGGGCCATGGTATACGCAACATCCTCATGTAGAACCATATTTCAGTTGCTTCAAGTCTTTCCTTCGTCTTTGATGATATTTTCCGGCATTCACTGCCATATTGAAGAACTGACATCACATAGCAATCATATGTAGTCAGGCCAAAACACATGCCATGAAAATATTCGTAGAATAGACATTTATTGCCACTCTTAAATCCCAACGCATTTTGCTTGAACACAATTACATCTTTGAGTCTGACATGAAGTAGCCGGACGTCGGTGAAACCGTCGTTTAATAGCTTTTCTATTTTTTCTGAAATGTATAACCACGATCAAAATACAACTTAGTTAAGAATAAATTTGTATTTTCGTCGTGGTTTCTTTTTTTCCTCATTCTCGCAGTGCAAATTGTTATTCAGCTAATTTAATATTTACAAACATTAGTTGCCGATAGAAAAACATTGTTAAAGAAGAATACTTTCTTTCATTTTCAAATTTATTTTATCTGTGGTGTCAAACTTCTGTTTATATATAAATACTAGCAGTATATTATACCCGGCGTTGCTCGGGTATAATGAAAGCTTTAAAACTAACCCATGGTCCTGGAGCTCAGACTCCAGACTCAACCTAAAGAATATTTAAAATAATAAAATAATTGCGACAATTTGGTAAATTGTCGCAATTATTTTATTATATATATATTTATCAATCGCACAATATATATATATATATATATATATATATTGTGCGATTGGTAAATTGTCGCAATTATTTTATTATATATATATTGTGGATTAGTTTTAAAGCTTTCATTATATATATATATATATATATATATATATATATACTAGCAGTATAGCCCGGCGTTGCTCGGGTGTAATGAAAGCTTTAAAACTAATCCATGTTCCTGGAGCTCAGACTCTTTGGACGTTGGCACGAAAGACTAAAAAGCAATAGTTGTTTCCAGTTAAAGCGAAACCGTAGATTGAAAGAAAAATGAATGGATGTAAGTCAAATTTTGATTTCCTGGTATGGATATCAAAAAAGGTTTTTCGTCGTAAACTGAATTTTGAAGGAAAATTCCATCTAAGAGAGACAAAACGGATTTTAAACCTCTGCTCTCTTGCATTCATTCTCCATTACGTGAAAGTCTTCGAAAGTAAACTCTGCAGAACTATGAGCCACCGGAATCCGACAGGTTGGTTCGTCATTATATCCAACTTAGTTCTAGAAACTACTGCAACAATGCGGGTGCCCGGCAGCATTGGCCCATGACTTTTCTTTGGAGAAAATCGGTAGTGTTGAGAGGAAAGATATCTTTCTGCGTGGGGAAACTCCCAACCTCTTCTAAAATCGACCAATTAATCGGCCATTCTATTAAAAAGAGTTAAAAATGTCAAACAAAATTTAGTTTCTACTATTGTCCGCATCTTTACTGCCATGTTTGCGACGTTTCAACCGTTGTACGCTTCGGCCTTCTTCAGATGCTAGAAATTTTGAACCGAACACTTTATTACGATCACTGGGGTATATCATTCTCATTCCATATACTCAAAGACATATGGTCCAGTGGATATAGATGTTAGGTAGTTCCAGTGACTTGACCCAAAGACGTGTGAGTTCAATACCTGGCTACAGCAGTGGTTAACAAATAAATTAGAGAGTCAAGTTAAAGGGAGTTAACTACATGGCTATCAGAATTGGCATCGTACATGGAATAAGAAATATGTTTAAAAGAAATATTTGTGACTTGTTTTTTCAGGAGGTATCAGGTGGCGGAGAGGTCATGGTCAGGTCTAGTATACCTATATATATTAGTCTGTTTCGATTATCAAAATATACATATATCTGTTCTGTTTTGTATTCTAACGTAAACAACTATTATTTAGTTTTCAAGAATGAATTAAATACAAAATATTTTTAATTTATTTGTTGAAACGTTATTCTTAGTGGACACTAATATTTGAGTAGATACTCGGTTTTATTTAGTTATTAAAAAGTATATTTATTGATTTGCATCAACCAGTCAGTATATTCGAGAAATCTTGTTAGAATAATATTCGCGATCCTTCATACTCTATATATATATATATATATTTGAAAGATGAAAAGGTACAATAAACATAAAAAGGATCCAGATCTTGACGATGTTATTATATATATATATATATATATATTACACAAAGGGAACTACTTGTAAAACTCACTAATGTTACACCAAAATAGAAAAAAGTGCTCAGTACGACACAACGTGGTAGAGCTAAACTTGAACCGTCCGCAACTCAAGTGTACCCCATGCATGAATTTACTCGAGCTACTTGACTAGCAACTAGGTCCCGCCCTTTTACAGTGAAGCCAATAAAATGTAACCGCAAATTCTACTCTTACAGCTTCTTTTCTCGCACTTCCCTCCTGTGGAATT
The DNA here is from genome assembly GCA_037127315.1 of Ascarosepion bandense. Lineage (NCBI taxonomy): Eukaryota > Metazoa > Mollusca > Cephalopoda > Sepiida > Sepiidae > Ascarosepion > Ascarosepion bandense. The sequence goes on from JBBBDQ010030491.1 coordinate 354,365, forward strand.
CCCTTCCGTATACTTGCTTCCCCGACAACTACAATCTCCAATAATTTAAATGTAAGGTCAATAGTCATCTCCTATCTCTCTGACTCGCATCCTTTCCCTCTTGTTCTTTTCTCCGTCCCTCTACTCTTATCACACAAATATTCTCATCCTTCTCTTACCCATCCTCGGACACCCCTATAACTTGTTCCTCTTTCTCATCACTTTCTTCCAATGTAACCCCCTGCACACCGGTGACAGTACAACTGCTTTGTTTGGGGTGGAATGATTAGTAAACATTTAGTAACTTTATTGCCTTACATAGGGTGATATGACATTTTAAAAAAATGAAATTTATTTAGAGTGGGCTTTTAACTCAGTGAACCATATTCTCGACAAGTCTATTATAATATTTCTTATACTTGAACTGTTCTTATGTCCTGTTCATTTATTGCTCACTCTCCCATTTATATGCTCCCATACCCAGCAAGCTTTAGTATCTTAGTGACTTTCTTACGTTGCTTGGGGGTAAAGTGATAAAAAAAAATCATCTGCATCATATCTAAAATTAGAATTTTTCGTGGATTGATAGTCTCAATCTTTCCATACGCATAGGCATCTTAGATATCAACACTAGAACAAGATAAGACTTCCGCTAATTTCATCTATACGCCCCCATATCATATATATATATATATATATATATATATATATATATATATACATTAGAATAAGATCAAACCCCCACAACGGTAATACCGGCATCATAAATACGTCTGCGTGTCTTAGATAGTAACACTAGAACAAGAGCTAACAACCAAAAAGTCAATATTGACATCATATATACGCCTGCGTATCTTAGACTAGCAGTATAGCCCGGCGTTGCTCGGGTATAATGAAAGCTTTAAAACTAATCCATGGTCCTCGAGCTCAGACTCTTTGGACGTTGGCACGAAAGACTAAAAAACAATAGTTGTTTCCAGTTAAAGCGAAACCGTAGACTGAAAGAAAAATGAATGGATGTAAGTCAAATTTTGATTTCCTGCTATCGATATCAAATTTTCTGCACTATTGTAAGAACTGCGACCTTGAAACTTCTGAATATCGCTTCTTATGTTTTTGTCTATGAATGTATGAAATTGTATTAAAATCGAACCACTCCTTCTATAACCCGATATTTTCGATTATCGATTTTCGATGTTTATCGGTGGTACCTCGACACAAAATCTAGCTAAGAACACTTGCAGACGCTTATAGTACAACTGTGTAAATTTTCAAGAAAATTGGTTCAGCCGTTTCGGCGTCTATAGATAACGGACACACAGACACACAGACACACACACAGACAAAGTTCCATTTATAAATAAGTTTAGATATTAACACTAGAAAAAGAGCAGACCTCCTTCAAGGCAGTACTAATATCATCTCTATACCTGTGTATCTTAGATATTAGCACTAGAGCAAGAGTAAACTTCCGTCAAGTTATTATCGTAATCATCTATACGCCTGCGTTTCTTGGATATTAACACTAGTATTAAATTGAAGAATCTTAGTATTAAAAATCCTATGCTACAGGCAGTGGCGATTCTACGGAGGGGTCAGAAGGGACCAAGTCCCCACCCACAAATTTTGGCTGTCTTTCTGTTACCTCCCACTTTTATAAGCTTCAAAAATTTATGAAAATTTGGATAAGATTTGACTTTCAGCACTTTTCCCTCTGCATTTTCTTTTTCATTTAGGGTCATGGAAAAATGATAATATTTAAATTATTTTCTTATTTGAAAGTGGTTTCTTGATCGTATGGTCGGACTGAAAACATAAATAAATTTTTTGACTGATTTTTGTACGGTTGTGGTGTCCATAGCAATTTTATTGATTTCGTTTTAATATTTTCTATTCGTTTTTTTTTTTCGCATTTATTTTTGAGCTTCAAAAATGTTTTGTAAAGGAAAAAATCAAAGACAAATGACACTGTTCTGCTAATATTGACGTTATTATTAACCCTTTGATTTTGTTTAGAAATTTATCGCTCTTGTGTCCCAACAGCTTGAAAGTGGAAAAGTGGGCAGTGATAGATTAGAACTTCACTACTATGAATAAAAAGTTATTCCGTTTAATTTAGCGAAGTAACATGCTTATACTCAAACTCATTACTAAGTTGTGTACACGATTGTGGTGGAGTATAAAATTGAAGACGCTGCTTGAGTTTGACCCCTCCTCCTCAGAAATGTCATGGCCCCTAAGTGCCCCCCACCACTTTCAGATTTTTTCAATCGCCACTGGCTACAGGACTATCTTCGGCATGTCATATAGATCATATCACAAATTAGTTGAGACGTGCATGATGGGTAATCTTAACCAGATCTATTTTGTTCTTCATTAGATTTTCATAATATAAACTTATTTGAACGATTTTTTCTAAATATGAGATTTGTAAAAACAATTTTAGCGGGATTCGATACTCCACTGCATAAAAGTTTGAAAGTAAAAATCATTGTGTATAGCAATAGCCCATAAGCCCTTATAAGTATTATGAAAAGTCCAACTATTTGTTGAATTCAGGTAAAGTTCAGAAAAGTATACCTACAGTACTAACGAGAGAAATAAACATGACAGGCAATAAGTTGATTGTACCAGTTTGTATACTATAGGAATGTAAACGTTTTAATAAAACAAGCAAAAATTGCTCGGAGAATATGAATGTTTCACCGCGTTTCAATTTTTTTTTTTTTTTTCGTAAATTGTCTATGCTTTTTAACTGTTTTTTTTTTTAATCCGATTTTCTAAATCGTTTATATCTTTGTACATTATCGGTTGATTTCAGTTAATATTTCTCATCAGAAATTATTTTTTTAAGATACGTAAGTTTTTTTTTCCTTTGAGCATCAGGAAGAGACAACTGCAGTTCCTGGTAGATGCAATGAGGAAGGGGGCCTTGGAGAACCTGATACTCACAGGCCAGCTACTGGGGAAAAGAGACAAGGAAAGCATATTTGAAGGACCTGAGCAGGTGAATGACAGAAGGGGGCCTGTCAGATGTTACAGGAGAAATAGTTTTTTAAGATACGTAAGTCTTTTTCCTTTGAGCATCAGGAAGAGACAACTGAAGTTCCTGGTACATGCAATGAGGAAGGGGGCCTTGGAGAACCTGATACTCACAGGCCAGCTACTGGGGAAAAGAGACAAGGAAAGCATATTTGAAGGACCTGAGCAGGTGAATGACAGAAGGGGGCCTGTCAGATGTTACAGGAGAAAGCGTGCTAAGAACCACCAGGGATAGGTAGACGTGGAAGGCTATGATCGCCTACGTCCTGAAAGGACAAGGTACAAATAATAATAATAATAATAATAATAATAATAATAAGAAGAAGAAGAAGAAGAAGAAGAAGAAGAAGAAGAAGTCTTTTTTCTAACACAATGTATTAATTAAATATTACAAACTTCGATTTTTGTAAATTGAATAATTGTTGTGGCGAAATCTTCGTGGCCAATTTGTCGTGTAAATTTTTTGGCGAAACTTCGCTGCAAAGTTGTAGTGACCAGTTAGTGCCCGAAGTAAGACAGAAAGCAGAAAGTAGGTTCAAAACAGTGTATTAGTATAACAAGGACATATGTACAAAGTAAGTGTTACTAATCATTAAATAGAAATAATTCCGAACGGTACAGTTACGCTGCTTATTGCCTGAGTAGTAACTGGCTTTAACTGCGTACTAGCTGTCGTCAACTGCCTCTAACTTCCGTCCGGAAGTCACGCAGATAATTATATAAAGTAAGAGGAAGAGTCCATTCCACGTAGGAGAACACCATAACAATAATAAACATTCAGAAATGTAGTTACATGTAAATTTAACGTTACATAATCATTTTGCAAAATTCAAGGCATGAGCTTCCATAGAATGAACCCCTAGAATGTCATTCTTCAAAGTCCATCAGTAATCAGCCATCATGACTTCATCCCAGTGTCCCTGATACTTGGTCTCCATCTCTTTCATGTCGTGATGGAATCTCTCCTCCTGCGCTTTGCCCATTTATCCTAGATTATCATGAAACAGATCCATATGCGAGATTAATTTATGGATTTTGAGACTCTTGTTACATTCGCAGTTTCTAATAGCAGTTAGTATATTGGTGACGAGTTCTGCATAGTTTCTAACCATGTTATTACCAAAACATTTCTTCCCAACCAGAACAAAGTCTTTCTGTTCTTCCAGTTCCACTTCGTTTATCGAGTTTTCAAAATCAGGATCTCTGATGAGCTGACGGATTTGAGGGCCATCAAAGATGTTAGCTTTCAACTTCTCCATGGACGATCCTGGAAAAACATGTCACAAGTAAGTAAGTAAGTAAGTAAGTAGGTAAGAAAAGCCTGGCACAAGTAAGTAAGAATGAAAATCCTGGCACAATTAAGTAAGTAAGAATGAAAATCCTGGCACAAGTAAGTAAGAATGAAAATCCTGGCACAAGTAAGTAAGTAAGAAAATCCTGGCACAAGTAAGTAAGTAAGAAAAGACTGGCACAAGTAAGTCAGTAAGTAAGTAAGTAAGTAAGTAAGTAAGTAAGTAAGTAAGTAAGTGAATAAGAAAAGACTGGCACAATTAAGTAAGAAAGAAAAGACTAGCACAAGTAAGTACGTAAGCAAAACCTGGCAGAAGTAATTAAGTATGTAATTAAGTAAGAAAAGCCTGGTACAAGTAAGTAAGTAAGTAAGTAAGTAGGTAAGAAAAGCCTGGCACAAGTAAGTAAGTAAGAAAAACCTGGCACAAGTAAGTAAGTAAGTAAGTAAGTAAGTAAGTAAGTAAGAAAAGCCTGGCACAAGTAAGTAAGTAAGTAAGTAAGTAAGAAAAGCCTGGCACAATTAAGTAAGAGAAGCCTGACACAAGTAAGCAAGTAAGTAAGAAATGCCTGACACAAGTAAGTAAAAAAAAACATGGCACAATTAAGTAAGTATGTAAGTAAGTAAGAAAATTCTGGCACAAGTAAGTAAGTAACTAAGTAAGTAAGTAGGTAAGAAAAGCCTGGCACAAGTAAGTAAGAAAAACCTGGCACAAGTAAGTAAGTAAGTAACTAAGTAAGAAAAGTCTGGCACAAGTAAGTAAGAAAAACCTGGCACAAGTAAGTAAGTAAGTAACTAAGTAAGTAGGTAAGTAAGAAAAGCCTGGCACAAGTAAGTAAGTAAGAAAAACCTGGCACAAGTAAGTAAGTAAGTAAGTAAGTAAGTAAGTAAGTAAGAAAAGCCTGGCACAAGTAAGTAAGTAAGTAAGTAAGTAAGAAAAGCCTGGCACAATTAAGTAAGTAAGAGAAGCCTGACACAAGTAAGCAAGTAAGTAAGAAATGTCTGACACAAGTAAGTAAAAAAAAACATGGCACAATTAAGTAAGTATGTAAGTAAGTAAGAAAATTCTGGCACAAGTAAGTAAGTAACTAAGTAAGTAAGTAGGTAAGAAAAGCCTGGCACAAGTAAGTAAGAAAAACCTGGCACAAGTAAGTAAGTAAGTAACTAAGTAAGAAAAGTCTGGCACAAGTAAGTAAGAAAAACCTGGCACAAGTAAGTAAGTAAGTAACTAAGTAAGTAGGTAAGTAAGAAAAGCCTGGCACAAGTAAGTAAGAAAAACCTGGCACAAGTAAGTAAGTAAGTAACTAAGTAAGAAAAGCCTGGCACAAGTAAGTAAGAAAAACCTGGCACAAGTAAGTAAGTAAGTAGGTAAGTAAGAAAAGCCTGGCACAAGTAAGTAAGAAAAACCTGGCACAAGTAAGTAAGTAAGTAACTAAGTAAGAAAAGCCTGGCACAAGTAAGTAAGAAAAACCTGGCACAAGTAAGTAAGTAAGTAGGTAAGTAAGAAAAGCCTGGCACAAGTAAGTAAAAAAAACCTGGCACAATTAAGTAAGTATGTAAGTAAGTAAGAAAATTCTGGCACAAGTAAGTAAGTAAGAAAGAAAAGACTAGCACAAGTAAGTAAGTAAGCAAAACCTGGTAGAAGTAATTAAGTATGTAATTAAGTAAGAAAAACCTGGCACAAGTAAGTAAGTAAGTAGGTAAGAAAAGCCTGGCACAAGTAAGTAAGTAATTAAGAAACGCCTGACAGAAGTAAGTAAGTAAGTAAGTAAGTAAGTAAGTAAGTAAGTAAGTAAGTAAGTAAGAAAATCCTGGCACAAGTAAGTAGTCAACATCATTGTTCAGAGCTTTGGTGAACTGTTTAATCAAGCCAAGCTTGATGTACAGCGGTGGGAAGAGTATTCTGTCACTGTTTACCATAAGGTTTTTGATAACATTCCTTGCTTTGCAAGGCACAAATTCCTACGGCACAGGCCAGCCCTTCTACATATAATACTGAGCAGTGTCCCTACTATTGCACATGCACAGAAGGCATGTGTACTTGGTGAAGCCGGACTGCTGTCCCAAGCAAAAAAAATACCATCTTTAGATCAACACAAATAAACAATTCATGCTGGTCAGAATGAATTTTCTCCAGCACATACTTCACCGCTTCTACTTCTCTTTCGATGTAGTCAAGTGAGCAAGTGGTACAGATGCAAACTGTTTGCCGTTGTACAGCAGAACATATTTCAGCGGTCGCTTGCTGCCGTCAATGACAGTCTCTAATCTTTGGGCTCGTACTGTGGCACTCCAAATTTGAGCAGAAGCTTATATACCTGTATAGTACATCAAATCCTTCTCTTCAAAGAAAAAAAAATTGAAGGTATTTTTGGTTGCTGTTGCGGAGAAAGGTGATGCGAATACTGTCAGTGATTTTTCCCTCAATTTAGATGTCAACAGTTTGGTAAAGGACTTTGACAAGCTGAGATCACGAACGAGATCATTTGGGAAACAGGATATGGAACATCATCGCTAAAAACTATTTTTCTTAAATTTCTTGAACACTGGAGGAATCATAGTCACTAATGTCAGGGAGTTCTTCAAAGACAGGTACTGGAATTTCATCACAGTGAGCTTAGAGGGCAACATGCTGATTCAAGATCAGGATACTTGAAGCTGTTCCAGTTCTTTCTGTTGATCTTAGTTACATCAATAATGCAGAAGTAGCAGTCACTGTCATGATTTGTCGGCTCCCTCCAAATCATGGAAATCACAAACTTACGACAACTCTTCCTGCCTTTGGTCCACTGACGCAGATACTCGCTGTATGCCTTGCATACCATGTGTGGCACCCAAGCTTTACCCTGATCATCAAGTTTCAGTCAGTCAGTTCAGTGCCATACGCGATACACGCTTTGACCGATCATGTCTCGAAAGAGCCATGACTGACTGGTCAGAAGATTATCCCGCAAGAGGTTGTCATTGCTTTCTGTGGTAGACTGGTTGCCGACCAAGGCTATATAACCCAATCTGTTCTATGATTTAACCCATAACTGGATAGAAGAGACTGATTAATACATTTTCCAAAGATATTTGTGCGTAAGTGAATGCAACGAATTTGAACTCGGCTCCCCGATTTGTCATTCCGAGTCGATATCCACTGCATCACAATGCACATCTACACCAAGTTTAATATCGGAATAAATAATTTTTATAAAATAATTGGTCATAAACTGGCGTATGCAAACTTTCATCAGAGTTTTATTTTTATTTTTTTAATCATATCACCCCGAGAAGGCGGTAAGGCCACTGGTGTGCAGGGGGTTACGTAAGAGTGAATAGATTGGAAAAGAGAAAGCCGGAAACCACGTCCTAAACAGGGAACAAGGGATGAGCCTCTACACCTGTTCAATAGACGTGGGTGGAGTGTGAACCGGGCGATCGTTTATTTCAAGAAATAAAAAATAATTTTGTATCATAAAAAGCGAAAATACTTGTACATGTGGTTTAGTTCCAAAAGTTGACCTGATTGAGCAAAACCCATGTCATTTTTGGATTCGGCACATTAAAATTTTCTTAAATCAGCTAAAAAATACTTAAATAATAAATTTGTTGTTTGCCAGTGTTATTTTTTTAAAATTATATCACCCCGAGCAAGGCGGTAACGCCACTGATGTGCAGGGGGCTACATAGGAGTAAAAATATTGGAAAAGAGAAAACCGGAAACCGCATCCTAAACAGGAAACAAGGGATGAGCCTCTTCACCTGTTCAATAGATGTGGGTGGAGTGTGAATCGGGCGATAGTTTAGTCTATCTACTCCAATTGAAAAAAAAAGTGAGAAGATTGGAAAAGAGAAAACCGGGATGAGCTTCTTCACCTGTTCAATAGACGTGGGTGAAGTGTGAACCGGGCGACATTACCGACTGAACGAAAGCAGGTAAATTTAAATGAAGATATTGAAAGCAGAACAGAGTGAAAATATAAAAGACGATTAATGGCGAATAAAAGGAAAAAGAAAGAACGAAAAGGGACCGAATAAAAACAAAGAAAGAGTTAAAGACCTTAAAAATAAGACTGAATGAAACTAACGAATTTGAGGAAAGAAAAAAGAACAAATAAAAAACAATATAAATAGTTAATAGAAATATTGAATGAAAATCACGAGGAAGGTGAAAGACTAAAAAAAAGGAAAAAGAAAGAACGAAAAGGGACTGAATAAAAACAAAGAAAGAGTTAAAGACCTTAAAAATAAGACTGAATGAAAATAACGAAGTTGAGGAAAGAAAGAAGAACGAATAAAACAGAAAGATGTAAATATTTAATAGAAATATTGACTAAATATCACAACAAAGAATAAATTGAAGAATATAAACTTTTTGTTTTTTATTTATTTTTTTAATCTTTTACCGAACGAATAAAACAAAGATAGAAATAATGATATTAAAAGCAATATTGAATGAAAATCACAAAGAGAATCAAAGAGCAAGAGAAAGAAAAAAGATACCAAGGAAAAACGAATAATATGATGCAAAATTGAATAAAAATTACAGAAAATGTAAGGATAAATAATAAAGAAAATGCTACCAAAGAAAAACGAATTATATAAATAATTAAAAGCAATGTTTTCTGAAAATCAAAAAAGAAAAAGAATAATAAAAGGAAGAATAAAGAAGGAAAAATGAATGACCAAAAACAAACAAAACATAAAGATATTAAAGCAATCTATATATATAAAATGGATATGTCTGTCTGTCTGTCTGTCTGTCTGTCTGTCTGTCTGTGAGGGTCTGTCTCCGTTTTAACGAACCCTACTCTTCCAAAACCCTTGGTCCGATTTTAGCCAAAATTAGGTCACTTGTCGATCAAGACATGAACCTTTAACGTACGCAAATATTTTTCGAATCGATTGACAAAAATCACCGAAACGCTTAGAATTTACGAACTCTTCTCCTCCGAGACGCCTTATGCGAATTCAACCAAAATCTGCTTACATGTAGATCAAGGCCCGCGCTTTTGATGTACATACACATTTTTAGAATAAATATACAGGGTTTGTCAAAAATCAATGACAAACATAATTTGGGCTGGTCTTTTGCGCATTTTTATGCAATTCTCCAAGACGCTTCATTTAAACTCATCCAGTACCGAGTCACTGGTAGATCACGGTTGATGCCTTGATATGCAAAAAATTTCAATTGACACAGAGGGTGCGGCAAAAATTAATGGAAAATATTGCTTTTTACGATCGTTTGTTTCTCCCAAACGCTTAGTTGTATTTAAACGAAAATCGTCTTTTTTTTTGTAACTTCTAACTTATCATATGTCATAAGTCAGTGATGCCGCCTCAACAGGTGTTTATTCGTGCAATCAGACTGGCAACTGGGTCCCACCCATTCACAGTCAGATTAGCCAAATGCAGACGACAATTCTACTCCTGCAGCTTCTTCTCTCGCACTTCCCGTCTGTGGAACTCGCTCCCGTATTCTTGCTTTCCTGACGGCTACAACCTCCAGAAATTTAAATGCAAAGTCAATACTCATCTACTAACCACTGGACTCTAGCTCTCTCCCCACCCCCGTATAACCTTCCCTTTCTCTCCACCTATGTATCTATCATCGCACCTGCTTTCTATTGTTCCTTTCTAACTAGTTCGTCACTCTTTTCTAATTAATCTTTTTACATTTATGTAACCCCCTGCACATCAGTGGCGTTTCCGCCTTGCTCGGGGTGAAATGGTTTGAAAAAAAAAATTTTCCCGTTTTCTAAAAGGTGCCAACCAATTTGACGTTGCAGGGACAATGCATCCACTTCTGCGTCACAACGTCACCGCATCATATCATATTAAAAACAACATTACAGGCTCCCGTAACGCCCACTTCTTTTCTTCCAATTGTACATACATCATTACCGTCTATTAAGAAAATTGACCAAGTATGAATCCCGTTTTACAAATACAACAAAAACCAATACTTACTTCGCATTTTGTTAACTTACGCCTCACGACAACCACATACTGAAGTTTTTAGAATAAGCACTTGACATTACCATTTCAACATAATCACTAAAAAAAACCCAAGCAACGCCGGGCAATATAGTTAGTAATGTATAAAACATCACAAAGTAAGAGGAAAGAATGTCAGAGAACAAAACCGAAATATATGAACAATTAAAAAGAATATAGAATGAAAATCAGAAACTGGGTGAAAGATAAAGAGATAGAAAAAATGAAAGGATATAAACAAAATTATATGAATTTAGATATTTAAAAATGTATATTAAAATATTTTACAATGTATTTTAAACATATATAAACTCTTATATTAAAATGTATATTAAAATATTTTACAATGTATTTTAAACATATATAAACTCTTATATTAAAATGTATATTAAAATATTTTACAATGTATTTTAAACATATATAAACTCTTATATTAAAATGTATATTAAAATATTTTACAATGTATTTTAAACATATATAAACTCTTATATTAAAATGTATATTAAAATATTTTACAATGTATTTTAAACATATATAAACTCTTATATTAAAATGTATATTAAAATATTTTACAATGTATTTTAAACATATATAAACTCTTATATTAAAATGTATATTAAAATATTTAATGAAATCAAAATGAAAGTGAAAGATGAAAAATGAATAAAAGGAACAAACGATTAAAATGAAATCTATAAATAAAGATAATAAAATGAATGTTGGATACAAATGAAAGGTAAAAAAAAAGGAAAATGTAGATATTAAAATACTGAATGAAAATAGCGAAAGATGAAGAAAGGAAGAAAGAAAACGGAACGAACCAGAAATATAAAAATGAAGTTATTATAAGCAATATCGAATGAAAATTAAAGAGAGCAAAAAAACTCTTTCTTCTTTCATTCTTTATAAAAAAAGAATGAAAGAAGAAAGAGTTAACAAAAAGAAGTCGTTAAAAGTAATAATGAATTAAAATATCAATGAGGACGAAAGAGAAAAATGATGTAAAAAAAAGGAACGAATGAAAAAACAATAAAGATATAAATATAGTTATTAAAATAAATACTGAATGAAAATACGAAACAGGATAAAGAGAAAGGAAAGAAAAACAGACTAACGAAATATAAAAATAAAGGTAAAAAAGTTGAATGTCTGAAAATAAAATGTCTTTGAAAAAGACTGAAAAAACAAAAAATAAAAATGAAGTTTAGAACAAAGGAATGATATAAATGTATTTTTAATTTTTTTTTAAACATTATTTTTTATAAATACTCGTATCTGAGTACATGATCTGATTTTTATAATTAAACAGTATATTTTTTTAACATCCACTAGCCCGAATAATCGAAAAATCGTGTTAAAAAAATATGCATCCTCTTGCAGGATTTGAACCTTCATCCATTTAACTGCGTGACCACGGAATAACGGTTGAATAAAACACGAATAATGCGTTTAAACACACACTTTTTCGATTTTTTGAAATAGTCATATCTGCTCTGTTTTCATATCCAAATGTAAACATTTATTTACGAAATCCATTACAAAATGGATGAACACCGACATATTTTAATTTATTTGTTTATATGTACATGAATAAGAAAAAGAAAACGTTTTCATAAACATACTGGAATCGAAAAAAAAAGAAATGAATACAAAACAAAAGAATGAAATAAAATCTAAAGAAAGAAAGAAATAAAATCTAAGGAAGAAAGAAAGGAAAGAAGGACATAAAATCTAAAGCAAGAAAGAAAGAAAGAAAGAAGAAAATAAAATCTAAAAAAGAAAGAACGAAGGAAATAAAATCTAAAGAAAGAAAGAAAGAAAGGAAGAAAAAAGAAAGAAAGAAAGAAGGAAATAAAATCTAAAGAAAGAAAAAAGGAAATAAAATCTAAAGAAAAAAGAAAGAAAATAGGAAATAAAATCTAGAGAAAGAAAGAAAGAAAGAGGGATATAAAGTCTCCAGTAAGAAAGAAAGAAAGAAAGAAAGAAAGAACAAAGTAATTAACATCAAAAGAAATAAATAAAAAAGAAATAAAATCAAAAGAAAGATAGAAAATCAAAAGAAAGAATAAAGAATTGCATCTATGAAAGAAAACGTGAAGACGCGGATGTATTTTTTTAAAAAGAAGAAAACTTATAATTTCTCGAAAAGGAAAAAAGAAGAATTGAATGAAAAAAAAAAAAAGATTGCAACAAAAATGAAAGAGAAAAGAAGGAAGGGAATAAAAGAAAAAAATATATTGAAAACGAATGTAAAAAAAAAAACTCTATGACAACGAATAGGGACTGATTGTTGAAATTACTTAACGGAAAATAAGCAAAGAACCGATCCAGTTGATAAACGACGTATTAATATAAGCCTGTTTCTATCAGCCCATCTGCTTACAAAAAACCCTTTACAAGATTTTTGACGTTTCTCTTAAAATCCGGCGTTCATATTGTACATATTTGACACCCTCCTTATTATTTCATCTCTTTCTATTTTTAGTTCTCCACATTTGCATATTTTTCAACTACGAAAAGAAGCATTTTGTGGTCGGTCTGCTATCATTAAAAGTGAACACCTTTTTTTTTCCGCGCAAGTTACTTAGATACTTATTTGAGATATTCGTAAGAATTATATCAGTGGTTGACAATAGAAGAAATAGAGTTAAAGAAGGTAAAAAAAAAAGGGTTGATTCTCCCATGAATGCACCGTCTATCTGTCTGTCTGTCTCTCTCTCTCTCTCTGTCTTTCTCTCCCTTTCTCTTATGCAACAAATATTTAAACATCGTGGCATGCAGGTAACGATATATTCTACTGAAGATCTTGCAATGCAACAATGAGCGGGAATAAAAATGGCTGCAAGCTTTTTTTCTTTTCCAATGACATTAATGAAAAATAATTATATAACGCTAATTCGAAATCGAATCTACAATATGGTTTTTGTTTGGTGCCGATAAATGTTACGTCACCCACACGTGAATATTTCAATAGTAAATGCTGGTAAACACGGGCTACCGCACACACACACACAGATACATGTACACTCACATAAACACATGCTCGCATGCATTTGTTTTCGCATGTATCTATACAATCATCAGGAAATCAGCTTCCTGATGATAGTTGCATTCATGTGCATGAAGGTTGTGACACGGACGGTCATGTTTGCGGGGATCAATATATATATATATATATATATATTCGATTTCGGCACTATTGTAAGAACTGCAAACTTGAAACTTCTGAATATCGTTTCTTATGTCTTTGTCTCTGAGCGTATCAAATTTGATTAAAATCGGACCACTCCTTCTAAGAACACTCGCAGACGCTTATAATACAACTGTGTAAATTTTCAAGAAAATCGTTTCAGCCGTTTCGGAGTCTATAGGTAACGGATACACACACAGAGACACACACACAGAGACAGAGTTCCATTTATAAATAAGTTTAGATAGATATATATATGTATGTATGTTAATTCTTTAATATATATATATATATATATAAATAATATATCACTACAAAAGTAGCTATTTTGTTTCGACACTATTCGTGTCTTATCAAGTGATGGCGGTGATTTCAAGTTGAAAAGTTTTAAAAGGTTCAAAACTAGCTAAACCCCCTCATTTAGGGAAACATTGTTACATAGTCTGTGGTAACCAGTCAAAATACAATTATTTTCTTAGTTTAGAAACATAAGAACAGACTCTAAAAATAATTTATTGGGGGCATTAATATTAATATTTGATTAAAATAAAAATCAGTATTACTAATCGAATATTACTTTCACTTGACATTAAAAATTTTAATTTATTTCCAACATATATATATATATATATATATATATATATATATATATATATATATAAGCCCTTATATAAGCCCTTAAAATCACGCCACCTGGCAGACCCATAATATCAGGCATTGGTACCCTTACAGAACTTATATCTGGATACATAGACAATATCCTAAAACCTTTATTGCCTGACATACCTAGTTATATTAGAGACATTACTGACTTTCTCAACAAATTACAAAACATTAACTTAGTCTGCGATGATAATATCCTAGTAAAGATGGATGTTACGTCTCTGTACACGAACATTCCACATGTTGAAGAAGTATCAGCCTGCCATGAGTTCCTTAAAAGCAAACTACCTAACAACCAAATCACAGATATATGCCAATTAGTAAATTTCATCTTAACACACAATAATTTTAAATTCAACAACAAACACTATTTACAGATCAGTGGCACAGCAATGGGCACGAAAATGGCACCTAGTTATGCCAATATCTTTATGCACATTCTAGAAAGAAAGATACTAGACAATTCACAATACAAGCCATCACATTATTTTAGATACATTGATGACATTTTCTCAGTATGGACTTATGGAGTAGAAAAATTAAAAAACTTTTTTACTTTCTGCAACAATTTCCATAATACAATTAAATTTACCATGGAGTACTCAAACACATCCGTCTCTTTCTTAGACGTCATGATAAAATTAAACAAACATACACGTTTTAATATTCTTTCCGATACATATTAAGAGAGTATACGTGGGTCATCACTATGCTATATATATATATATATATATATATATATATATAATATGAATTAATGTTAGAAACTACGACATTTGAAATCTATTTTTATCAAAGCTTGATTATGATAAAGTTATCCAAATAAGAAACGGGGAGAAATGAGATACAGACGCACACAGATACACACATATACCCACGTATGAACAATCATATACAGAAATACATAGATAAACTAGTATATACACATGTAGAGACATATACACGCTCATGTATATACATACACAATTATTTAGACTCTTGTTTTTAGCAACGTGTCAATTTATTCGTTAAATTTAAAGCCAGATTTGGAAAACGTCTATAAATGCTACATATTGGATGCATTTAAGGCCAGATTCGTTCGATGACATGCGCCTGAGAAGTTTAAAGGAAGTCAAAACAAAATTACAAGCAAAAGACAGAATACGTACGAGATTTAAAAATCCACAAGGCATCACATACAGAATAAAACCACATACATTGAATTACTTATAGGCAACTATAGGCATAAATACACACAGATAAATACAAGAACACTAACACAGAAGCATACGCATACATACACACATATACATACGCTCATAAACTAGAAAATATATAAATACACATACATACAATAGCAAGGAATAAGCGTAACTTATAATAATTGGATAATTTTTTATTAATTTCCTTCTAAGGTATTACCGTCAAATAACCTCTCTGAAGATGGCTCATGTGAGCCGAAAGCTTAGAAGCAAATTAATAAAAAATTATCTAAATATTGGAGAATTTTTGTCTTTATTTTCAACTGAAATTAAAGCCAAAATACGACGTTTAGAACGGCTCGTGATTAAACATAACAGACATTCATTGTCTCTTATATTTAATAGTATATGTTTAGAAAATTATTTGCTGCCTCGATACACACACTATATATATATATATATGTGTGTGTGTGTGTGTGTGTGTGTGTGTTTTAAGGATAGATTTTTCATTTATTAATCTAACATATTTTAATTTATTGATCAAAACTTATTTTAATGGATAACCATATCACTATAATCATATTCGAGTAATCCTATTTAGAAAAAATATACATTTTCCGGTAGAATTCGAACCTGCGCCATTGGATCGTAGGAGAACGCATTTATTTTTCTAATAAGAATTTTCAGATATTCAGGGTGGAAGATTGTATTTGTCAGTACGTTCATGTTGCTACCGATTGTGTGACACTGTTAAAGTTTAGAGTGAGCTTCACGGCAATGCCGTGGAAAAAGAGCCCAAGTTCTCCAGGCACTTTTCGAGGCGACACAGCCTCCAAGCAATAAACCAATCCCTCAAGATAAATAAGTCACTGCCTAATAGAGCTTGGGATGGAAATTTTTTAACGTCTTCGATACCTGAAAGCGGCGAAGAAATGATATTCAGATCGGTAGATATAAATTATATATCATTTTTAGGCAAACTAGTTTTTTTTAAAAAAGGTGTATTTCATACTATTTTTAGGATTTATTAGCAATGGATAATTCTAAGTGAAAATAGAATGGTTCTTTTGTTAATACGGCACAATAACATGTGCCTCAAATGAACTGTTCTGGTGTCCAGTTTTTGTGCCCTCTTCCCTCCCCCCCCATATATATATATCATAGCACACTTGGTATACAATCCAGGTAAATTCTGATAGAGACGTACTCAAGAGAACTCAATGTTTTATTCATTTATTTAATTTAACAGAATAATAGATTTTTATAAAAGATTTTATATTATTACAGTGGGTAATACATATTTCACCGCGTCCTGATAATAGCCGCGATAATAACATCAGGACGCAGTAAAATATGTATTACCCATTGTAATAATCTAAAATCATATATATATATGATAAGGTTCAGAGGAGGGTCTGTAATGTGACAGATACCGACTTGGCAGACCGCCTGCAGTCTCTCTTTCACCGGCGCGACGTGGCTTCCCTGTGTCTCTTCTATAAATACTTTCACGGCTTCTACTCCGATGAACTTAGATCACTGGGGCCCCCTAAATACGAATTTGCACGAGATACTAGATTGGCAACTAGATCCCACCCTTTTACAGTGAAACCGATAAAATGCAACTGCAACTTCTACTCCAACAGTTTCTTTCCTCGCACTTCCCGACTGTGGAATTCCCTTCCACACGATTGCTTCCCCGACGGCTACAATCTCCAGGAGTTTAAATGTAAGGTCAATAGACACCTAACACACTAACCTGCTCCATTCTATCAAACACTCTTCCCATCTGCCCAACCCTCATCCTTGCTATCCTTACTCATCTGTCACCTTTCTCCTGACATTTCCTATGTCTAACCACTCCTTCTCTTTACCGTCCCCTATGTAGCCCCATGCGCAATAGTAGCAGTGGAATGCCTTGCTTGGGGTGAGATGATTAAAATATATATATATATAAGCTAAAGAGCCAGCAAATCTACCAAGGTTTATTGGCTTTTTAGGTTATTTACTTTTGCTGCTCTGCTTATGTATTGAGCATTTTTTTGCTATAGATTACTCGTCTCGGGTTTTTTCTTTGGGCTACGTACTTTGACTGATGTGCTTAACTCTGTCTTTTTTTACAACCATTTTTTCCTTCCGCGTATATACTCGGATGGTTTTTCGAAATGTGTATAGTGATAAGTTTATAATTATATATATATATATATATATATATATATATATATATATATATATATAGGGGTGCAAAAAGTAATAGAAAACGTACAACCATAACAGTATGACAGTTTAACATAACAGTTTAGAAAGTCATCAAAATTTCACTTATCCCTTGCTGTAATATATATATATATATATATATATATATATACGGAGTGGTCAGAAAGTATTCGGACAGCAAATAATAACATTTATTTAGAAATTAGATATACATTTATATTGACTAATACAATTATTACATTGACAATTAAATTTTGTGTATAATAATAGAAAAGCAACTTAATCTTCTCGACATAGGTTCTCAAACTGCTGTCCATCACTTATGCAATATTTGAAATCACCAACACTTCTTGGTTTTTGACTATAAACTTTGTCCTTGAATACCTCCCCCAAAAGAAGAAATCTGTTGGGGGTCAAGTCAAGTGAACGTGTTGTCCAATCAATTGGACCTTTTAGGCGAATCCATTTCATTTTTGAACAAGATAATCACGGACAGCACTTGTATAATAGGAAGGGGCCCCCATCTTGTTGGAAATGCAACTAATATATAGATCTATTCCACCTACTGTCGACCTACTTTTGGACCACTCTGCACACACACACACACACACACACACACACACACACATATATATATATATATATATATATATATATATATATATATATACAGTACTGTGCAAAAGTATTAGGACAGGAACTATTTTATCTTTTATGAGGCATCAAAAAAAAGTTTTAAATCACCCATGTCCTAACACTTTTGCATCCTACCGGTAGTGTGCAAAAGTATTAGAACAGGGGTGATTTTCCTATAAACCTTACTGAAATTCAAATACATGGTGAAAATCCAGGTAAACTTTTAATAAATATTGATTATTTAAAACTAGGTGTAAAAGAAATGTATTAAAAAGAAGTTATATTTAATTTTTCCTATTTTCTATTAAACAAGTTATTTTGAAACTACTGTATTGAAAATCTATGGGATATTTTGTATAAAAAATTGACAAATCTAATGTTACTTCGCAAGACATACTTTGATAACAAATACAAGCTGTTTGGCAGGAGATACCATTCGATACATTGAAGAAGCTTGTGATGTCAATGCTTGAGAGAATGAAGGCTGTGATCAAAGCAAAAGGCTGTTATACCAAATATCAAATTTATTTTTTAACAAGTATTTCTTTCTTGTTAAAGCATTTGTTGAGTAAATCAAATAAAATTACTTTAATTAAATTGTTTATTTTCTTTCAATCAGTCAGTTAAGTGCCATAAGTGATACACGCTTGGGCGATCATGTCTCGAAAGATACATGACTGACTGGGCAGAAGATTATCCCGCAGTAGGTTGCCATTGCTTTCTGCGGTAGACTGGTTGCCGATCAAGGCTATAGAACCCAATCTGTCCTGTTATTTAACCCATAACTGGAAGGAAGAGACGAATTAATATCTTTCCCAAGGGTATTTGCGTCAATATGCCTCATAAAAGATAAAATAGTTCTTGTCCTAATACTTTTGCACAGTACTATATATATATATACAAACACACACAAAACCGGTCATAATCATTAGGCCACCCCAGTTTAAAAAGAAATGGTGTATTTCATACTATTTTTAGTATTTATTGCCAAGTGGATAATTCTAAATGAAAATAGAACGGTTCTTTTGTTAAAATTGCACACTAACATATGCATCAAATGAACTGTTCTGGTGTCCAGTTTTTGTGCTCTCTTCCACACGCTAGTCTCTTCTTCTTATTGGCTGGCCAAAACAAAGGCATCCTGGCTGCCTTGTAATATTTTGCGAAGTAATAATAATAAGAGAACCATTCTATTATCATTTAGAATTATCCACTTGGCAATAAATACTAAAAATAGTATGAAATACATAATTAAAAACAAACAATCTGGAGTGGCCTAATAATTATGGCCGGTAGTTATATATATATATATATATATATATATATATATATATATATATATACAAGCTTCCTGTATTTGAATAAAGAGACAAAAGTAGTGAGAATTATAGTAGTGTGAACTAAGTAGTTTGCTAATTAATCCTTTTGTTATTTCAAATTAGTGTTCAACGGAAAGATACTTTGATGTTTGCTATGTTGACACCATGACCGATGTAATGTCTGTTATGACGACAGATAGATGCCTCTCTAATTTACACGAACATGGCCAGGAACTCGTGAAGAAAAGATAATCAGATACCGAGAAGTTCAGCCATTTACATGTATGCATAAAAAACGTAGCTGGCGGAACTAATTTGAAGAAAATGAGATAACTCGTAAAGATTAATTATCTGCGAATATTATTAAGGATTGGTGGTTTACCAAACATTCAGAGAGATATTTCCTTTCTTTGTATTGTTTTTGTGTGTGTGTTTTGTTAATGTCACAAACTAGGGAAAACATGTCTCTAACGCCAGCCATGACGATTGGATTTCGATATCCATCTGAAGAATAGAATAATTTCGTGTTCGTCAAGTTCACCTCCATGAATTCACCACAAGAAAATTCATCACGATGGATTCACTTCGAGGCTGTTCACCGCGAGTGACGCTCACTGCGAGTAAAGTTCACCATGAGGTTAGTTTACCACGATGTAGTTTCACCACAAGGAACGTTTCCCCCGAGAAAACTTCACTGCAAGAAAATTTCAACACGAGGTAAGTTCACTGCGGGGAAAGTTCACTGCAATGAAAGTTCACCGCGAGGAAAGTTCACCACGAGGCAAGTTCATCTCGAGGTAAATTTACAGTGAGAAAAGTTACTCTCGGGGAAAGTTAATATAAAAAGATAAAAATTAAACAATTTTTTAGAGGGTTCTAGTTTTATTGATCAACTTACCTAAAGCTTTCTTTTACAATAATAATTAATACTATGAACTTTAATTAATATAATAATTAAAACATATTAATGCAAAAATATTTAAGTATAACATCTAATAAATTTATTCGATGAAGTATCCTCAAGTTAAACTTTTCTCACGAAGATCTTTCCACAAAATGAACATTTCTCGCGGTGAAGGTTCCTTGAAATCAACTTTCCTCAAAGAGATTTGATGATAATTTACTTTTCTACAGTGAATTGGTTTGCAGTGAACTTACCTGTAAACGAATAATTTAATCTCAAGGTCTTGCTTTCGCCGGGTGAAGATTTTATTAGTCGCTCATTCTTTATGTTATTTATTGAAAAATAACGAAGATTAGAAACAGGTGCAAATATTACTGAAAGAAGTGGGCCATTATTTTATCGCCTGACTTTACAAAAGAGCATTTAAGAAGATTTTCCACGATTGAAACAAAATCTCATAAACGGGCGCTCTCTCGGAGAGGCCCGTAACGTGAGCGCCCATTTGGGAATTAAGCTTAGCCCAGACCGAAAGTGAAACTCGTATAAACGATTTAGCGCTAATGATGCTGGGAAAACGGTGTTCCCTGTAACGCGCCAGCAATTAGCAAACTTTGTCCGCTATCTTCTACCTTTACAAGATGCAAAATGGAGTCAGTTGGTCAGTTAAGTACCATACATGATACACGCTTTGGCTATCTGGTGTGGAGTAGTTTTCGCACTGAAAGTTATAATCGTGCTATGTTGGTTGCTAATCGACTTAACGCACCCTAAATGTTAGGAACTTTATTCCACAGAAAGCTGACTCATTAGTATTCGGCTAACTGCCGACTAATATCAACTGCCTAGTAGTTCTACTGAACTCCAATAGAACTCTAAAGAACTCTCTAAACTTTTAAGAACTCCAATGAACTTCCCAAGAACTTCTCGAGTTAACTTCCTGTTAACTGATATTAATATAGGAGGGAGGGTATATTATCTGAGGAATAGGTGTGTTTCACCATAACACAGTCATGTCTCAAAAGAGGTATGACTGACTGAGAGGATATTTTTTCGCAGTAAGTTACCATTACTTTCTGCGGTAGACTGGTTGCCAACCAAGGCTACATAACTCAATCTGTCCTGTTATTTAACCTATAGCTAGAGAGAAGCGACGGATTAATACCTTTCCCAAGTTATTTGCGCATAAGTGAATGAAAGGAATTCGGTTGGAATTCGAACTGAGAAAATGGAGTAGTGCTGGCTTATATGAGAAGGAGATTACCAGTCTTCAATAGGATCCAAAAGCGTCTCATCGTCCTTGTAGTTTATGAAATATTTTCCACTTTACATTAACTTTCCCGCAGCGGAAACGTTGCAAGTCTTTAGTAGTTCACTATTTGCATGGAAAGTGCCCACACAATCTATATTTCTTGCTTCCACCAGTTTTAATCTTCACCGCTAAGACCCACCATGCCACGCACATTACCTTCGTATTTCATTGGTGAGATGTAAGTTCTACCCGGGCAGTTTCTTCTCACGAGCAGTTGCTTTGTGAAACCGACTCTCTAAATCACTACAATTTTAATCTGTTCAATTCTCGGATTAAACGTTATCTTCCCACCTATCCTCATAAACTGTGACCTTTTAATCTTTAATCTGTAACCCTCTACCTCGAATTGCTATTGAACCTTATACATGGTGAAAATCATTTTAAAAGAAAAATCATTATTCTCGGAGACAAATTGAACAGCTCTAAGGCTTGCGCTTTTGGAGTTTTAAGACAGAGAACATGGGCATGACCGTCCAGATCCTGATCTACAGCTGTAAGTTTATTGATTTGGCTACCATCAGCAACCATCACAAAATAGGAATATTATTAACGCATCAGAACTGAAGCTATTCAATCCTGCTTTGACAGATTTCAAAAGCTTTTGCTCAACATTTTAGGTAATAAATTATTTTACATCTGAAAATCTATTCCCTAGAGACGCAAAGTCATAAGACTATCGCTACACTATCGATATTTTTATGAAAAACTAGCAGTATATCCCGGCGTTGCTCGGGTGTAATGAAAGCTTTAAAACTAATCCATGGTCATGGAGCTCAGACTCAGCCTAAAAAATATTTGTGTGAAGTTTGGTGAGAATCGGATAAAAATTGTGGATTTGTATAAAGAACATACAGACAGATAAAGGGACACACACACACAAACATCTTGCCTTTTATAAATATATATTATCGATTTTCTGCACGATTGTAAGAACTGCAACCTTGAAACTTCTGAATATCGTTTCTTATGCCTTTGTCTATGAGTGTATCAAATTTGATTAAAATCGCACCACTTCTTCTAAAATCCGATTTTTTCGATTATCGATTTTCGATATTTATCGGGGGTATCTCGACACAAAACCTAGCGAAGAACACTCGCAGACGCTTATAGTTCAACTGTGTAAATTTTCAAGAAAATCGGTTCAGCCGTTTCGGAGTCTATAGGTAACGGATACACACAGATACATACACAAACAGAAAAAGTTCCATTTATAAATAAGTTCAGATATTCCTACGAACTACATTCTCTATTTCCACCAGTACAAGGCCCGGGAGCCGATGTAGATGGTTACGGAATATGAAGGGACAGTAATGATCTGCAAATCATCCTCCCAGTAGTCTGTTGCACAAAAGAGTGTCTCTTGGGAATAAGCTGCTTGAATGGAAATTCGATCTTATTAAGTAAATGAGAATGATTCGAACATGGCGTGTCTGAGTTGTAAAAACCTGAACTGGTGGCATGAAGCCACGTCACGCCGGTGAGAGAGTGGTTGCAGCCGGTCTGCCAAGTCAGTATCGATCACGTTACAGATTTTCCGTTGTATTTTGTCAAGAAGCCCGAGGGGAGTAGCAGAGGCACCCGACCCAACGTGGCAGCAGTATTCAATACACGGGGGAATGGTAGATTTATATATGTACAGGATAGATTCAGACGGGAAAAACTTCCGTGCCCTGCACAGAGAACCGACTTTCATAGCAGCGGATTTAGCAATGGATTCGATATAGTCATTCCATTTTAGGTCCCCCGAGAGTGTAAGGCCAAGGAGGCGTAGTGTTTTACTCTCTGGGAGGCAAGCTTGTTCCATGCTAATGGGAGGTAACTGCATAGTCTCTAAATCTCTCTCTCTCTCTCTCTCTCTCTCTCTAACTCTCTCTTTCATTCACACTTTCTCTCGTCCTTCCTCTTTCACTCTCTTTCTGTATTTCTCTCCACTTCTTTTTCTGTCTGTGTCTTTCTCACCCCCTCTCGCTCCATACTCTTTCTCGCGTTCCTTCTCTCTTTTCTCTCTCCTTTTCTCTCTCCATCTATTTTTTCTTTCCTTTCCACGCCATCAATATCTCTTTCTCTCTTTCCTTTTTTCTTTCTCTCTCTTTCTCTCTTCTTAATTCTCCCCCGCTTCCCTCTATCACAATCTCTTTCCTTTTCTCTTCCTCTCTCTTTATCTATCTCTCCCTTTTCCTGTCTTCCACTCTCCTCTCTCTTACTTTTACACTCTCCCTCTTTATTCTCTGTTTCGTTCTCTCTCTCCCTCTCTCTCTCTACTTCTACGTTTATATCCCTCTTTTTCTTTCTCTCTCGATCTTTTTACTTTGATTTAAAAACATCAAATTTCATGAGTGTACCAATAAATATCATCGCGAAAATCTACGAGCAGCATGAATATGTATAGATCATTATCCATTTTGTTTCAACTGACGTCTGAGTTGACTTCAAAAACGAAAATGAGGCTCACTCCAAAGCCCTTTATAAATCAGTCAAATGTGAAAAATATGAAAGATAGTCCTCTCTCTCTCTCTCTCTCTCTCTCTCTCTCTCTCTTATTGAAAGATGAATGCGTTTTTTCTTGTTGTATTATCAGCTTTCCTGTTGATAGAAGTTCGGGTTGAATTCAAATATTTTTATTTTTGTCTTTTAGAAAATATTTTATTCCCACCCAAGAGATAGGAATTAACGAATCTGACAACTGTTTTTAAATATTTAATTCTTTGAAAAATATTATTTGGCGTCATGAATTTCACAGATTAGCACTTGGCGATTGAGAAGTGTTTTGAACCGGCATATATATATATACATATATATATATATATATATATATATATGTATTAAGTTATACTATACTTGGGAGTGGGTGGGAAGTGGTATGTGTCATGAACAGAGCGTATGTAAAATATAAGTAGTGTAGGCATAGATATTAACACAGAATGATGACAGCTTAATTTATGATTAAACGCAATTCTCTGACAAAAAGGATAGCGTTAAAGCATGAAACAGACTGTCACCATTACGTATTAAAGACTATGCATCCATGATATATATATATATATATATATATATATATATATATATAAACTTATTTACAAATGGAACGTTGTCTGTGTGTTTATATGTGTGTGTGTGTGTGTCTTTTTGTGTGTGTCCGTTACCTATAGCCTCCGAAACCGATTTTCTTTAAAATTCTCACAGTTGTACTATAAGCGTCTGCGAGTGTTCTTAGCTAGGTTTTGTGTCAAGGTATCTCCGACAAATATCGAAAATCGATTATCGAAAAAACCGGATGATAGAAGGAGTGGTCCGATTTTAATCAAATTTCATACACTCATAGACAAAGACATAAGAAACGATTTCAGAAATTTCAAAGTTGCAGTTCTTATAATAGTGCAGAAAATCGATATTATATACATATAAAAGGCAAGATGTTTGTGTGTGTGTCCGTTTATCTGTCTGTATGTCTTTTATACAAATCCACAATTTTCTATCCGATTCTCACCAAACTTCACACAAATATTCTTTAGGCTGAGTCTGAGCTCCATGACCATGGATTAGTTTTAAAGCTTTCATTACACCCGAGCAACGCCGGGCTATACTGCTAGTATATATATATATATATATATATATATATATATATATATATAACTCGAGAAAGAGGGAGAGAGATACACTGTCGTCTAAATTACGTGAAAATGAAAATAACGCTGACATTTCATTTTAACTGATATATTTATCAACATTACCTAAAAACCTCTTAAAATGCTAAAGAGTAAATTTATTCAATAAAATCGCCATTGCCTTCAACTTCGACCAGGCGGCCTTCTTGTTAGTGAATGCTGCCATCCATAATCCTTTCAGTTTTCTAGTCTCTTGCGCTACGGCACCGTACACAGAATAATCAAAAGTGCGCCAGTCTGGGGACTTAGGTGGCCTCGTGTAAGGGATGATATGGTTGCAGATATTGTTTAACAGCCATGGTTATGTTCTACGATTTGTGCGGCAGGGTGCAGAGTCCTGTTGCCTGATATAGGGTCTTTCAGCAGTCACCATCTTGACCAATGGTAGCATTACCTCCCCAAGGCACTTGAAGTGAAGCCCTATGGGAAGCTGAAAAGTCATAACGTCACCATCACTAGTAACAACTTCAAACATTTTCGTAAACACCATTAGACTCATTAAACTCTTTTTGGATATTCTGCACTGTCCTGAAATCGACATCCAAACACTTTGAATATCTGTTTTGGAGCTTTCGCCGCGAATGCCAAGAGGTATAGTGTGATGTTTCTAAATTTGCAGCGCTATTCCATACAGGAGGTGACCAATTGAACCTAATTTACTTTACCAACGACAAAATAAAAAGAAAAAAGAACGTACATGCGCAAAATTAAAAATTTTAATGTAAGGTGTAATATTAAACTATGGCCCCCTGTATATATATATATATATATATATATATATATATATATATATATATATATATATAAAGAAATTCTGAGATATCTCAACTTGCAAGATATTATGCCAAATAATTTGAATAGTGTTAAGACTGCGGTGTTACAATTTAGTGAGCATTCACACACACACACACACACACACACACACACACACACACACACACACACCAAAAAATATCTAAACCCCATCGCTCCAAGTAACCATCGACGACTCTTCGCCATCGACGAAGCTGTCGATGCTTCCGTAACTTGTGTTTCTTACAGGTAGGATTGTTGACCCTACGCAAACATCTTTATTCTCAGCGCGAAGTAGACGAGTTGAAATCAAGGCTATAGTCACCAATATGTGTTACTAAATAACTCATAGCTGGAGGGAGAAGAGATTAATTAATGCCTTCCCCCAAAATAATTGCGCGTAAGTGAATGCAACGAATTCAACAGGAATTTGAAATCGGTTCACCGATTTATCATTCCAAATTTGATATCTTCTGCACCACAATACACACACAGACACACACGCGCGCGCGCGCGCGCGCTCTCACACCCTGCTTGAGCACTCTGGAAGAATGGTAGACTTTGAAAAAACAGTAGCTACTCTAGCATCTACGCATCGCTCATTCAGTAATGAATTAGACCACTCTGGCTATGGGCGTACGATACATGATACGCTAAAAATATGCCTCCTTCTACAGAGCGCTAAGAGATAGAATCGCCGACTGACGCCAATTCGGTCGGGTTTCAATTTTGTATAAATTTTCACGTTCTAATGATCGCTAGCAATTTGTCAACCATTATATTTGAAGCAAAAGAAAAAATCGACAGTAATTTTTACCATTATAGTTTTGCAGTTATTTTTGTTACCATAACTCACATCCCTGAAGATAATATCAAAAAGAGATTAAAAGTACTTGGGTACCTTGAGAAATAAATGATAATAACATATGTCAACGTTACAGCTCATTTCTGACATCTTTCAATTATAATGTTATATATCGGCGTACGACGACAAAACAACAAACACGCATATATAAAAATATAAGGTTATATTTTTATTAATGACGACGAACTGTGTGGAATAGAGAACGGGAGGGTGAGGGCGCATATAGAATGGCTGACGGGAGTGTAGTCTGCCTGTGTTGTCTCTCTCTGCTTCCACCGGCCGCTCTCTGCTACTGGCGAATCCGTGTGTCGAGGTCTTTATATAGTCCTCTAGAACCGGGACTTTCCTTCCGGTTTTTGCCTCGCCCACGCAACGCCCACGTAATTCTAAGAGGCACCTGATCTGTTTGCCTCTGTAGCCATTTCCGCCGCTGTCGGAAATAAGGTCAAAACGACATCCGCTCCGGCTTCGACAGGATGAATTTCACAAACACCTGTCTTGTCGCTTCGCCGCCCCCTTCACCGATGGAAAACACCATCGCTTGCATCACTTCCTCGGGTGGGGCCAGATTGTTATATTACACTCCTCGCCCTCCCATTTTCCAAAATGTTCACCTAAGAACATTTTAAGCGCAACACCCTCACACAATCCCCATGCCACACAAGCCCGACAATTGTACAAAACATGTGCCGAAACAAACAAAACAACAACAAAAAAAAATATATATGGGGGAGCCTACATCGGCAACCCAACAATGTTCGTGTCCATTGTGGAATTTTCCTGTACAAAAAACACAGAATCTCTTGCGTATGCTTCATGATGCAGTGTTGGAAGCCAAAATGAATGAGACTGCCACAAAAGTGATGATAGAATTACTTGGGACTTATACAGAGGATAATGTTCTCCCAGCTCGATGTTTCATTGTTCTTTTTTTTATTTTTTATTTTTTTTTTAAGTTTCTGTAACTTTCAATGTTCGTTTTCTTTCTCGACTCTGTCCATACGCGTAGACGCCTCGATGCACGACCATATGATCATAGGCGGTAACCGCGCCCCAGTTTCTAAACTGACATCGAGTAAATGACCTTTGACCAACACCATGCGTGTTTCCGCTCGAGTTTATTGTTACACATGTAATTTAATTTAATTTAATTTCAAACATACTATGTTTGAACACAGAAAAACTACCATTATCTGCAGTACATATCATTCATAGTCTGACCGAGAAATGTTCAATAGAAAACGAAGAAAATTACCCTGATTCCAACGTTAATCCGCATGCAATTTACTTGTGGAGGATTAGAGGTTTCATCTATTTTAATTTAGTCTAAAAAAAATGGACCCGTGACTCGTAATTCCTTAGTTTGTATCTTCCGCATGTTTTGCTATAAGGAAGGTGACCTAACTATTTCACTTAAACTATCGTTAATCCTCCCACTGCTTTCTTTCCCAATCCTATAGCATATCAGCCAATAAGTCTACAAGACTTTTCAGTTGTTCTTTCTTTTTGTTCCGATCAACTGTGGAATCTGCAGGTCTATCCGTGCTTTTTGCCCCAACAGACGTTTGCCTCATTTGGACATCTTCGCTGCTAGGTGATTCCCTAGAAAAACCCTGATCTACATGAGTAGATCCAGTCGTTTCACACTTTGAGCAATCATCCTCGAACGTGGATGAAACATTATTTATACCACCGATTCTATCATCATTATCAATAGTTGACACGTTTTTATTCGCCATTTTACGTCGCGTCATGATGCGACGCTCCATTAATGGAACATCAGACTCATCGTCTGATTCCACACGTTGGTGTCGATTTTTGTGCACTGAAAAGTCGGTCTGTTCCGCTCCGGATTCGTCATCCGAATCACTGGATTCTAAAGCAACCTTAGCGAGAGGAAAAGGAGGGAAGTCACATTCCTGTATGTGGGGTTGCTGCCTCTTTAGGTTTCTTGTCTGACACGGGATACATTTACCTACGAAATCATTTATTTCTCTAAGTAAACAAGGCCAGAAATACTTTTGTTTTATTGAGTGGAATGTCTTATCCACCCCCATATGGCCACTGTCATCATGGTATTGAACTAGCACCATTTTTCTAAGGTGAGATGGTACATACAGCCTGATGAGGGGTTCATCATCAGGTTGAGACAAATAGTACACCACCTCATCCATTACTATATATCTCTTCTGTTCTGCTTTGGTAGCCCTACCATTTCGTAATCTAATCTTCAGGTCTAAGATGTTTTTGTCTGATTCTTGCTCCCTGATTATGTCTATTCCTTTCAATGTGGGCCGTTCGGGTGCCTCTGATGAATTTCCGACATTTTTATGGGCTGCTAATTCTTCCGGCTCCATTAGGTTGGAGTTTATAACACTAACCAAGTAATTTCTATCATCTATATCTACTGGAGAAGCAATATGGTCTTCGTTCACATCAACAGCGCGTGATAAGAGATCCGCGCAAACATTATCCTTACCCTTAAGATACTGTATGCTGCAATTGTAGCCAGACATGCTCAGAGCCCAAGTCTGTATCTTCTTATTTTGTATGGGCGAGTTAAGTAAGTGCTCCAGGGGCCTATGATCAGTGTATATTGTGAATGTTGCGCCATGCAGGTAG
Organism: Ascarosepion bandense; assembly: GCA_037127315.1. Lineage (NCBI taxonomy): Eukaryota > Metazoa > Mollusca > Cephalopoda > Sepiida > Sepiidae > Ascarosepion > Ascarosepion bandense. The sequence continues at coordinate 384,022 of JBBBDQ010030491.1, forward strand.
TGATTCAGTTTTTGAAGAGCATAGTGTATGGCATAAGCCTCTTTCTCTATAGTTGACCACCTCGTTTGTGTGTCACTTAATTTATGGGACAATAAATAAATTGGTTTTTCTACATCCTTCCTATTTTCCTTATCGTACACCACCTGGGATAGGCATGCGCCAATCGATTGATCGGATGCGTCAGTATATAACCTATACGCCTTATTTGGGTTGGGATAGGCTAGTGTTACCATCTCCGCGAGTTTCGTTTTTAGTGTATCGAAAGCGGTTTGGCAAGCATCGTCCCATTGGAATCGTGCATATTTCCTTGTCAAATTGACCAGCGGTTCGGCTATATCAGAGAAATTTCTAATAAAGCGGCGATAGTATGAGGTCATCCCGATAAAAGCTCTTACTTGCCTAAAAGTGGTTGGAGTAGAGACTGACTTTATAGCCTTGGCTTTATTGAGGTCTGGTTGTATTCCCTCTTCACTTATCTTGAACCCCAGGTATTGGGTCTCTTTCTTAAAGAACTCACACTTAGCTGGCTTCAGTTTAAGGTTGTGCTTACGTAGACTACTCAAGACTGTGTCTATATGTCTTAAATGATCTTCCACCGTATTTGAAAATATCAGAATATCATCTAAATATGCCAGAGCAAAATCTTCCTGTCCCTGTAAAACAACTGACATTAATTCCTGGAAGATGCCGGGTGCGTTTGCAAGTCCAAATGGCATAACATTAAAATGAAACAGACCCTTGTGGCAGGTGAATGCACTTTTTTCTTTGTCATCATCATAAAGCTTAACTTGCCAGTACCCTGATTTTAAATCAAGCTTCGAAAAGTACCTTGCCGAACCAAGTGATGCCAGTATATCATCGATGACAGGAAGAGGTCGAGCATATTTCTTTGTAATCTTATTAAGTGCTCTTGGGAATACTCTTGGGAAAGTTATGCATTAGAAACAAGATATCTGAAAATGTCTATGATTAATGACAAAATATTTAAAAATTTTATATTATTTTCAGAAGATGTAAAATGTGACACCGAAATCCGATGTGGCTTTTCAAAAGCTAAACAAAGTATTAAAACAGGAAATTCTTGGTATTAAAAACATTTTATAATTAGAAAAGAAAGAAAAAGTACTTAGTTCTTAAGCTATATCGGTCCTCCTACATTACAATCAATGCTGGATACTCACATCACAGATGTAGAAGAAAAATAAATGTTCTACAGAATAATGCTTATAATACTATGGATCGAACACGTGAGAAATGACTAAAAGAATACTTAAATATCGATCGTACTATATGCCATTCAATACTGGAACATCTCATTACAGATGAAAAAATGATCTGAGATTATAGTGTTCCATTATTGTTCGTTTCTAAACACTTACATACATTCACACATCACACCTCTTTGTTAAACAGTGATTGGTTAATCAGTAGCCAATCAAGTCGTTTGCATGTGAAAATCCAGTTTTCCTGTTTTGTGAAGCTGATCTAACCGGCGACTATTTAAGCAGCGCATCCACGTGTTGCATCTCCAGTGAGGCTCCATAATCTTTCCTCACTCACACACCCGCACCCCACTGCAAGCAGCAGTCGGCACCGCGCGAAAATCTCCCTTCACACTCGCACACATCCTTAGTGAGGTTTCAGCTGCCTAACGAAACCTTGTCAGTTGAAACAATAGCTTACTCACAAAACAATATCTTACTCACATATAGATACGCACACATACAAAGCAAATTCAACTGTTAAGTCACTGGCAGTTGGACACCAGCCAAGTTCATCGTCTAAGAACCCGCTGATACAAACATATCAACTCAGCACTTTAGTACAATCTTACAGAATATTATATTAATGAATTTTCCCTTCTGAACAAGACTTTACCAGAATGGACCTTTTCAAAGAACATTTATTCATTAATTGACTTTCTCTCAAATTACCGTCAATGGGAGAAAACTCTTTATCTTTCTACATTGTTCGTGTTTTTTTTTTCTAATGAATGTGCATTTCATGCAGTTGCTGATAGCAATGCTCTGGATAGATTCCAGAAAGCTGCAAAATATTTGGGTCCTTCATCCAAATCAAGCCAATCATTTATGGCTTTTCGTAAAGGATCCATTTGTCATTGTTCAACCAAGAAATAGATCATTTGAATTTTTCAGATGAAGCACTGAAAAAGCTTCAAGAGCTACATAGAAAAACATTTTAAGTAAATCAAATAGATAGATTGAAAAAAAAAACTTTTTATTTTTAGTAAATTTAATTTTATTTCATGCAAATTTAAGATTTATCTTCCTTGTTATAGGCGAAATTCGATTATTCAAAGAATTCCCAACTTTAGAATCAGCATTTTTTCTCAATTAATGTATTTATTAAAATAGTCAAAATAGGCACTCCTTACGACTATTTATTTCTGTAATCGAGTCGTAAGGTTATTTATGCCTTTGCTATGAATCTCTAAAAGTTTAAACGGCAAGAAATCTTTAAACGTAATTTCTGTATCTTTTTTTAAACGAAATGTCTTTTGGCTTAAAAATTCTCTCAAGATGTATTGCAAAATTAGTTATCAGTGGTCGACAGATCCAGAAAATATGGTGGATGTAGCAAAGTTTCATGCACGAAGTTAGTGAGCTTATGAAGTGTCTTTCTGGCAACACGTGGCTAAGTATTGTCATGGCGTAAAATTGAACGCCATCGATTAACCAGTTCCGGTCGCATTTTGCTTAGCTCGATATGCACTTTCATTAAAAGCATATAATAATTTAAAAGAAAGTTTTGTAATCTAATATAAGTTGACGTTGCATTCAATCAACCATTTCGATAAGCCTCCTCGATTTGGGTGTTTCTTATTTCTTATTTATTTGCTATTTCAAATCAGCACGACCCCATAACTCATTGGCATTCTAAGGGCACCACATTTAATACAGTGGCAGTAGAAGTGGTGTGTTTTAGCCTGACGGAGACCAACCCTCTCCAGGTTTGCTTAGAATTCAGAGTTTTTCCTTCTCATAGATTGGTTTCCACCCAAGGCTAGTCTATCCTACTACGTTCCCATATTTGTTGAGAGAAGGGAAAGATTTATAAATTTCTCAACGCTATTAGCACGTAAGTATTGTATTGTATTGTAGCGGCATTCACCCAGGACGGGTTGAGCCGGCATCCCCAAGAACATTTGAAGCGTCTCTCCCAGCGGCGGCCCACGATCGGCGATCTTGAGCCAGCTCCACTCCGATCTCTGCCCAGTCCCGGTTCCACCTCCGAAATCCCACGACATTTGGGCCCGAGATCGGCTCCATGTCCCCCTTCAGCGTGGCTGCCCACGTCCTCAGCTGATCCCCCGCACGCTTGCGCCAGCCCGGTAGGGGCCTCGGGAAGAGGCAGTCGCGAATCAGCTCACCCGGAGGACAGCGCGCAGCATGGCCGAACCAACGCAGTCGACGGAGTCGGAGAGCAGCCGGTATCGGTTGAAGACGGCACGCCTGACGAAGGGTCGATGTCCGCACCCGATCAATCCGCCGGAAACGCAGGATGCGCCGGAGACAGTCATTGTCGAAGACCTCCACCCTCTTGAGGTCCGCTACGCGCACCGGCCACGTCTCGCAGCCATACAGCAAGATGGATCGCACAACAGCTTGGTAGACGCGGCTCTTTGTACGCAGGGCGATCTCCCGCCTTGACCAGAGACACTTCTGGAGGCGGTTGAAGGCGGCCCTCGCAAGGTTGATGCGACGCCCGATCTCATCGCCACCCTGGCCGCTCGGGACAAAAGACGAGCCCAGATAGATGAAGTGTTCCACCATCTCCAGGGGTGTTCCGTCGAGCAGGATGGGTTGTTGGGCCTCTGGAGGCAACAGCGCCGTCATCACCTTCGTCTTTGCAGCATTGATGCGCATGCCGACCGCGCACGCGCTGGTATGCACTCGGCTGACGGCCGCCTGCACCTCCTCGATGCTGTCACCAAGAAGGACAATGTCGTCAGCGTACGCCAGGTCGGTCACGGCCAAGTCGCGGCCCACCCGAACCCCAGTGAAGCCTTGAAGGGCGCTCATCAGAATCCAGTCAATAGCGTAGTTGAAGAGCGTCGGGGAGAGCGCGCATCCCTGTCGCACACCAGTGCGGACCTCAAACGCCCCGGTCTCAGCACCGTAAGCACGAACACGTGTCCTCGTCTCCCGGTAGTAGGCCTGAATCAGACGCAGCAGCTTTGGCGGAATGCCATCGTCCCGCATGATAGTCCACAGAGCGCTGCGGTCCACCGAGTCGAAGGCCGCTGCAAAATCGATGAAACAGAGCACCGTCGGTTGTTGGTAAGACCAGCGCGTCTCCAGTATCCGGCGTAGACAAAAGATCTGGTCAGAGCACCCTCTACCCGGACGGAAACCAGCCTTGCTTGGGCGGGTACGGTGGTCGCGAGCGAGTTGGAAGCGCTTCACTAGCAGGACTGTGAACAGTTTGGCCGAAATATCGATCAGGCTGATTCCGCGGTAGTTACTATTAGCACGTAAGTGAATGCAATGAACTCGACTGGAATTAAAACTCGGCTCTTCGTTTCCTCAATCCGAGCCGCTATCCATTATTTCAATGAGACTCAAACAGCAAATAAAAATGACTAATTTCTTAAAATATATAACGGTAAAACTTTTGAGAAAGAACAGTAACTTCATAGCAGACACAGAAAGGAAAATACAGGAACTCCGACAGACGGTATTAAAGGAAAGCCAAAACAGAATGTATGGTTATTGTTGTGGAATCTCCCCTTTGTATACGATAATGGACTCGACTGGCTATATATGTACTCCTGCCATAGAGAGAACAAGGGCGGCCATATCGTTGCATTTGGCGGTGGAGCATATTCGTAGAGATCCGTTACAGTTATCGGAGAGTACCGGAACTGATACGTAAGTTACCGAGAGATACCGAAGCTACCCAGAGACTACCGCATCAGAAGTCAGACTAGCTCTGAGCTTCACTCAGCTAGAATAATATACACGGATATACTATTTCTAACGACTTCACTTCAAGCCTTGTATATACTTTCCCCTATGTAACCCCCTAACCACTCTTTATTATCACTTTCCCCTATGTAACCCCCTGCGTAACAGTGGTAGTGAAATGCCTTGCTTGGGGTGAAATATATATATATATATATATATAGTCATCCGCAGACAGATCTGTTTCGCCGTATCACAGCTCATCAGTTAGACTCCGATTGCTTTTTTACCCAGGATTGAAACCCGACCGAAAAGGCGTCAGTCGGCGACTCTACCCCTGGAAGTAGGCAGACTTTTTAGCGCATATCATTATACGTGCCCAATAGCTAGAGCGCTCTAATTCATTTCACTGAATATTTCTTACTAATAATATATAATAGACTTATATTAAAGTTTTAGTAGATTGCTGAGAAATGAATCATGGGATCATACAGTAACGAGCATAAAGATCAGAACGATGTTAAAAAGTCTAATTGTCAAATAATGTTTTATTTTAAAGCTTCATAGTACATTTTATCAAGGAAAAATAAGGATATAAAAATAGATCATCAAAAACATCAGAACGATTAATAAAATTATACTATTATAATAGATACATCAAATACAAATGAAAATAGCGCCTTTAATTTGTTAGTAGTTGATGTGTAAACCTTTACTTTCAATAACAGCTTGACATCTTTTGCTACATGAGTGAATTAATGTCTTGCCTTCATTAACATATTTTCACTTATTCTCCTTTCAAATTAGTCCATAGTTCTTCGACGTTTGTTGGATTCTTTTCCTTAGCTCTTTCATTTAGTAACTTCCAAACATTCTCAATAGGATTCATGTCTGTACTTTGAGCAGGACACTCCATAACAGTAACATCCTCCTCAGAAATACATGTCTTAACAAACTTCGCTGTGTGCCATGACGCGTTATCTATTTTTTTCTAATGTTATACAATTATTCTTATAACTTTATCAAAATAAGTTTATTGAGCTTTATATTTTGGAATTATATAATTTACCTTTATATCCTTTTTTTTTTCTTGATAAAATTTTTTATGAAGTTTTAAAATAAATAGTTATTTTATATTTAGACTTTTTCTTGACATCGTTCTGATCTTTATGCTCGCTACTGTGCAATGTCGAAAGAGGGATTGGATAATTTGAAGCTAATAAAACATATTGAAGGTAATTAACTTGTGGTAATGTATGACGGTACAGTGACTGGAGGATGATAAAAAGAAAAATTACTAAGATTTATAAGGGGAAAGAAATTGTGGAGAGCCATAAACGAAGAAGAAACGAAGAATTATGTTAGACAAAGGATAGAGAGAAAATTAATATCAGTTTGATACATTGAGGATACTGGGGGATAATAAAAAGAAACATTACTAAGATTTATAAGGAGAAGGAAATTGTGGAGAGCCATAAACATCAACATCTTGAAGAAACGAAGAATTATGTTAGATAAAGGATAGAGTTAAAATTAATATCAGTTTGATACATTGAGGATACTGGGGGATAATAAAAAGAAACATTACTAAGATTTATAAGGAGAAGGAAATTGTGGAGAGCCATAAACATCAACATCTTGAAGAAACAAAGAATTATGTTAGATAAAGGATAGAGTTAAAATTAATATCAGTGTCATAGATTGAGGATACTGGGGGATAATAAAAAGAAACATTACTAAGATTTATAAGGAGAAGGAAATTGTGGAGAGCCATAAACATCAACATCTTGAAGAAACGAAGAATTATGTTAGATAAAGGATAGAGTTAAAATTAATATCAGTTTGATACATTGAGGATACTGGGGGATAATAAAAAGAAACATTACTAAGATTTATAAGGAGAAGGAAATTGTGGAGAGCCATAAACATCAACATCTTGAAGAAACAAAGAATTATGTTAGATAAAGGATAGAGTTAAAATTAATATCAGTGTCATAGATTGAGGATAAAAGGATTAAAAGATTAAAAGATAAAATGTCAAATTCAGACTTAAGAAAGAAATCTTACTAAGAGCAACAAGGTATATGAAATTGTGGAGAGTCATCATCGCAAACATCCTGAGGAGACAAATCACGGAAATAATAATAATAATAATAATAATAAGAAGAAGAAGAAGAAGAAGACATTATTTTAGAGAAATGATAGACATCAACACAATATCATTGTTATGGGATCGAGCCTAAGAATTCAAATTTAGTCATAAAAAAGAAATATTGCTAAGAGCTACAAGGAATATGAAGAGATAGGCAGCCATGATCATCAAAATCTTGAATCACGAAGAAAAAGAAGAAGAAGAAGAAGAAGAAGAAGAAGAAGAAGAAGAAGAAGAAGAAGAGAAAGAAGAACAAGAAGAAGAATGAATTCAGAAGCATGATACTGCTCAACACCATATCATTGTCGTAGATTGATGCTAAAATTTCACATTTAGTCTTAACAGAGAAACATTGATAAGAAAATCAAGTAATATGAAGTAGTGGAGAGTCATCATCTCCATCATCCTGCAGAGACAGACCACAAAGAAAAATAAGATAAAGAAGAAAAATCATTTTAAACAAATGATAGATCTTAACACTCTGTCTTTGTCATAGATTGAGGCTAAGCAGACACATTTAGTCTTGTAACGTATAGGAATAGATGGAGAGCCATGATCGCCAATACATAGAAATGACAAATCATGTAGAAGAAGAAGAAGAAGAAGAAGAAGAAGAAGAAGAAGAAGAATTATTTTAGAGAAATGATAGTGCTCAAAAGCATGCCATTATTAAAGAATGAAGTTAAGTCACATTTAGTCTTAAAAAGGAAATATTGCTTAGTCCTACTAGGGATATGGAATACAGCCATTATCATCATCTCATAGAAGAACAATTTTCAGCAATATTTTAAAGACCCAAATCATGTAGAAGAACAAGGAGAAAAATGAGAATTATTTTACAAATCTGATATTGCCCAGCGGATGTGTGTTGTAGTTCAGTGGATATCGGCTCGGAACTAGAAATCGAGGACCCGAGTTCGAATTTCAGTTGAATTCTATGCATTCACTTACGCGCAAATACCCTCGGGAAAGATATTAATCCGTCTCCCCCCTCCAGTTATGGGTTAAATAACAGGATAGATTGGGTTATATAGCCTTGGGTGGCAACCAGTCTACCGCAGAAAGTAATGGCAACCTACTGCGGGATAATCTTCTGCCCAGTCAGTCATGTCTCTTTCGAGACATGATCGCCCAAGCGTGTATCACGTATGGCGCTTAACTGACTGATAGTGTCCAACACAATATCATTGTCAGTGATTTAGCATTCACATTTAGCCTTAAAAACATGCTGAATGCTTCAAAAAATATTTAGATACTGATGTAACAAATAGCGTAGAAGAAAAAAGAAATAAAAAAGAAAAGGGATTTTAGACAAAAGATTGAGCTTAACTCCATATCATTGTCATAGATTGAAGCAAAGAAGTCAAATTTAGATTCAAAAAGCAAACATAGTTAAGTGCTGCCATCAATAGGGATTAGTGGAGAGCCATGACTACTAACATCCTGAAGAGACAAATTCCAAAGAAGACGAAGAAATAGAAGAAGAATTATTTTAGACAAATGATAGTGGCTAACATATAATCATTGTCATAGATTTAGGCTAAAATATTATAGTCTTAAAAAAGAAAGTCAGTAAATAAGTCATAAGAAGTCGTGGAGAGACATGATCACAAGCAACCTGAAATAAGAAAACACACAGAAGAACAAGAACAAGAAGATTGATTCTAGACAAATGATAATGCTATTATTTTCATAGATCGACTCTAAGAATTCACATCTAAACTTATTTTTAAATGGAACTTTGTCTGTGTGTGTGTGTCTATGTGTGTGTGTGTGTGTGTATCCGTTACCTATAGACTCCGAAACAACTGAACCCATTTTCTTGAAAATTTACACAGTTGTACTATAAGCGTTTGCGAGTGTTCTTAGCTAAGTTTTGTGTCGAGGTACCCCCGATATCGAAAAAATCGGGTTATAGAAGGAGTGGTCCGATTTTAATCAAATTTGATACACTCATAGACAAAGACATAAGAAACAATATTCAGAAGTTTCAAGGTTGCAGCTCTTACAATAGTGCAGAAAATCGATTATATATATATATATATATATATATATAAAAGACAAGATGTTTGTGTGTTTGTCTGCTTATCTGCCTGTATGTCTGTATTTTTTCATCCCTTTTATTTTAGTTTTTACTTCGGGTTTGGCTCTAAGTAGATATAATTGTAGTTCTTAGTCTCAGCCATGATACCATTTACTCAGAGGACTTATTTAGCCTTCAAAATTCAGTTTACGACGAAAAAACTTATTTCATATCGATACCAGGAAATCAAAATTTGACTTACATCCATTCATTTATCTTTCAGTTTACGGTTTCGCTTTAACTGAAAACAACTATTGCTTTTTAGTCTTTCGTGCCAACGTCCAAAGAGTCTGAGCTCGAGGACCATGGATTAGTTTTAATGCTTTCATTACACCCGAGCAACGCCGGGCTATACTGCTAGTTTAGTCATAAATAGAAACATTCTAAAAGTTACAACGATATGAATAGTTGTAAAGCAATGATCACTAACATCTTGAAAGGCCAAACCACGTTGGAGTAGAAGAAGAAGAAGAAGAAGAAGAAGAAGAAGAAGAAGAAGAAGAAGAAGAAGAATGATGTCAAACAAATTATAGAGCTCAACAAAATGATATTTTCATAGATTGAAGCTTAGAAGTCAAACTTATTCTTAAAAAGAAAACTCTGTTAAGAGCTAGTATGTATATGAAGTAAGGGAGAGCCATGATCCCCAACACCCGTGAGGGCCAAATCAGGTATAATAATAATAATAATAATAATAATAATAATAATAATAATAATGAGAAGAAGAAGAAGTAGAAGAAGAAGAAGATCAATTTTTCAGGTAAGTAATACTGCTGCACACCGTATCATCGTCATAGACTGAGGCTATGAATTTTTTTTTTTTTTAATCATATCACCCCAAGCAAGGCGAAAACGCCACTGATGCGCAGGGAGCTACGTAAGAGTTAAAAGATTGGAAAAGAGAAAAACCGGAAACCACAACCTACACAGGAAACAAGGGATGAGAAAATATGGTTTTAAAACGAAAACATATCTAAGATCTACAACGTATATGAAAAGACGGAGAGTCATGATCACCAACATCTTGAAAGATAAATAAGAAGATGAAAGATGAAAAATGATTTTATACACATTACTAGCAGTATAGCCCGGCGTTGCTCGGGTGTAATGAAAGCTTTAAAACTAATCCATTATAAAGGACATACAGACAGATAAACAGACCATGGATTAGTTTTAAAGCTTTCATTACACTCGAGCAACGCCGGGATATACTGCTAGTTTAGTCATAAAATGGAAACATTTTTATCAGCTACGACAAATATGAAATGGTGGAGAGCCATGAACACCAATATTCTGAAGATGCAAATCACATAAAAGAATCAGAATAGGAATGATTTTAGAGAAATATGATATGCCCCGGAAAGGTATATATATCAGTTATTGGTTTTTAAGTGGTTAAGGCAAAGGTAACCGGGTAGGTCAATCTAATACATAGACGTAATCGTCATATGCAGTCCTGTGACGTAGGCGTAGTCAGTAGACGTAGTAGATCTCTGGTGGAAGATCTCTAGATCTCTCTCACTCACTCTTGCCTTCGTCTGTATTTATGGCTGACAGCAGCCAATCACATTTCAGTGAGGGTGAACCAAGGTGTATACATATTTATTACCTATTCATTATATCAAAATAATCGTGCTTAACACTATATTATTGTCATAGTTTGAGATTACACATTCATATTTAGTCTTAAAAACGAAACATTGATAAAAGCTACAGTGAGTGTGAAGTAGTGGAGAACCATGATTTCTAGCATTCTAATGATACAAATCGCGTAGAAGAAGTAGAAGAAAATTATATTAGACATATTGATAATGCTCGCGAACTTATTGTCATAGTTCGGCACTAAGAAGTCAAATCCAGTATTAAAAAGGAAGTATCGATAAACCCTACAAAGAGTATAAAGAGATGAAGAGCTATTATCAATAACATCTTGAAGAGACAAATCATGTAGAAGAAGAAGAAGAAAAAGAAAAAGAAGAACTAAAATGCTTTTAGTACAGAGCCCATATAATTTTCAAAGATTGAGTTTAAGAAACATAGCTAATAATTACAAATGATAGGAAGTAGTGGAGAACCAATAGCGCCAACATCCTGAAAAGTGAAATCACTTAGAAGAAAAAGAGGACGAAGCAAAAGAAAAATGATTTTAGAACAATGATAGAACATATTATTTTCATTAAAGTCAAATTTTAAAAAAAAACCCATTATAATCACACTTGCACTTTAGCCCAGCGTTGCTCGGTTGTAATGAAAGCTTTAAAATTAATCCATAGTCCTGGAGCTCAGACTCAGCCTAAAGAATAGTTGTGCGAAATTGGGTGAGAATCGGATAAAAATTGTAGATTTGTATAAAGGACATACAGACAAACAAACAAACATATTGCCTTATATATATATATTATTGATTTTCTGCACTATTGTAAGAACTGCAACTTTGAAACTTCTGAATATCGTTTCTTATGTCTTTGTCTATAAGTGTATCAAATTTTATTAAAATCGGACCACTCCTTCTATAACCCGATTTTTTCGATGACCGATTTTCGATATTTATCGGCGGTACCTTGACACAAAACATAGCTAAGAACACTCGCAGAAGCTTATAGTACAACTGTGTAAATTTTCAAGAAAATCGGTTCTGCCCTTTCGGAGTCTATAGGTAACGGACACACACACACAGACACATACACACGCAGTTCCACTTATAAATAAGTTTAGATAGATGTTTTAAATAGATCTTTGTGAATTCTCCTTCCTCTCCGTTTACGGACTTGGCATCATTATATATATAGATGAAATAATGTGATTTTGGCAGCAAGAATTTTTTCAAAAATGTTTTGTAAAATAGTATGGAAAATTTGTACCTCATTTTTGTATTAAATCCATTAAATTTACGAACAAGTTGCTTTCTCTTCTTTTAATTCACCTCTTTACAGTGACTTTATTATCTTTCCTCTTTTTTCTTCTAGTTAGTACCCATCCTAGCTTGTTTTTATATATATATATATATATATATATATATATATAGTTTGGTGTCAGTAGGAGTCATAGCTGTATAGAATCAGAGAATAGAAATTTTAGCGTTTTGTATATATATATATATATATATATATATATATATATATATATAAGCGGTTTATACACACGCCAGTCACCGAAAGAGTTCAGTTCATTCCTGAAGAGTAATATGTATATGTGTATGTAAAATTAGTTACTTTTTGGTCATTATTAAATTAGACATTTGCACAGACCCTCAAACAGATTTTTACGAACACGCTACTGGAATTTTCAAACAACTGAAGAATTTTCAAAATTATGCGGAGTTATTTAAAGATCTCAGAACACTTTCGTCCATTCTTGTATATTCCTAGCAATCAAGAAACACTCTTGGCAGCAAACTGCCTGCATACAGACAGGTAACGAATTCAGCAGATATACAAAGATAGAAAAGGGCGTAAGACAAGGATGTGTCTTTTCACCGGATCTATTCAACTTGTACAGCGAGACTATTCTGAGGAACCTAGAAATTATTTCAGGATTTGTCATCGGAGACCACAATTTGAACAACTTAAGGTACGCAGATGATACAGTGTTGATAGCAGACACGAAAAGGAAACTACAAGACCTCCTACAAAGGGTAGATGAAGACAGTGACAAGAAATGATTACAAATAAAGTGTAGGAAAACCGAATGGAAGGTCATCAGCAAAAAGAGCAGCCCAAAATGCCAAATACATGTGGGGAATACTAAAATCAAGCAGATACAACAATTTAAATACCTGGGAATTGTTCTAACAGAAGATGGAAAGTGCGACACTGAGATCCGAAGGCGAATTGGCATGGTGAAGGACGCGTTCCAGAAGTTGAGTAAAGTATTAAGAGACAGGAAAATTTCGTTAGAAACAAAGAAAAGAGGACTGGATTGCTATGTGATGTCAGTTCTTTAATATGACAGTGAATCCTGGACAATATCATCGAAGATTAAGGAAAAACTTGAAGCAATTGAAATGTGGTTCTACAGAAAGATGCTGCGGACATCATGGATCGAACTTATGAGCAATGATGAGATTTTGGATAGGATGGAAACGAAAAGGAAATTAATACTGAGCTTCAAGAAGAGACAGCGAAAGTTCATGGGACTTGCAATGAGAAAGGAGGGCTTGGAGAACCTGATACTAACAGGGCAGATAGAGGGGAAAAGAGACAGGAGAAAGCAGCGGATAACATGTTTGGAGAAAACTTGCTAAGAGCCACCAAAGATAGGGAGTCGTGGAAAGACATGATCGCCTACGTCCTGAAGGGACACAGCACATAGAAAAAGAAGAAGAAGAAGAAGAAGAAGAAGAAGAAGAAGAAGAAGAAGAAGAAGAAATCCCTGTTCGAGCATTTGAAAAAAGGCAAAATTAGTTATTTCAAATCAACTGAAGATACCGAAATTTTTAAACCTAAGTCGCGGAAATAAATGGTTTCTTAATAATAATATATATATATATATATATTGTGAGTGTGTGTGTGTGTGAGAGAGAGAGAGAGAGACAGGGAGAGAGACAGAGAAAGAGAGAGAGAGTGAAAGAAACGAAGAATTAGAAGGAAAGAAAGAAACCTACGAATAAAAGACCTGGTAAATTTAAACAGACAACTAAATAAAAGAAACATGGTGCTAAATATTTATAGATCATGAAATCCGAAATGGGAGACTAGCTCAAAACAGAACTGTAATAATAACAATAATCAAGAATATATCTTTAGTGCTCGTGATAAAAATGTTTTGCTGTTATTTTAACTCTAAATCTATATTACTTTTTACGTTTTCTAATGTTTTATATTTGTTCGGAGTTTCACAATTTTCTCATAGTTGAAACCATAATAGGAGCTGCCATTAAGGGTGAGGATGGAACTAGGAACAACGGCGATCAAGAGGTGGTTCCCAACTCCTCAAAAACGTCAATCATTCGATTAGATACCTCGCTGCTGGATGTAGTTTATCGTCAGACTTATATATTGGGATTGGAGAAAGTAGTCTGCCCAGTTAAACCACAATGCCAATAGATTAATTCTTATCTCTACCGTCTGAATTGTCATAATTGTGTGGATCTGAGTAGCTCTCTTGGGTGAACTGTCGTAAAACAAAATGTTATGTATTTTAATGCTTTACTATTTTCTCAGATTTTGGAGAGTGGATCGAGGCACATTTTCATTTATATATATATATATATATATATATATATAGAGAGAGAGAGAGAGAGAGAGAGGGTGAGCGATAGAGAGAGTGGAGAGAAGAAGAGTTATGCGTAATTGTGTAATAATCTCTTATGTTTCATAACAAATTACTACTGTTAAAATATTTAGTATATTTTTTCTTATATTCGAAGAAGAGATTTTTTGCTGGGGGTACTTAATGTATATAAACAATGACCGAATTGATTGTTTGTATCGAGCACTTTTGGCTTATCTAGGGTTTTGGTTGTTCTATTTCGGGAATAAAAATATGTCTACCTTTCAGCGATTTACATACCATGTGCAATAGCAAAACACAAGCTTTTCAAAATAAATTTGATTGTAGAAATTATCCAAACGATTGGCCATTCTGAGTATTTCACTCAGAATGGCCAATCGTTTGGATAATTTCTACATACAAGAAGACACCAAACAACTTTTCTGTTCACACACAAAAGTACCTTGTTATTTCTTCTTAATATATATATATATATATATATATATATATATATATATATGTGTGTGTGTGTGTGTGTATCCAAGTGAATAAGGAACGAAGAAAATATTAGCAACGTTCTAAATATTAATTTAAAACAGTTCTCAATATAGCAATAGAACTGAATATTTATTATAAATTATAGTTTAGAACATGTACAAATTACAATCTACTACAAAGTGTACATTTTGTTTCGACATTGAAAGGGCAATGTCTCATCAAGTAGTATGAAGAGAGTTGGAAAATTAATTCCCTTATATTGGTAAATTTTGTGTGAGAGGTAAGTGGGTAGAGAATTGGGAGTTGTAAATTAGAATTTGAACAAAACGAGGAAAATGGGGGAGAAGGAAAGAGATGGTTAATGGACACGTTGAAAAAGTTTAAGGACAGTAGAATATAAAATATGGTCACTCACACTCGTTTATGACCTGGATTTTGGATTTAACAAAAAGGAAGAAGTAAGAAAATGCATATGGGGTGCTGGGGTAGGAAAGGATGGGCGAAAAAGAAAGAGGAATTGGTAGTGGATAAACTACCCTAAATTTTAAATGACGTTTAAATATGAAAAGAACCCCTTTATAACCTCTACGCCTACGTATAAGATTTCATCATCCTTTCAAGAAACACTAAAAAAAGTTGTAGCCTTATACTTCACTAATACAGATAAGTTTATCCACTACCAATTCCTCTCTCTTCTTCGCCCATCTTCTCCTACTCCCTCCCACATTTTGTAGCAGATTGTAATTTGTACATGTTCTAAACTATAATTTATAATATATATAGTCATCCGCAGACAGACCTGTTTCGCTGTATCACAGCTCATCAGTACGGTTAGACTCCGATTGCTTTTAACCCAGGATTGAAACCCGACCGCAGTGGCGTCAGTCGGCGATTCTACCTCTGGGCCATGGGCGCACGGTCAAAGAAGGTAAACTTTTTAGCATGTATATTATCATTATACCCGCCCAAAAGCCAGAGTGCTCTATTTCATTAGTGAATGAGCGATGCGTACATGCCAGGGTAGCTACTGTTTTTCAAAGTCTACCATTCTTCCCGAGTGCTCAATCAGGGTGTGACAGCGTAAAATGTCATATATATATATATATATATATATATATATATATATATATATATATATATATATAATCATAATTAATTCAAGTAATAGTTTTGTCACTTAGCTGATTGGTGTTACCATCAGCAACCCGACTTTATAGTTTCGTAGACGTACCTTCTTGGAATCATGCTGTCAGTTCGTCACGAGGTATCAGCAATTGATTGTTTATACTTGTCGATTTTTCTCTTTCATATACAATTCCATCGGTACAATAGTTTTTCGTCATATGTGTTTGCATCCATGCGTCCGTGCGTGTTTCCATGCCCCCGTCTGCGCATATCGACTTATATACACATTAAAGCAAGTTTATGGTAAAAAGGTAGAAAATTAACGAAACAAAAAAATTATCTATTGTATAAATAGAAAATATATATCATGTTTGTTTTATACTATATTCTGGCCATTATCAATATCAAGGAAAACTGTAGGCAATATTCATTTTAAAATTCCTGAATACATTTACGAATTCCGTTGTCATGACAATAAGATTACTATTTTTATTTTAAGCGTAAATAAGTCGACGCATTGAAATGAGTTCGACATAGGTCTCTCACCTTTCCGCACGTAACCAGTTTCCATCAATGCCAAATAGTTATGCAAAAATGGTGGTCTGTTGGGGTGGAGTAGGGAAAAAAGGGCTTATGTCGTAATTGCCATCATTACTATAATAATTTTCCTGGGATTACTAATTGTTCACAGGGGTTGGGTGAAGTCGCTTCGGGTGGCACGGTAGTTGGGGGGTGATATTATAATTAGCTGGGTTCGTTGATTGTTCTTTCGGTCACTTGTGTGGGCAACGGGTTGTTTTGAAAATGAATTTTTCACTGTTTATGATTAATGTTTATTTCAGTGCTTTTATTCTTTCTTTCTTTCTTTTTTTTTTTTTTCGTACATCCCTTTAGTTGTGTGGCTCATATTTATGAATAAATTAACCCACAAAAGATAGGGAAAGAGTATATTACGCGTTCGCAGAAGTTGGGTCGGGAAGATAACTTTAAATTGTGATTATTACATGGTCTATTACAGCGACAGGATACTTGGTGGCATTTTTTGGGACACTTAGGTTATATGACACAGCCCATCTATTTTTCAAGTCGCATGCGATACGTTGTAACATGTTACATGATAACAGCAACTGGTATTAATCCGTGATATGGTCGATAAACAGAATATGCGTCTATATGTACCGAATACGGGATTACTATGAATCTACGGCATGATAAATGAGATGATGGTCTTCAGCCGAAATGATTTACTGAACTGAGGGCCAAAGACTAAATTTGACTTGGTTTCAATATACTTCTTCTACGTGATCTAAACTTATTTATAAAAAGAACTTTGTCTGTGTGTGTATGTGTGTGTGTGTGTGTCCGTTACCTATATACTCCGAAACGGCTGAACCGATTTTCTTGAAAATTTACATAGTTGTACTATAAGATTCTGCGAGTGTTCTTAGCTATGTTTTGTGTCAAGGTACTGCCGATAAATATCGAAAATCGATAATCGATAAAATCGGGTTATAGAAGGAGTGGTCCAAAGACATAAGAAACAATATTCAGAAGTTTCAATGTTGCAGTTTTTACAATAGTGCAACAAATCGATAATATATATATATATATAAAGCAAGTTGTTTGTGTGTGTGTGTGTGTGTGTGTGTGTGTGTGTGTGTGTGTGTGTGTGTGTGTTTATCTGTCTGTATGTCCTTTATACAAATCCACAATTTTTATCCGATTCTCACCAAACTTCACACTGAGTCTGAGCTTCAGGAGCTTGCATTAGTTTTAAAGCTTTCATTACACCCGAGCAACGCCGAGCTATACTGCCACTATATAAATATAAACAAGCTAGAATGAATACTAACAAGAAGAAAGAGAAAGGATAATAAAGTCACTGTAAAGAGGTGAATTGAAAGGAGAGAAAAAACTTGTTTGTAAATTTAATGGATTTAATACAAAAATGATGTACAATTTTTCCATATTATTTTACAAAACATTTTTGAGAGAATTTTTGCTGCCAAAATACACGTTATTTAATATATATATATATATATATATATATATATATATATATATATATATAAAGAAAATCTGAGCAAGAGCCTACAACGTAATTTTTTTGTTGCTGAAGTGATGTGTTATCCCCCGTGGGGATTTTCATATCGAAATGGTCATTCAACATCCTTGAATTAATCCTATTTTAATTTATATTTGCTCTGTAATATTTTATTACATGGAGCTCTCTTCCTGTATCATTTTTTAATATTAAAATAAAAATTTTAATATTAATTAGGATCGGGTTTTTGGAATTTACCTTCCTGCTTTTTCCGCTTGGATTAAAGTATCTGAATAATATATATATATATATATATATATATAATAATAAAAAAATGGACTCTGTACGTATTCAAATCTTAAAATGTTACACAAGTAATTTTTAAGAACCACGAATAACCGGCAGAATCTAACTCCGTTATCGCCCTCGGCTATAAAGCTTTGGACAACGAGGGGAAAAAAAAAGAAAACTGCGGAGCACCGACAATACATACAGCACTTCACAGCAAAGAAAAAAACCCTCAAACGGAACAAACCACAAAGAAAGAAAAGTGCTCGATACTAAACTAACCAAAAAGGATTAACTAAGAGGCAGTTACGTAGAGCAAAACACACGCTATATATATATATATATATATATATATATATATATATATATATATATATATATATATATATATTATTTAATTACTTAATTTTTTGTCATAATAAAATTAGACCAGTACACATGGATTCCGAGTTCGAATTCCAGTTGAATTCCTTGCATTTACTTACGGGCAAATACTCTTCCTTCCAGTTATGTGTTAAATAACAGCACAGATTGGGTTCTATACCTTGGCTGGCAAGCAGTCTACCGCAGAAAGTAATGGCAACTTACTGCGGAATAATCTTCTGCCCAGTCAGTCATGTCTCTTTCGAGACATGATCACCCAAGCGTGTTTCACGTATGACACTTAACTGACTGACACAGTGTTCAATGCAATTATATATTCTAGAACTTTTGAATATTCTTCATTTGTAAACGAGTTATTACGCGACCTAAGTTTCTACCATGAGTTGTGTCTTCAGGCGATTTACAATAACTCTATCTCTATCTATATCTCTCTCACTCACTCTCTCTCTCTCTTTATATATACAGTCAGAGAGAGAGAGAGAGAGAGAGAAAGAGAGAGAGAGAGAAAGAAAAAAAAGAAAGGAACTAAGAGAAAACAGGAAATCACCAGAAAAACATTTCACTCCACTCTTATTACAGAAGCAAAGCAACCCTTCTTTTTGAGTACAGAGGAAAAGGGCTGCCTGGTCACAATGTATATTATCTCGAAATTTGTTAAGTCATAATGAAAGTGCACCTTACTGATTATTGTGAAAGAACCCCTGCCAAATGACATTAAACAAACTGGATTATTAAATAAATGCTCGGCAAACGCAGAACCAGACGTATTAACCAGCCTAATCGATTTGACAGCTTAACTTCAGTCACTTTGTCACCGTCGGAATGTAGCTTCTCTTTTTTCTTTTCTACAAATATTTTCACGAATTCTGCTCTGACGAGTTTCTTTCCTTGGTGCCCCGACCATATGAATTTATTCGTGCTACTAGATTGGCAGCTAGGTCCCATCATTTTATCGTCAAAATAGTCAAATGTAACCGCCGATTCTACTCTATCACTTCCCGTATGTGGAACTCTTTCCCGTATACTTCCTTCCCTGATAATTACAATTTTTTTAATGTTCAAAGGCAACGTCAATTGCCATCGTCTATCTCTTTAATTCCCATCATTCTTTTATCCCTTTTTCCACATCTCCTCTATTTTTTACCTTTCTTTTCTCTTACTGTAACTTCCCTGCGCACCAATGAGGGTCCTGCCTTGCTTGGGGTGAAACGATTATAAAAAAAAAGCAAAATATCACACTTACCCTGACGAATCCAAGCTGATACGTGCTGATCAATTCAGGGCCCAAGCCGTTGAAGAGACCTCTCCATGTAGCCAGCTTCGCACTGACACTTATATTGTATATTTAGTCAGTCAGATCGTGCTTGATCGATCATGTCTCGAAAGAGACATTAGTGACTGGGTAGATGATTATCCCGCAGTAGGTTGCCATTACATTCTGCGATAGAATGGTTGCCACCCAAAGCTATAGAACCCAATCTGACCTGTTATTTAACCCATAACTGGAGGGAAGAGACGGATTAATACCTTTCCCAAGGGTATTTGCGCGTATGTTAATGCAAAGAATTCAACAGGAAATCGAATTGTATATTCAGTCAGTTAAGAGCCATACGTGATACACGTTTTGGGCGATCATGTCTCGAAGTGAATGCAAGGAATTCAACTGGAATTCGAACTCGGCACCCCGATTTGTCGTTCCGAGTCGATATCCACTGCACCACAACTCAACTCACATCAATTGTATATTACTGAGCTGATATGATGTGGAGGAAGAACATCCCAACAAACAGCTCAGAACACGGACTGGTAGGAAAATAACAGTTGTTGATTTTGGGAGATTTACTTTTCAAATCATATGCTAACCGTACATTTCTACGCTAGTCGTAAATACACAGGATACTTCTATGGTTCACCTAATTAGGGTATCTTAAATTGTGCTATATTTGCAAGAATACCCGAGTACACAAAGTCTAATGGGTAAAATTTCTCTTTGTATATGTGATACACATATTTAAAGATATCCGTATTTTTAGGATATATATTCATAGTATTTAGAATATATATTCATAAAATGTAGGATATATATTTATAGGATTAAACGTTGTTAAGCGGTTTTAGTTCCGTTAAGGCAATCCAGGTTTCCAGAATTTTACTGAGTCGGTAGTTGCCTTTACACCTCTTTTCTTCTTTTTCGTATTGTCCTTTATGTTTGAGACTTTATCAGGATAAGATTTTTAGGGTTTGGTAAATTGTTACTTCCATCAAAGATTTTTGTTTTCTTTGATATATATATATATACAGTAACACGCATAAGTATTGGATACATGTTATTTTCTGTTATAAATCTAGTTTATGTCGCAATATTGTCTGATATTTGGTAAGTAATAACTCGTAAATTTGTTTTAGTTGTATGTGGAAGGAAAATTAATAACTCATGGTTGAATCCATTTTTTTATCAAAGTTCAAAATTACCCTATGCAAAAGTATTGGATACATGACACTTTTTTCAAATTTCTAACCGAAACTTTGTATTTCAAAAGACTTTAAATATTCAAATTTTAAATAGTATTGGAATGTTATCTCTGACCAACCAGAGAAGCACACAATTGCTTACGAGATAGTACTACTAATCATCTGACTCTTTGATGTACATTCTGCAATTCAAGGATTAAAAATGGCAAAAACTAAAGAAATATCCAGAGATATGCGAGATAAAATCATTGAACTTCACAAAAGAGGACAAGGTTACTGAAAGATTAGCAAAAAAATGAATCTAGCATTAAGTACAATAGAAAATATCATCAGAAAGTATATGAAGTATGGCGACGGTACAGCAAACCTTCCAAGAAATGGAAGACCGAGAAAAATAAATGTGCACTGTGCACCCAAGAAAAAAAAAACGCAATGCGCATGCGCGAATTAAAAATATGAAATGACGACAATTTATCCATCACTACCTGTATATTTGTTTTTATTTTCATTTCTGCTAAATTTAGACGACAATTTATCCATCGCAACCTATCTATCTATCTATCTATCTATCTATCGTGTTATGACCAAGATTGTTCATAAGCACCAAGATTGTTTTGTTTTTGTAGTTTTATGATACATATATATTAATAATAAATATAATTATAATTATACTCGTTTCGAAAACCTTCCTCGAAAACTATGGAACGAAGGAAAAAAATGGTTGTAAAAAAAGAAAGAGCTTAGGAGATGAAAGTCTATCAAACGTGTTCGGACAGAAATCAGCACGAAGCCCAAAGAAAAAAACCCGACACGCGTAACCATCTAACAAAAAGCGCTCAGTACAAAGGTAGAGCGAACTAACTAGCACCTAATGAGCCAAACGAACCTACCTAGGTTTCTCTTAAACGGATCGCCAGGGAAAGCCAGCTTTCCCTGGCGATCCGTTTAAGAGAAACCTAGGTAGGTTCGTCTGGCTCATTAGGTGCTATTTATTAATAATAAGTGTACATTTTTGTCACGTTGGTAACACGACTCATGATTTTCATGAGCTACGCAATCGCTAGTTGCTGATTGAAAACTGTTATATGTCGACAAATATTTCAGTCGATGAACGGGCTGTGATAGATAGATAGATAGATAGATAGATAGATAGATAGATAGATAGATAGATAGATAGATAGATAGATAGAAACACTTTGAGAGAGATTAATTTGGAACATAAATTCAAAAGCTGAGTGTTTGATTGGTGGAGCTGATCACAAAAAATATTAGCTAAAGGACAGATATCGTAACTAACTGAGACAGAGTGGGAGACAGACAGACAGACAGAATGTGCAAATTGGGGCTTGCCTCGAGGTTGGCATAGTTGTGTATCACTTAGACAATCTAGGAGTTATTTGAGTTCAGTTCAAATACGAAGGCCTTTTCAATTCAATAGGAAGAAAATCTTGAAACTCTAGCCCAGCTCATATTTATCTGGCCTTTTGCCAGACTATTCAAAATGTGTAAGAATCGATTATAAGTATTTAGGCCTTATCATTGCGCGGGCAAATTGCCACATTTTCTCTATTACATAGCCACCTACACACTTGCTGGTGTGTACCCAACGACATTTAACGACCTATCGACTTTCCTTCCATATTTCCCTTCTTGACAGACGAATCTATAGTGATAGGGTGTTGCCAAAAAACGCGGTGTTTTAATTATACTGTGTGCGATGGGTAAATTGTCGCCATTATATATATATATTTTTTTTTGTTTTGCGCATGCGCATTGTTTGCTTTTACTTTGTCGACTTCACAGTATAGTAGGGTCAGTTGCGTACCATTTGTAAGAAAAAACGCACACTGACAAAATCACTCCGCAAAAAATTTAGAAACGGCATGCATTTACGCTGGAAGCTTCTTCTTCTTCTTCTTCTTCTTCTTCTTCTTCTTCTATGTGCCCTGTCCTTTCAGGACGTAGGCGATCATGGCTTTCCACGTCTCCCTATCCCTGGTGGTTCTTAGTATGTTTTCTCCTGTTAAACCTCGCACACCCCGTTTCGTCATCCACCTGATCAGACCCTTCAAATATGTTATCTGCTGCCTTCCTCTGTCTCTTTTTCCCTCTAGCCGGCCTGTTAGTATCAGGTTCTCCAAGCCCTCCTTCCTCATGGCATGTCCCAGAAACTTCAGTTGTCTCCTCCTGATGCTCACTATTAATTTCCTTTTCGTTTCCATTCTTTCCAACATATCATCATTGCTCGCATGCCCGGTCCATGACATCCGCAGCATCCTTCTGTAGACCTCTGCTTCAAGTTTTTCCTTCATTTTCGATGATACTGAAGCTTCAATGAGAACATTTCAGATTATTTGTGTCAATCTAAGACAATGCAAGAAATTCGGAAAGAGCTAGATGAGTCTAAGGGTGATTTCGAAGGTACGGCAGCTCAAAAGACCCACTCTGGTCATTCAGATAAGAAAAGAACTCCAAATCTGTTGGCGAGGGCCTCAGACTTAACACGGAAGCATACATCAAGTGCCTTGAAGTGTAGTGCTGTCCAGGTTCAAGAGTGTAGCTGCTGGAAGAATCTATGTCTAGCAACAGAACTATGCACCATGCCACACATGCAGAAGGACATATTAATGGCTGCTACACAATTTCTGTGAACCCATTAAGCCTTACATTTGTCTACCTAACTCCTCAGACTGCAAACTCTTCGATTATTATCTGTGGCGCGTAGTTGTGGGAGAGACCAACAAAACTTTTTGTATCACCCAAAATGAACTGGAGGCAAGGATTATGGCAGCATTCATTGACAGCAACAAGAAGAGCTTCCAAAACAAATCGCAGGTGATTTCGAAGTCGTCTGGAGGCTGCAGTTGAAGCCAGTGGTAATTTTATTCAATAAATTTCCTCTTTAGTATTTCAAGTATTTTTGTATAATTTTGGTAAGTATATCTGTTAAAATGAGATGTTAGCATTGTTCTCATGGCTGCATAATTTATACGACAATTTATCCATTGCATTCTGTATCCATCGATCTATTTCACTCTGTTCATATCTATCTATCTATCTATCTATCTATCTATCTATCTATCTATCTATCTATCTATCTCAGTCAGTTTATCTATCTATCTAATTCTGTTCATTCTATCTATCTATCTACCTATCTATCTATCTATCTATCTATCTATCTATCTATCTATCTATGACAGTTTATTCATATCTATCTATCGATCTTTCTCAACCTGTTAAAATCTATTTGTCTGTTTATATCTATATATCTAGCTGCCTAGCGTTGTGGTGCAGTAGATATCGGCTCGAAAAGAGAAATCGAGGAGCCAAGTTCGAATTCCAGCTGAAATCTTTGCATTCACTTACGCACAAATACCCTTGCGAAATGTATTAATCCGTCTCTTTCCTTCAGTTATGGGTTAAATAACAGGATAGATTGGGTTCTAATGCCTTGGTTGGCAACTAGTCTACCGCAGGAAGCAATGGCAACCTACTGCGAGATAATCTTCAGCCTAATCAGTCATGTCTCTATCGAGACATGATCGCCCAAGATACTTAACTGCCTGATCTATCTATCTATCTATCTATCTATCTATCTATCTATCTATCTATCTATCTATTTCATTCTGTTCATATCTATCTATCTATCTATCTATCTATCTATCTATCTATCTATCTATCTTAGTATGTTCTTATCTTATCTATCTATCTATCTATCTATCTATCTATCTATCTATCTATCTATCTATCTCATTCTGTTCATTATCTATCTATCTATCTATCTATCTATCTATCTATCTATCTATCTATCTATAGTAAAACACTCCTGCCATAAATCAGTCGGAAATTGCAGAAGAGCTAAACGTAAGTAAATTGAAAATCCGTTCATGGTAAATAGCTTTTTGGTTTAAGTTCAACTCACGTGGTAGCTTCCTGTTTATGAAATTTGTTCCTTTTTTTTCTCGCAATATTTTATTACCACATATATGCAAGATATTTTTACCACTGTGTTTCCTTGCTCTATTTTCAGCTCTACGACTAACTTGTTTGAATTAGCAGAGAAATTATTTAGATAGAAGACATCATCATGTCCACCATCCTAATCATCATCACCATCGCCGTCGTCGTATCTGTAAAACATCCTACCAAAGTACCAGCGTCGTTCATCGGTACCAAGCTAATCCATCATATTTAAAGATGCCTCAACACATGCCCATCTTTAATATGGAATCTATGGAAGAAAATAACATGATTGAAAGGAAATTCTAGTGTCAATTAAACTGCGTTTTAACTGTTGTGATTCGCTTTTCCGTCTGAATCTATCCTGCACATATATAAATCTACCATCCGCCCGTGTATTGAATACTGCTGCCACATCTGGTCGGGTGCCCCTGCTCTTCTCCTCGGGGTTCTTGACAAAATACAACGGAGAATCTGTAATGTGATCGATACCGACTTGGCAGACCGCCTGCAGTCACTCTCTCACCGGCGTAACGTGGCTTCCCTGTGCCTCTTCTATAAATACTTTCACGGCTTCTGCTCCGATGAACTTAGATCACTGGTGCCCCCTAGGTACGAATTTGCACGAGATACTAGATTAGCAACTAGGTCCCACCCTTTTATAGTGAAACCGATAAAATGTAAATGCAATTTCTACTCCAATAGCTTCTTTTCTCGCACTTCCCGTCTGTGGAAATCCTTTCCACATGATTGCTTCCCCGACAGCTACAATCTCTAGGAGTTTAAATGTAAGGTCAATAGGTCAATAGACACCTCCTAACACACTAACTCGCATCCATTCTCTCAAACACTCTTCCCATCTACCCAACCACCAGCCTCGGTATCCTTACTCGTTTATCACCCTCTTTCTGACATTTCCTATCTCGACTTCAGTTACTTTCTCAGCGACATGACGTGGCATCCCTCTGTCTTATCTACAAATATGTTCATGGCAACTCAACTGACTAGCTTTTTTCCCTAGCGTCACAACTACATATATTTAAGCGTGCTACTAGATTCGCATCTAGGCCCCACAAATTTACTGTTGAAATAGTTAAATGTAACCGTTACTTCTACTTGAATAGTTTCTTTTCTCACACTTCCCGCCTGTGGAACTTCCTTCCGTTTACTTGCTTCCCTGATGGCGACAATATCCCAAAATTTAAATGCAACGTCAATTGACATCTTCTATCTTTTTGAATCTCGTTCCTCTTTTATCATTTCATCAATACCCACTTTATACCCCCTGTACCTAGTTTTTTTTTTCTCTCAATGTAATCCCTGTGCCCTAATGGCAGTCCCGCCTACCTTGGAGTGAAATTATATATATATATATATATATATATATATATATATATGTGTGTGTGTGTGTGTGTGTGTGTGTGTGTGTGTGTGTGTGTGTGTGTGTGATAATAAAAATGAAGGTGATGAGACAAACTGGAATATTTATCAACGATTCGTTTCGCCAGATGAATCTGGTTTCTTTTGCTTCCTCAGGTTGAGTCAGTTAATTGTTATACGTGATACACGCTTTCGATTTATAACTGACTAGGCAGAAGATTTTCTCGTAGTAGGTTGCTATTTCTTCCGGGTATAGACTGGTTAACAAACAAAGCTATCGGAGCCAATATGTCCTGCTATTTAACTCATACCTGGATGTAGCGAAAAGTGATGGATTCATATTTTTCCCGAGGATATTTGTGCGTAAGTGATGAATGTAATGAATCCGAATGGAATTCGAACTCAGCTCTCCGATTTCTCATTCCGTGTCGTTATCCATTATACCACACCGAAAATCCTTAATTGACTTATAATGAAAGAAATGAATGATGTGAGCAAAATTCCTTTGAAACTGTGAAGATATGTGAGAACTATAAATCAAATTAAATTCTTCTTCTTCTTCTTCTTCTTCTTCTTCTTCTTCTTCTTCTTCTTTCAGGACGTAGGCGATCTTGGCCTTCCACGTCTCCCTATCCCTGGTGACTCTTAGCACGCTTTCTCCTGTTACACCACGCAACCCCTGTTCTGTCATCCACCTGCTCAGGCCCTTCAAATATATTATCCGTTGCTTTTTGTCTGTCTCTTTTTCCTCCTATCTGGCCTGTTGGTATCAGATTCTCCAAGCTCTCCTTCCTCATTGCATGTCCCGGGAACTTTAGTTGTCTTTTCCTTATGCTCGATACTAAATTCCTTTTCGTTTCCATCCTTTCCAAAATTCATAATTGCTCACATGCTTGATCCATGATATTCGCAGCATCCTTCTGTAGAACCACATTTCAGTTACTTCAAGTTTTTCTTTTATCTTCGATGAGATTGTCCTGCATTTACTGCCATATTGAATAACTTACATCACATAGCAATCCAGGACACTCTTCCTTGTTTTTAGCAAAATTTCCCCGTCTCTTAATGCTCTACTCAGCTTCTTAGATGCGTCCTTCGCCATGCCAATTCACCTACGGATCCCTGTGTCGCACATTCCATCCTCTGTTAGAAGACTTCCCAGGTATTTAAATTTCTGTACCTGCTTGATTTTAGTATCCTACACCTGCATTTGGCATTTTGTGCTGTTCATTTTGCTGATGACTATGCATTCGTTCTTTTTTTTGTTTTTTGTTTTTTTGTAGATAATTTGTAGTCCTTCCTTTTCACTCCTTTCCGCTACCATTTCTAAGAGGTTTTGTAGTTTTCTTTCCGTGCCTTCTATCAGCACTGCATCATCTGCGTACCTTCTAGGCTCCTCACAATAGTCTATATTAAGGTATTAACTCCAATGTCCAAATTCAAGATAGTGTCTTTCCGCCTGTTTGCTTGTTTAATCTAAATCTATTTTAGAGACTTTGATGTTGTGTTTTAAATCAGTCCATCGAAGCTATAGTGACTTTTATTGTATTTACTAGCACTATAGCTCGGCGTTGCTCGGGTGTAATGAAAGCTTTAAAACTAATCCATGGTCCTGGAGCTCAGACTCTTTGGACGTTGGCACGAAAAACTAAAAAGCATTAGATGTTTCCAGTTAAAGCGAAACCGCAGACTGAAAGAAAAATGAATGGATGTAAGTCACATTTTGATTTCCTGGTATCGATATCAAATTTTATGCACTATTGTAAGAACTGCAACCTTTACACTTCTGAATATAGTTTCTTATGTCTTTGTCTATGAATGTATCAAATTTGATTAAAATCGGACCACTCCTTCTATAACCCGATTTTTTCGATTATCGATATTTATCGGGTTACCTCGACACAAAACCTAGCTAGGAACACTCGCAGACGCTTATAGCACAACTGTTTAAATTTTCAAGAAAATCGGTTCAGCCGTTTCGGAGTCTATAGGTAACGGACACACACACACAGACACACAAACACACGGACAAAGTTCCATTTATAAATAAGTGTAGATACTTGCAAATACGTATACATATATAGACACCTACAGAGGCATATAAATATATTAGAATCTATTTTTGGTATCCATTTTTCATTCATCCATTCTCACGTTCTCTGCCTCTGTTTCTCTCTGTTTATGTTTTTTTTTTGTATTCTCATATACGTATGTATATGTATTCTCATATACGTATAAATGCTTGTGTGTGTGTAAGTGAGTGCAGTAGCATTAAATGCGTGTTACAGTGTAACAATTCGTCATTTAACATTTTAAAATGACCTCTAACTAGCGTCATCGGCCCCGCCCCATTCGTCATATTACCCTCCAGCTACCCAACAATATCGACGCTGTTCGAGAAAGATACCGTATTCTCCCCTCTGCGTCCACCGAGAAGTTTCGAATATCAAAGAGACCGAAATTCGTTCGCGTTTCCGTAATTCCTTCACACGGCCACTTTCGAAACGTCAGAAGGACGATTTGACACCAGTATTAGTTTTTGGTCACTATTTAACTCTTTGGTATTAAACATATATAAAATACTCATAAGGGGTAGATGGAGCACCATCTGGGAAGTAGCATACAAAAGCGGAGCAGAGGGTGCGACGGCCCTGAGCATCTATATCTGGAAGTCATCTAATTAAAGAGCGGAACAAAAATGTAGTTTTTGAAATTTGCAATTGTTTGTTAACCTCTTTTGTACAACCCCAGAAGCTTGTGTGACTGTGGATCCGTGTTGTGATAAGCAAGACCGAAGTTGGCCCCGCTATTTGAAGTTTAGGGGAAAATGTTAAAATTAGGTCCGAGTGTCGCCAAACCCCAGCATGTCACTACATCAACGAGAATGAAAATTGTGACTTAAACTTTCTGCTGTCTTCTAGGTTTTCTCTGGTTAAACAATGATTATTAGAACGTATTTAAGCCAGATAGCTTGTTCAAGTAGTTTTTTAAATTATTTCACACCAAGCAAGGTAAATAAAGCCACTAAGACATAAGGAGTTACTAAGAATGAAACAAAACAGAATTAAAAACGGGATTCAAGATGAAAGAAGATGGCGATTGACGTTGCATTTAAATATTTTGGTTATCATTGTTGACTGGAAAGCAAGAAATCGGAAAAGACTTCCAAAAGCGAGAAGTTTAAGAGAAGAAACTATTAGAATAAAACTTCCGGTTGCATTTAAGAATTTGAATAGCAAAATGATGTGACTTAGCTCTGCTTAAATTCACGAAGTCGAGTTATCATAGAGAAAACTCATCTAAGTAATCGCCATGAAGATATTTTTTTATAATCATTTCGCCCCTAGCAAAGTAGTTTTACTGCCACTGGTGTGTAGGCGGTTACATAAGAGGAGAGTGATGAAAAAGAGAAACAAGTCACAGGGGGTGTCAGAGAATGAGTAAGAGAAGGATGAGAACACTGGTGTGAAGAGAACTGATGAGAGTAGAGGAGACGGAGAAAAGAATATGAGGGAAAGGACGCGAGTCAAAGAGATAAGAGGTGACAATTGAACTTACATTTAAATTCTTGGAGATTGTAGCTGTCAGGGAAGCAAGTAATTGATCTAGCAAAACAAGCTGGTAAACCATTACATTATGTAGAGAAGCCCCGATTTGATCTCGTTGATGTTAACTGCAATGATAAATTGTATATTAACCGTTTCCTTATTAGGAAACATTCGGCATTCATTGACTGAGCAACCAATGCTACATTCGGTTGAAATTTATAAAAAAAAATAATGAAAATGGGTTCCTCCAGTTCAGTAATAAAAATCCCTCTTTCTAATACTGATGAAGGCTTCCTGCGTATGTACGTTATGGTGTAGTGGATATCCGCTCGGAACGAGAAATCGGAGAGCCGAGTTCAAATTCCAGTCGAATTCCCTGCATTCACTGATGCGCAAATACCCTTGGGAAAGGTATTAATCTGTCTCTACCCTCCAGTTATGGGTTAAATAATTTTTTATTTTTTTTTTTTGCAAGAAATAAATTTTTAGATCAGCTTTCTTTGATGTTTATTTTTTGTAAAGTGTTTTTTATTAAAATTCAGATGTATAGCTGGTATATATATATATATATATATATATATATATATATATATATATATATATTACCAAAAGTGTATCACAGATAATATTATCCTTCAAAAATATATTTCTGAAATTTTTACTGTAGTAAATATTTATTTTTATACTATTATAGTGTTTTGACCCTAATTTGGAGGCTAACTATTTATCCATAGCTGGGGCTTTAACACGTTCTACCACTCCGGATCAAGGAGGAGATGGGAACAACAGCAATTATGAGGTGGCTCTATGCTCCTCACAACCTCCCAATCTTGTTGCCAGATACAGTTTATTTTCATACCCAAGACCCGATCAATTTTTTGATACAAGGCCAGTACACTCAAACTCTCGGTTATGATGACTTTCTGCAGTTACGACATTAACAGATCCGTCTACGCTGTTTCACGCACAACAGTTACGTTGAGGTATGGTTTTCAGACACTTGTCTAAAGTTGCCAGGCACCGCTGGGGTCGCCATCTCGGACTGATCAGAAGTCACCACCCGGACAAATCGACCATGGTGAGATTAGTATCCAGTCTCACAGTCAAATATCCAGATTTCATTTGGAGTAGATAGACTAAACTATCGCCCGGTTCACACTCCACCCACGTCTATTGAACAGGTGAAGAGGCTCATCCCTTGTTCCCTGTTTAGGATGTGGTTTCCGGTTTTCTCTTTTCCATTCTTTTTACCCTTAAGTAGCCCCCTGCGCATCAATGGCGTTATTGCCTTGCTTGGGGTGATATGATTAAAAAAAAAAACAGCATTTCTGAAAACGGTTTAAATACTGAGGAGAGTCACTCGGTATTAAAGAAAACATCACTAAGTTCTTAGCCTACTGATGAAAAATAAAATTATTTTTCACAAATATATTTGCAATTATTATTATTAATTTATTAAAAGTGACTTTTGTTTCTTTTGTGGCTGAGTCGATCTAGAGTACATGGGATCTAATGAAAGTTTCTCCTGCACAGGAAGATGCAGGATTGTTTTCCTTTGAATTTCATCTCAATCGTTACCAGTTACTAATAATATGTGAAAATAATATGATGATCAATGGAACTTCAAAAAAAACTTCGAAAAACCCATCCAGCTGACAGCATTACGTAAGAAAAATAACTAGAATACCGAGGAAGGTTCTGGGGTATTGTTGCCACTTAAACTCTGGTATAGGCAACAAATTAGTACTGGTTTAAAGAACAAACGTTTTATATGCCGAAATTATTGAAAGAGGTTTGAGACAGATGGGCCAGCGTTGATTGGTTTAAATAACCTAACCAATGTGTCGACACGGGGTCTGCATTCGTAAGAATAAAACAAAACAGAAAGAAAGAAAGAAAGAAAGGAAGCGTAAAAGAAAACAGAAGGAAAGAAAAAGAGAAAAAAGCTTTAAGGCAAACAGATACGATGTGAGAGGAATAAAAACAACGGTGATAGAGAGAAGGAAGATGGGGAGAGATAGAACGGGAAGAGATGGGTAAAGTGTTGGGTTGGTAGAGAGGAGACAAAAAAATGCTTGACGTAAGGATGGGAAAGGGGGGCAAGTGAAAGAAATCTCTTGTTTACATTCCGACCGAAAACATCAAAGGGAAAACACGCCGGCAGACATACCAGGTGTTTGGCCGGAGCAAACATTGGCAAAACGTCCTCATGGGGCACGAGAATCGTCGCACAAAAGCCCTGGCGTGTATACAAAATAAGTAAAACTCAATTAGACACGCACACACACTTGCCCTCCGCGCAACATTCACCTTTACAAGCCTGACTTCATCTTCTCAAAAACACATTACTGGTACATTTTCAGCTCCAGACCTCCTTTTTCTATGTACCGCGTATCCTCAGGATAAACGAGATCATGTCTCTCCCCAACTTCCTATCCCCTGTGCCTCTTAGCAGTTTTTCTCTCTTCGCTCTCCAGTTTGCCGTTCCGTCATCAATTCCGACAACCTCGTTCAGTGAGTGGTTCACTGCCTTCCCCTGTCTATCTTACTCCATGAGGGTTAAGTTTTCCAAGCCGTCCATCCTAAAATCTTCTCTTTTGTTATACTTTCTGTTCTCTAAAATCTTCTCATTCACTTTCTTTCTCAATAACCACGGGTGACCTTAGTGACACTGTCGCCTTGAATTATGCGAAATGATTAAAAAAAGAAATTAGTGTCATTTATTTAAAGATTTATATGCGTTTGAATAAATATCGCCGTTTATAAATACACTTTATTCTATTTATTTATTTTTTTATAGTAAGGTTCATTTTATACAAGCCCCGTGGGTCGATCGAGATAGAGAGTTATTTCAAGGGGTAGATATGGATATTAGTGAAAGATAACGGCTAATTTTAGACTTGAACAGTTTGAGATTGGCGTGATAGTTCGCGGGAAGAAGTTGTTTGAGTAAATCTTACTTCTCGCCATTGGAATACAAAGGAAACGTTGTTCATTATTTACATTATTCAGACTATTGCATTTGTACGAAGTTTCGGCCGTTGTACGCTCCGGTCTTCTTCAGGTGCTAGGAATTTCTCCATTCCTTGCCGAGTCTTTTCTGGTAGTCATGAGTTATCTCCCCCTAACCCTTAAGTTACTTGTTCAGCCTGGTATTGAAATTTGGGTCAAGTCATAGGAACTAACCAATGTCTATGCCCACTGGGCCATGTTTCCTTAAGGAGAAGAACAACTGAATTTTTGGGACTTATAAACCTAATGTCCAGTAACACCTTTTTTTTTTGCCAGAGTACATATTGCAATTTGTTGATGTTAATGGTTTTCTCAAGTATTTTTTGATGTTAATAGTTTTTTCTTTAGTGTTTTTTACCAGAGCTCATATTGCAATTTTGACACTAATGATTTGTGTCTGGCACTCCGTATTACTGGCTCCCATATTGTGTTCATCTTTATGCTTGGTCAGCTTAAGAGATTTTTGTAGCCTAGCACGTGTGCTGATTCCTTAAGTTTACATACTTTCCAGTGGTGTTCTCTATCTATTATTTCAACTTCATCCCATAGGGGTGGTGATCACTTTTCTCCCTCCATATGTGACCAGCTACGCCTGATTTTTCTATCTTCCCTCGCGTTGGTCGTTTGCTCAATGCACTTGGCTTGGCTGGTCCTAGCCGTGAAGGTTAGACCTGGAAGAATCAAGGAATGTAATTATTCTGAGCACTTTCCATGGTAGTAGCGACAGAGCAGTGAGAGACTCGTTACAGGGAAAGGTTGGAAAATAATTCTTCTTCTTTAATATATCTTTACGGCGCAATATCTGATATACTTATTTGCATACTAATATAAATATATATATATATATATATATATATATATATAGCTTTCCAACTTTGTTTCAACACACACACACACATACACACACACACACACGCACACATATATATATGTGTGTGTGTGTGTATTATTCTTTTACATTAATATGTAATTATATTTATATATGTATATACGCTCATGTTAAGTGTGTGTGTGTGTGTGTGTGTGTGTGTGTGTGTGTTGAAACAAAGTTGGAAAGCTATAAACGATTCGTTTCGCCGAGAGCATTTGCTCCCTTTTGCTTCTTCAGGTTAAAATGAAAGAAAGACAAAACAATGTGGTTGTAGCGATAGAACAATGAAAAAATTGACAAATCGCGCCTTTGAGATAAAGGATACAGGAGGCTTTTTTAAAATCGTTTCACTCCAAGCAAGGCGGTACAGCCAATGGTGCATAGGGGGGGGGTTGCATAAGAGAAGAGTGAAAGTTTAAGCAGGAGGAGAGCGAAGAGAAAGTCGAACCAGTTACAGGGGGTGGTAGGAGAAAGGACAAGAGAAGGATGAGAATACCAGTGTAAAGACAAATGAGAAAGGAAAAGAATAAGATATACGAGGTGATGGGGAAAGGACGAGTGAAGGACTGGAATCAAGTGGACAAGAAATAGGAATGGACATTGCATTTAAATTCTTGGGGATTGTAGCCGTCAGAGAAGCAACTATACGGAAGGGAATTCTACAGGCGGGAAGTGCGAGAAAGAAAGCTGGTGGAGTAGAAGCGGCAGCTGAATTCATTATTTTTTTTTAATAACCATTCTCCCTCCAAGCAAGGCAGGACTGTCATTTCTGTGCAAAGGGTTACAGCGAGAGACAAAATACAATTTACAGAGGATGTCGAAGCGAAAATAAGAAAAGGATGGAAATAAAGTAAATAGAAGCTGGCAATTGACATCACATTTAAACTTTTGGAGATTGTAACTAACAGGGAAGTAAGCAAACAGTAGGAAGCTCCACAAACGGGAAGTGCAAGAAAAGAAACAATTAAAGTAGAAGAGGCGGTTACATTTATCTATTTCGATGGTAAAATGTAGGACTTTGTTGTTAAACTATTCGAACATGTGGTCGAGGAACTGGAGATAAAGCCTCGACCGAGCAGCTTCCATGAAAATACTTGTAGAAAATAATTCTTCTCCAACGAGGACTTGAGATAAATAGCAGGAGCACGAGACTAGATATGCCAGCAGTATTCAGTGCATGGATAAATGATAAATTTGTAAATATGCAAGATGGTTACTGACAAGAAATATCTTTTTAGCATGACAAAGTGACCCAACTTCTCTTGGAGTAGATGCAGCTCTTGATTCAATGTAGCCACTCCACTTCAAGTCAGTTAAAAACATGAAGCCAAGATGGCACAATGAGTTGCTCTCCAGTTGAATTCTTTGCTTAAAGTTGCTTTTGTCTAAGGCTAAAACGGTCCTGTTTACTCTCTTCCATCGCGGTTTTGAATTCTTTGCTTGAAGTTGCTTTCGCCTTAGACTAAAACGGTCCTGTTTACTCTCTTCCATCGCGGTTTTGAATTCTTTGCTTGAAGTTGCTTTCGCCTTAGACTAAAACGGTCCTGTTTACTCTCTTTCATCGCGGTTTTGAATATTTTGCTTGAAGTTGCTTTCGTCTTAGATTAAACGGTCCTGTTTACTCTCTTTCATCGCGGTTTTGAATTCTTTGCTTAAAGTTGCTTTCGCCTTAGACTAAAACGGTCCTGTTTACTCTCTTTCATTGCGGTTTTGAATTCTTTGCTTAAAGTTGCTTTCGCCTTAGACTAAAACGGTCCTGTTTACTCTCATTCATCGCGGTTTTGAATTCTTTGCTTGAAGTTGCTTTCGCCTTAGACTAAAACGGTCCTGTTTACTCTCTTTCATCACAGTTTTGAATTCTTTACTTGAAGTTGCTTTCGCCTTAGACTACAACGGTCCTCTTTACTCTCTTTCATCGCGGTTTTGAATACTATAGCTTGAAGTTGCTTTCGCCTTAGACTAAAACGGTCCTGTTTACTCTCTTCCATCGCGGTTTTGAATTCTTTGCTTGAAGTTGCTTTCGCCTCAGACTAAAACGGTCCTGTTTACTCTCTTTCATCGCAGTTTTGAATTCTTTGCTTGAAGTTACTTTCGCCTTAGACTAAAACGGTCCTGTTTACTCTCTTTCATCGCGGTTTTGAATATTTTGCTTGAAGTTGCTTTCGCCTCAGACTAAAACGGTCCTGTTTACTCTCTTTCATCGCGGTTTTGAATTCTTTGCTTGAAGCTGCTTTCGCCTTAGACTAAAACGGTCCTGTTTACTCTCTTTCATCGCTTTTTTGAATTCTTTGCTTGAAGTTGCTTTCGCCTTAGACTAAAACGGTCCTGTTTACTCTCTTTCATCGCAGTTTTGAATTCTTTACTTGAAGTTGCTTTCGCCTTAGACTAAAACGGTCCTGTTTACTCTCATTCATCGCGGTTTTGAATTCTTTGCTTGAAGTTGCTTTCGCCTTAGACTAAAACGGTCCTGTTTACTCTCTTTCATCGCGGTTTTGAATATTTTGCTTGAAGTTGCTTTCGCCTCAGACTAAAACGGTCCTGTTTACTCTCTTTCATCGCGGTTTTGAATTCTTTGCTTGAAGCTGCTTTCGCCTTAGACTAAAACGGTCCTGTTTACTCTCTTTCATCGCGGTTTTGAATTCTTTGCTTGAAGTTGCTTTCGCCTTAGACTAAAACGGTCCTGTTTACTCTCATTCATCGCGGTTTTGAATTCTTTGCTTGAAGTTGCTTTCGCCTTAGACTAAAACGGTCCTGTTTACTCTCTTTCATCACAGTTTTGAATTCTTTACTTGAAGTTGCTTTCGCCTTAGACTACAACGGTCCTCTTTACTCTCTTTCATCGCGGTTTTGAATACTATGCTTGAAGTTGCTTTCGCCTTAGACTAAAACGGTCCTGTTTACTCTCTTCCATCGCGGTTTTGAATTCTTTGCTTGAAGTTGCTTTCGCCTCAGACTAAAACGGTCCTGTTTACTCTCTTTCATCGCGGTTTTGAATTCTTTGCTTGAAGTTGCTTTCGCCTTAGACTAAAACGGTCCTGTTTACTCTCATTCATCGCGGTTTTGAATTCTTTGCTTGAAGTTGCTTTCGCCTTAGACTAAAACGGTCCTGTTTACTCTCTTTCATCACAGTTTTGAATTCTTTACTTGAAGTTGCTTTCGCCTTAGACTACAACGGTCCTCTTTACTCTCTTTCAACGCGGTTTTGAATACTATGCTTGAAGTTGCTTTCGCCTTAGACTAAAACGGTCCTGTTTACTCTCTTCCATCGCGGTTTTGAATTCTTTGCTTGAAGTTGCTTTCGCCTCAGACTAAAACGGTCCTGTTTACTCTCTTTCATCGCAGTTTTGAATTCTTTGCTTGAAGTTACTTTCGCCTTAGACTAAAACGGTCCTGTTTACTCTCTTTCATCGCGGTTTTGAATATTTTGCTTGAAGTTGCTTTCGCCTCAGACTAAAACGGTCCTGTTTACTCTCTTTCATCGCGGTTTTGAATTCTTTGCTTGAAGCTGCTTTCGCCTTAGACTAAAACGGTCCTGTTTACTCTCTTTCATCGCGGTTTTGAATTCTTTGCTTGAAGTTGCTTTCGCCTTAGACTAAAACGGTCCTGTTTACTCTCATTCATCGCGGTTTTGAATTCTTTGCTTGAAGTTGCTTTCGCCTTAGACTAAAACGGTCTTGTTTACTCTCATACATCACAGTTTTGAATTCTTTACTTGAAGTTGCTTTCGCCTTAGACTACAACGGTCCTCTTTACTCTCTTTCATCGCGGTTTTGAATACTATGCTTGAAGTTGCTTTCGCCTTAGACTAAAACGGTCCTGTTTACTCTCTTCCATCGCGGTTTTGAATTCTTTGCTTGAAGTTGCTTTCGCCTCAGACTAAAACGGTCCTGTTTACTCTCTTTCATCGCAGTTTTGAATTCTTTGCTTGAAGTTACTTTCGCCTTAGACTAAAACGGTCCTGTTTACTCTCTTTCATCGCGGTTTTGAATATTTTGCTTGAAGTTGCTTTCGCCTCAGACTAAAACGGTCCTGTTTACTCTCTTTCATCGCGGTTTTGAATTCTTTGCTTGAAGCTGCTTTCGCCTTAGACTAAAACGGTCCTGTTTACTCTCTTTCATCGCTTTTTTGAATTCTTTGCTTGAAGTTGCTTTCGCCTTAGACTAAAACGGTCCTGTTTACTCTCTTTCATCGCAGTTTTGAATTCTTTACTTGAAGTTGCTTTCGCCTTAGACTAAAACGGTCCTGTTTACTCTCATTCATCGCGGTTTTGAATTCTTTGCTTGAAGTTGCTTTCGCCTTAGACTAAAACGGTCCTGTTTACTCTCTTTCATCACAGTTTTGAATTCTTTACTTGAAGTTGCTTTCGCCTTAGACTAAAACGGTCCTGTTTACTCTCTTCCATCGCGGTTTTGAATTCTTTGCTTGAAGTTGCTTTCGCCTTAGACTAAAACGGTCCTGTTTACTCTCTTTCATCGCGGTTTTGAATATTTTGCTTGAAGTTGCTTTCGCCTCAGACTAAAACGGTCCTGTTTACTCTCTTTCATCGCGGTTTTGAATTCTTTGCTTGAAGCTGCTTTCGCCTTAGACTAAAACGGTCCTGTTTACTCTCTTTCATCGCGGTTTTGAATTCTTTGCTTGAAGTTGCTTTCGCCTTAGACTAAACGGTCCTGTTTACTCTCATTCATCGCGGTTTTGAATTCTTTGCTTGAAGTTGCTTTCGCCTTAGACTAAAACGGTCCTGTTTACTCTCTTTCATCACAGTTTTGAATTCTTTACTTGAAGTTGCTTTCGCCTTAGACTACAACGGTCCTCTTTACTCTCTTTCATCGCGGTTTTGAATACTATGCTTGAAGTTGCTTTCGCCTTAGACTAAAACGGTCCTGTTTACTCTCTTCCATCGCGGTTTTGAATTCTTTGCTTGAAGTTGCTTTCGCCTCAGACTAAAACGGTCCTGTTTACTCTCTTTCATCGCGGTTTTGAATTCTTTGCTTGAAGTTGCTTTCGCCTTAGACTAAAACGGTCCTGTTTACTCTCATTCATCGCGGTTTTGAATTCTTTGCTTGAAGTTGCTTTCGCCTTAGACTAAAACGGTCCTGTTTACTCTCTTTCATCACAGTTTTGAATTCTTTACTTGAAGTTGCTTTCGCCTTAGACTACAACGGTCCTCTTTACTCTCTTTCATCGCGGTTTTGAATACTATGCTTGAAGTTGCTTTCGCCTTAGACTAAAACGGTCCTGTTTACTCTCTTCCATCGCGGTTTTGAATTCTTTGCTTGAAGTTGCTTTCGCCTCAGACTAAAACGGTCCTGTTTACTCTCTTTCATCGCAGTTTTGAATTCTTTGCTTGAAGTTACTTTCGCCTTAGACTAAAACGGTCCTGTTTACTCTCTTTCATCGCGGTTTTGAATATTTTGCTTGAAGTTGCTTTCGCCTCAGACTAAAACGGTCCTGTTTACTCTCTTTCATCGCGGTTTTGAATTCTTTGCTTGAAGCTGCTTTCGCCTTAGACTAAAACGGTCCTGTTTACTCTCTTTCATCGCTTTTTTGAATTCTTTGCTTGAAGTTGCTTTCGCCTTAGACTAAAACGGTCCTGTTTACTCTCTTTCATCGCAGTTTTGAATTCTTTACTTGAAGTTGCTTTCGCCTTAGACTAAAACGGTCCTGTTTACTCTCATTCATCGCTGTTTTGAATTCTTTGCTTGAAGTTGCTTTCGCCTTAGACTAAAACGGTCCTGTTTACTCTCTTTCATCACAGTTTTGAATTCTTTACTTGAAGTTGCTTTCGCCTTAGACTACAACGGTCCTCTTTACTCTCTTTCATCGCGGTTTTGAATACTATGCTTGAAGTTGCTTTCGCCTTGGACTAAAACGGTCCTGTTTACTCTCTTCCATCGCGGTTTTGAATTCTTTGCTTGAAGTTGCTTTCGCCTCAGACTAAAACGGTCCTGTTTACTCTCTTTCATCGCAGTTTTGAATTCTTTGCTTGAAGTTGCTTTCGCCTTAGACTAAAACGGTCCTGTTTACTCTCTTTCATCGCGGTTTTCAATTCTTTGCTTAAAGTTGCTTTCGCTCAAGTCTAAATCGGTCCTGTTCACTCTCTTATCTAACCCATAAAAACGCGGATAGAAAAATTGGATTCACGTCTTTTCTTAGGGCAAGACATGATTATAATTTCAATTGCGAGTTTTGCCAAACTGTGGTATTGTTTTCAACAAATTACAAATTGTGTTACACGTTGGGATCAATTCCCCAGACAGAAATTAGTGAAGTGTAAAACATTTATTTTACACAGCAAATTTGTTTTGATTAATTTTGTTTAATTCAGCTTCTATAGGTTATTTAATGCCGAAAAGTAAATCTTTTGTATGTAATTTCAAGCTTTCAGCTACTGATATTTTGAATTCAATTTCATTCCTTCAACTGTTAAATAAAATAAATTGCTGATCATTTCGCTTTAAATAAGTATTGTTGGTAATTTACTATGAATTATTATGGTTAGTAATTTTACGCTTAATACTTATTGTTGGTTCACCGATTTCGTTTAGTGACATATCAACATCTATGGGGTACCTCAAGGTGGTGTAATGGTTAGCAAGATTGTCTTGTTAGAGCAATTACAATTGAGTAGTGTGTTCGATTTTCACTAGGTGTTCCATACTTTCGGCCTTGTGCCACATCTTAGCTGCGCTTAAAAAATCAATATATATGAGTTATTTAATGCCAAAATCTAAATATTTTGAATATAATTTCAAGCATTCATCTACAGATATTTTATACAAAATGTTGGGCTTTCAGGTTAAATGTATGTTTTTTTTTAGATATACTGCATTTCCATAAATTTCGTGTGCACTTTAAGTAATTTATAACCTTAAATGCATATGGACTTTATGGACACCCTATATAGTTTGCAGATCATAAAATGCATCACTGGCGGGCACCTCGAGCTGGTGTAATGATTAGCAAGCTTGTCTCACTAGAATCGTTACAAGGGAGTGGTGAGTTCGATCTTCACGAGGTGTCTCTTACTTTCGGCCTTGTGCCACATCTAAGCTACGCTTAAAAATCGCCTTAAAATGTATCGCTGGTAATTTTCCAATAAAAAATGTATTTTTATATTTTTTTACTGTTGCATGGTTTGATATCTATATCTATAAAAGTGACGAGGGTGGACGTTGTGTAAGTCTTTGTTTGATAGATTCGACTTAGCGTCTGCATT
This sequence comes from Ascarosepion bandense, assembly GCA_037127315.1. Lineage (NCBI taxonomy): Eukaryota > Metazoa > Mollusca > Cephalopoda > Sepiida > Sepiidae > Ascarosepion > Ascarosepion bandense. Next base: position 425,191 of record JBBBDQ010030491.1, read on the forward strand.
TTGAAATCTAGCTCGACGGGAGTTGCTCTCAGATGTAGATCAAAATTTTAGAACGCTAACGACACCTTGAAAATTTTTCAGAAAACCAAAGTTAGGGGTAGAAAAATATGTATTATCACACCACAAAGTCAGGGATCAGTTTATGTATTGATTATAATATAGAATCGATCACCCCACTTTATATTATCTATATCTATATATGTTGCCTCTCCCTCTCCTACCCTAATCCAATAGACATTCTACATTGTTATCTATATCTATAAAAGTGACGAGGGTGGACGTTGTGTAAGTATTTGCTATATAAATTCATCATATGCTTTTTTATCCTTATTATTCCTTAAGCTACCCCAGTGAAACCGGGCTAAACTTTTAGTTTTATTATAAAAATATATTGTTATTCATTTTATTTTAAAAATGTACTGTTGAATTTTATTTGGGGTTTCTAGTTGAGACCCTAACAACTGCTACCACTTTCGGTCATGGTGAACCTCAGAACAACAACAGTTAAAAAATGGCTCCACGGTTCTCAAAACGTCGCATCTAGTTCATCGTCATACCAAGTACGACACAAGATAATTATGTTCAAAATCTACGTAACTTCTTTCGAGAGCACAAAATTCACAGATGGGTATATATATATATATATATATATATATATATATATATATATACACCAGTCTGCCCCATAATAACAACCTCTGTAACTGTAGAAACCCAAACCAATGCCCCATGACCAATAAATGTTTAACGAAATCCTTGATATATATGTTCGATTTCATCCATGGAGAATCCTAAAGATGAAAAAATATATATCGGAAACACCATGAACGTATTTAAAAAGCGATTTTACAATCACCTCTCATCCTTCAATAACAAAGAAAAATAAAACATGACGTCTCTCTCCAAATACTTTCGGAAGATAAAGGACGTAAATAAAACACCTAAAGTTAAATGGAAAATTCTAAAACAAGCAAGAACAGCTAAATCAATAAAGGAACCATGTTTCAATCGTCTTCAAGAAAAAATTGAAATCATTAAAAATATGAATAGCAACAATCTTTTAAACCAGAGGCATGAAACCACAGTAAACTGGAAGCACATTAAAGAACTAAACCTACAATCATGCTAAAAAGCTTATAAAAGCCAGAGCTAGGACCCATTAGAAATGATACAACTTCATAGTACTAACAACACTCTTACACACACCACAAACCGTGATCTAAATTAAAATTTTAAAAAAAACTAAACATTTTATAGAAAAAATCGATTTCCTAAATTCAAAATTAAGGTTAAATATACAGAATTAGATTAATTATAAAAACTGTGCTTTAATACGCACATTAAATTTTACCTGTTACCTTAAATACAAACATACCTATTACCTATTTACCTATTGCCTTAAATACAACATTAAATCTTACCTCCTACAGTACCCATTACGCACCCATTTCCTACTTACCTATTACCTTAAATACTAAAATTAAATTTTTACCTCTTAATTAAATCTTACCTGTTACACACCACAAACTGTGATCTAATTTAAAATTTAATAGAAAAAATCGATTTCCTAAATCCAGAATAAGGGTTAAATATACAAAATTAGATTAATTATAAAAAATGTGCTTAAATACAAAAATATTCTATAGTTGTACAAATAAGCGATAAGTCCATTCCCATCCCTCCCCACCACTTACCCCTCCCTACTCTGCTCCTCTAAGAAACCCAAAGGATAAAGTCTAGTCGCAAAATCATAAAACTTACATGCTATCTGTTTATGTTGAGTTTGTCTAAAAAACTCCAAGACACTCATTAATCAACTATATTCACTAGCCACACCACTTTCTTCAAAATTCAAAAGGGCAATTCACAAGACATATTCCCTTATCAATCAGCCCCATCAACATCCCTCACACAACTCACCAAATATAAGAAAAGAAGCTTTGCATTCCTGCCTACACCACCTGACGAGACATTGTAGTTTCAATGTCGAAACAAATATACGATTTGTAGTGGATATATAAAAATTTGTACATGTTTTAAAATATAATTTATAACAAATATTCACAGCTCTATATCGAGCACTGTCTTTTAATGTTTTGGACGTTGTTAAAAAAAGGTTTTTCTTCGTTCCTTATTCACTCGGGTATATATAAGATATACATATATATGTATAAAAATTATATATATATATATGATATATATAGGTATATATAAGATATATATATAAGTTATATATATATATAAGATATATATATACATGTATAAGATATATATTTAAGATGTATATATAAGAGATATACATGTACATATATAAGATATATCTATAAGATATATAAATATATATATGTATATATAAGATATATATATATATAAGTTATATATCTTATATATAGATATGATATATATATATATTATATATATAAGATAGATATATATATATATATGTAATACATATATATATATATGTATAATATTTATTTATATATAAGATATATATTAATATTAATCAGGTATAAATGGTGCAATACTCAATGTTGTATAACAGAGCAAAAATATATATTAAAAATATATATTTTTTTCTTTGTTTTACTCACGACTCTGAGTTTGATGTTCTTCAGCAAACTTCAGGTGGATAACATATCATACTGGAATATATATATATATGTGTGTGTGTGTGTGTGTGTGTGTGTGTGTGCGTGTGTGTGTATACGTGTATACGTGTATACGAAGATAGGTTAATAACCCATCTTATTATGACTGAATTTTTATCAAGTATTTTGTACATCCTACGGATGTGCGTTGTGGTGCGGTGGATATCGACTCGAAACGACAAATCGGGGAGCCGAGTTCAAATTTCAGTTGAATCCCTTGCATTCACTTGCGCACAAATACCCTTGGGAAAGGTATCAATCTGTCTCTTCCCTCCAGATATGGGTTAAATAACAGGAGAGATTGCGTTTTATAGCCTTGGTCGGCAACCATTGCAATCGCAATCTACTGCGAGATAACCTATCTGCCCAATCAATCATGTCTCTTTCGTGACATGATCGCCCAAAGCGTGAATCACGTATGGCACTTAATTGACTGACTGATTTTTTATATATTTTTTTAAAATGTTCTCATATCCACGCGTGTGTCTGTGTGTAATTTCATTCTTTTAAATTTATTATTCTTTTACATTAATATGCAATTATATTTATATATGTATATACGCTCATGTTAAGTGTGTGTGTGTGTGTGTGTGTGTGTGTGTGTGTGTGTGTGTGTGTGTGTGTGTGTGTGTGTACAGGTGACTCAAGTACCTGGCAAACGGTCGACGTCCTCCTACGGCCGTGAAGCGGACGACCAAGAAATCTCTTTGAGGTTACTGCGATTGTTAATCAAACAGAAGCGAAAGGCCCTCTTGAGAAGAAATCAACGTGTCGGCCGACTAAATTGACCAATTAATGCCAAAAGTGCAAAAGACCCGCCGTTCGCAGCCAGCGCTTCTCGGAAACTTAAAAGTACTTTAATGGTAACACACACACACACACACACACACACACACACACACACACATACGTGCACATACACATACAAGTCAACACGCACATAACGCAGGCCGTTTATGCCTTTATACATTACGCACAAAATTCTTTTTTTGCACCTTTCCTCCACAAGACGTTGACGATCGTGGCCCTCTAAAACTTATTATCCTTTATAGCATCATATTTGTCTTTGTACTTTAATGGTGACATACACACTATGAATTGAACACACACACACACACACACACGCGTCTACATCCACACACACATAACACTGCAACGTTATCCATTTATACATTGCACACAAAATTCTTCTTTGCACCTTGCCTCCACAAGACGTTGACGATCGTGGCCCTCCTCAACTTCTTGTCCTTTATAGCACCATATCTGTTGTTGTACTATTTCACCCACTTCCTTTCCAGCTGGTTTGGTATCTTGCTGCTTTAAGACTGACTAACGACCCTGTGAATGTACATGAGTTGAAGATTTTGCTAAAGACTGCAAGAATACTTTGAACCAACTTCCTAACAGTACTAATGAGCTGCGTTCCGTCCATTATCAAATGGGCCACGGTAAACATTGATTTAACTGTCCACGCTTATTAACGATTTTGCACTGAGTAGTACTCTTTTCTTTCCTGGCCAGCAATTACATGTTTGGTATACCGGAAAATTTTTCAAAGATTTTCGCGAACCAAAAACAGAATCTTCCTCCTATGATAGAACATGCAATGTACCTGTAAAGTGATGTCAGGTAAAAATAAACAAATAAAAATAAAATAAAATAAAAACATGGAAAGTGCTTATGTCTATAAGAACATCATGATCACCCGAGATGAGAAAAGTAGTACGAAAAATACAAAGATATTGATAATTACTCATCTTAGTAATCACAATAATCAGCAGATAATCTATATAATCCATGTTATCCAATCAATGGACACTGATGATGATCAGAGGGTACTTAGTCGAAGGTTTGTGGCTAAAATAATGTCTTTATCAACCAGGGTGAGAACAATAGTTCGAAATAAAACAAAGATACTAACAGTTACTCATCTTAGAACTCCCAATAATCAAGAGATCTAAATCTAAACTTATTTATAAATGGAATTTTGTCTGTGTGTGTGTGTGTGTCTCTGTGTGTGTGTGTGGGTCCGTTACCTACAGACTCCGAAATGGCTGAACCGATTTTTTGAAAATATACACAGTTGTACTATAAGCGTCTGCGAGTGTTCTTAGCTAGGTCTTGTGTCGAGGTACCCCCGATAAATATCGAAAATCAATAATCGAAAAAATCGGGTTATAGAAGGAGTGGTCCGATTTTAATCAAATTTCATACACTCATAGACAAAGTCATAAGAAACGATATTCAGTAGTTTCAGCGTTGCAGTTCTTACACTAGTGCAGAAAATCGATAATATATATATATATATATATATATATATATATATATATATATATATAAGGCAAGATGTTTGTGTGTGTGTGTCTTTATCTGTCTGTATGTATTTTTTCAGCCCTTTTATTTTAGTTTTTTGCTTCGGGTTTGGCTCTAAGTAGGTAAAATTGTAGTTCTTAGTCTCAGCCATGATACCATTTACTCAGAGAACTTATTTAGCCTTCAACATTCAGTTTACGACAAAAAAAACTTATTTGATATCGATACCAGGAAATCAAAATTTGAATTACATCCATTCATTTTTCTTTCAGTCTACGGTTTCGCTTTAACTGGAAACAACTATAGCTTTTTAGTCTTTCATGCTAATGTCCAAAGTGTCTTAGCTCCAGGACCATGGATTAGTTTAAAAGCTTTCATTACACCCGAGGAACGCTGGGCTATACTGCTAGTAATCTATATAATGCATGTTATCCAATTAATGGACGCTGATAATGATCAGAGGTACGTAGTCAAAACATTGTGGCTATAATAAATTCTTTATCGAGCACGGTGAGAACAATATCAGGTCGGCGCAAAAGATTTTGCCAATTTAAAATTTCACCTTGAAAATGAAAAACTGTGTGTTTTTACAATTTTTTATTGATAATAATAACTTTGTTCTCTATAACTTGATTCCATCTGTCAACGAGCTTATAAATTCATCGCTTTTAAAATTCTTTAGGTTTTGATGTGAAATATTAATTTAACTCATGTTCAATCTCCTCTCGTTAACGTAAGGCTATCTAAATGGTTTTGTAATCCTTGAAATAAATGATAATCCGAGCTAGGTCAGGAGCATATGCTGTATGGGGCAAGATGACACTTCACATCAACTGTGACAAGCCTACCCAAAAATGGTGTCTTAAGGTGTTGTGAACGCAAAGATTCTCAACAAGAAACACGTTGTCGCAGGTTCTCTGGAGACAGTTCGTGCAGGACCCATTTTCCGATTACTGAAATCTTCGCCATTCTTTTCAGTTGCCGTAACGCAGTTGTATGGGGTGCAGTAAATTGGTGTGCAAGTTTTCTTGAGGTTACCGTAGGGCTTTGAGGAACAGTGGCATTCAACACATCTGGATCAAGTTTTTTTGGGCGACCACCTCTAGCCTCATCTTGCAAGCTGAAATTTCCTTTCCGAAAACGGGAAAATCACAACCTACAACTCCTTTCTTTCACTGCATTAATTTCATCAGCATTCTGAATAGATTGTGGTTACATTTGTATTTGCATTGGAACCTCTATGAAACTCATAGAGTAGAGCATGCCTAATGTCTTCTTTAGATGGAAAGAACATGGGTGAGAATACTGCAGAAAATATGAATGATACTTTAAAAATCTGAATGAAAAAGTTATAAATTAATCATGGTGATATGTTCAAGTAATAACAATATGCATAAAATAAACTACAATGACTTTAAATGCCCCTTTTACAAACCGGCAAAAACTTTTGCACCGACCTAATAGTTCTAAATAATAAAAAGATATGAGAAAAATTGTATAACAATGTTAACGATCCTGTGAAATAAATAAAGTTTAAAGATTTTGTTAAAAGATGCAACAAACATTTGGATTAACTTCATAAAAGTAATTTAAGTCTGCGTTTAGTGCGTTGTCAAAGGGGACCATTGTAAAATATTGCTGATTAGTAATTTAAACATTCAATTCTCCAGTATAATTAACTAGCAGTATAGCCCGGCTTTGCTCGGGTGTAATGACAGCTTTAAATCTAATCCATGGTCCTGGAGCTCAGACTCTTTGGACGTTGGCACGAAAGACTAAAAAGCTATAGTTGTTTCCAGTTTAAGCAAAACCGTAGACTGAAAGAAAAATGAATGGATGTAAGTCAAATTTTGATTTCCTGGTATCGATATCAAATAAGTTTTTTCGTCGTAAACTGAATGTTGAAGGCTAAATAAGTTCTCTGAGTAAATGGTATCATGGCTGAGACTAAGACCTACAATTATACCTACTTAGAGCCAAACCCGAAGCAAATAAGAAGAAACTAAAATAAAAGGGCTGAAAAAATACAGACATACAGACAGATAAAGGCACACACACACAAACATCTTGCCTTATATATATATATATATATATATATATATATATATATATATATATATATTATCGATTTTCTGCACTATTCTAAGAACTGCAACCTTGAAACTTTTGAATATCGTTTCTTATGTCTTTGTCTAGGAGTGTATCAAATTTGATTAAAATCGGACCACTCCTTCTATAACCCGATTTTTCGATTATCGATTATCGATATTCATCGGGGATACCTCAACACAAAACCTAGCTAAGAACACTCGCTTATAGTACACCTGTGTAAATTTTTAAGAAAATCAGTTCAGCCGTTTCGGAGTTTATAGGTAACGGCACACACACACACGCACACAAACACACACACAAATAAAGTTCCATTTATAAATAAGTTTAGATTTACATGTTCGCCATATTTGAATTGATTGGAGTGATGAAAATATTTATACAAATAATTTTCTATTCTTTTCTATGTAACTTCGTACGTGTATTTGTCAAGGCAAATGTATAGCTTGATAGAAAGAAAGAAAGCATTAAAAAATAAGAAATAGAAAGTTAAAAAGTGCCATCGAACAAAGACGGCGAGCAAAATAAAACAGAGATTAAATGTAAGAATAGAAAACGATGTTCATTTGACGCCAAATGTCGACGACGACCATAAACCACGATCTTTTCGATGACAGATTATTAACGTCACAACGCCTGTCATGATGGGGGTAGAGGGTTCGCTGGGTAAACGTACCCGTCTTTTAGACCTGTCACTTATCGATAACAGTTTTGTGAGAAACATTTGGTGATATCACCTTTTTTGTTGTTGTAATTATTCATAAAATAATAAAAGAAAACAAATTGAATTGCACAGCTTAAACATGTGACATTCATGAAATATATATATATAGAGAGAGAGAATTCTGATAAAATATATATAGAGAGAAAGTATATTTACGCTCTCACACACCGATTAAGCACTATGGAGGAATGGTAGACTTTAAAAAAAACAGTAGCTACTCACGCACCTACGCATCATTCATTCAGTAATGAATTTGAACACTCTCGGCTACTGGCGTGTGTTTACATTATATATAACACACTAAAGTCCGCCTTCCTCTATCGAGCGCCCATAGCTCAGAGGTAGAATCGCCGACTGATGTCAATTCGGTCGGTTTTCGATCCTGGCTAGAAGCAATCGGATGTCTAACCGTACTGATGAGCTGTGATACAGCGAAACAGGTTTGACTATTGGTGACTATATATATATATATATATTCCATGAATATATAAGAAAAACTAAGTCGGTTTAAAACTATACTTTATTTCGATAGGTAAGTTTTTAGTACCCATCTCATGAGACCGCAAATGACAAATGGTTTAATTTTATCAGAATAGTCTCTATACAGTCCGGCGTTGGTCGGGATTTTTTAATGGTTATGTTGAAATAGTAAGTTCATGTGATTATTCCAAAAAACAACAGCATGAGGTTGCCGTGATGAGTAAGTTAAAAAAATGTGAAGTTTTGGTTTTGTTGTATTTGTAAAACGAGATTTGCGCTTGGTCAATTTTGCCAACAAACGGGCATGATGTATATTCGATTGAAAGAACAGGGATGGGCGTTACGGGAGCCTGTAATGTGATGCTATAACGTTGGAGCGCAGAAGAAATAGATGCATTGTCCCTGCAACGTCCGAGGGGTTGGCACCTTGTAAAAAACGTGAAATTGTTATGGCATATGATAAGGTAGAAGTTACAAAAAAAGACCCGATTTTTGTTGAAATACAAGTAAGCGTTTCAGACGTTAATCGTCCGATGTTTCCATTTTACATTTTTTTTTCTTTTTGTTTTTAATCATCTCACCCCAAGCAAGGCATTCCACTGCCACTATTGCGCATGGGGCTACATAGGGGAAGGTAAAGAGAAGGAGTGGTTAGACATAGGGAATGTCAGGAGGAAGGTGACAGATGAGTAAGGATACCGAGGATGAGGGTTGGGCAGATGGGAAGAATGTTCGATAGAATGGGAGCAGGTTAGTGTGTTAGAAGGTGTCTATTGACCTTACATTTAAACTCCTGGAGATTGTATCCGTCGGGGAAGCAATCGTGTGGAAGAGAATTCCACAGTCGGGAAGTGCGAGGAAAGAAACTACTGGAGTAGAAGTTACGGCTACATTTTATAGGTTTCACGGTAAAAGGGTGGGACCTAGTTGCTAATCTAGTATCTCGTTCAAAACTGAACTTACTGAATTTACTGAAGCATCTTGGAGAAATGCATAAAAGTGCGCAAAAGACCACCCGAAATTATGTTTGTCATTGATTTTTGCCAAACCCTGTACATTGATTCAAAAATATAAAATTATGTACATCAAAGTTTCGGACCTTGATCTACAAGTTACCCAATTTTGCTTGAATTGGCATATGGTGTCTCGGAGGATAAGAGTTCGTAAATTCTAAGCGTTTCGGCGATTTCTAGCGTACTCTGTAACCCGATTCGAAAAATTTTGCATACATCAAAGGATCATGTCATGATCAACAAGTGACCAATTCTGGTTGAAATTGAATCAAGCGTTTCGGAAGAGTAAGGTTATTTAGAATGAACACACACACACACACACACACACACACACACACACACACACACACACACACACACACACAGAGCTATATCCATTTTTAAATATATAGATTAAAAAACTGGACGTCAAGTAGCATTATATATATATATATATATATATATATAAAGAGAGAGAGAGAGAGATAGATAGACAGATAGTAGTCATCCATATACAAGCCTGTTTCGCTGTATCACAGCTCATCAGTGTGTTAGACATCCACTTACTTCTGACCGAAAGAACTCAATTCATTCCTGAAGAGTTACGCATATATCGCAGAAATGGAAACCATTTTTAAAATGTTCTTATCCAGAGAGCTCAATCGTAATGAGAGCTTATATATATTGTGTTAAAACGTGATGTCTAGTGCTAACATATTCTAAACATACGCTGTTAAATATAAGAGGCAATGAATGTCTATTATGTTTAATCATGTGCCGTTCTAAACATTGTATGTTGGATTTAATTTCAGGTGAAAATAAAAACAAAAATTCTCCAAGATTTGGATAATTTTTTATTAAGTTGGTTCTAAACTTTCGGCTCACATGAGCCATCTTCAGAGAGGTTATAAGGACGGTAACACAAAAACATCCATCATCAGCGACGATTTTATCTTGTGTTGACACAAAACTCCGCTAAGCAACGGCAACAGTTATCAAAAATAGCAAACACAGTTCGCAAATTTGCAATGTGGTTCTATGACGTCACACCGCATGATAGCGCGAAATGAAAACAGAACCATATATTCAGATGCAATGTAATGTGTTATGACCAGATTTAAATGTGATTTTATTAAGTGTTGGTTGTTTGGATTTAATGTAGATAGCCTCCAATATCTGAAGTTTCTTTTTACTGTGTGTATGAGTGAGGATTATTGTATTGTTGACTAAAATCTGTCTGATATAACCTACATGGTTTTATTAAGTGTGGGTTGTTTGGATTTAATGTAGATGGCATCCAATATCTGAAGATTCTTTTTACTGTGTGTATGAGAGATGAATATATATAGGAATGAATGTAAATAAGTATATATGTGTGTGCGTGCAGCAAAAGTATATATTAATAAATATATATATTACCTACACGTTAAGCACTACTCGCAGTTTTATACATTACGTAATCATCAGGTGCATACATGCAACTGACCTTTCTTGATTGAAATTATTATTTTCAATAAATGTGAACTGAAAATAAATAACTCCAACAGCTTCTTTTCTCGCGCTTCCCGCCTGTGGAACTCCCTTCCACAAGTCTGCTTTCCCGACAGTTACAATCTCCAGGTGTTTAAATGTAGGGTCAATAGACACCTCCTATCACACTAACTCCCAACTATTCTCACAACACTCTCATCTACCCAACCCTCATTCTCGGTATCCTTACCCGCCTATCACCCACCCTCTGTCATTTCCTATATTTAATCAGCCTTTCTCCTCTCTACGTAGCCCCCTGCACAGTAGTGGCAGTGACATGCCTTGCTCGGGGTGAAACGCTTATAAAAAAAAAAAAAAAAACTGAAAATAATAATTCAAAACGAAAAACGGTCAGTTCTTAATATGCATCTGATGATTGCATAATGCATGAAACTCCTAGTCGTGCTTAAAACTTAGGATAATATGAATATTAAAAATAGTAATAACAATAATAATGTATATATATATATATATATATATATATATATATATATATATATATATTATGCTGTCATTGCGTTTGATCTCTCTAGAGAAGAATATTTTAAGAACAGTTACCATTTCTGCAATATATGCATTACTCCTTAGTAATGAATCGAGTTCTTTCGGTGACTGGCATATGTATATACTGCTTATATACGACACGTTAAAATTTCCCTTCTCTGATTTCATGTGCCTATGGCTTAGAGGGTAGCGACTCCGACTGACACCAAATCGGTCGAGTTTAGAACCTGGCCAGAAGCAAGTGGATGTGTCTAGCTACACTGATGAGCTGTGATACAGCGAAACAGGCTTGTATGTAGATGACTAATATATATATTGTCATATTGTCATATTGTCATCCGCAGGCGGATCTGTTTCGCTGTACCACAGCTCATCATTACGGTTAGACTCCGATTGCTTTTAAACCCATGATTGAAACCCGACCGAATTGGCATCAGTCGGCGATTCTACCTCTGGGCTATGGGCGTTCGGTGGAAGAAGGCAATCATTTTTAGCGCGTATATTATCATTATACGCGTCTAATAATTCCATTGAGTGTATATATATATATATATATATATATATATATATATATATATATATATATACTCACTGGAATTATTTATTCTGGGTTATTTTTTATTGTATTTTTTCTGTTTTATTTTAAAATTGAATTTAAATTGCATTCCTCATTTTTTCCAGTTTGTCTATCACTCCTCGATTCTTGTTAACATTTTCCTAGTCGTCAACGATACATCTGATGAGATCTTAACCGAAGAAAAAATTTCAGTTTAGGAAAAAAATATGCAGTACTGTCAGTTTAAACTATTTACAATTTTTATATATATATAATCTAACGAAAAATAAGTATTGTTGGTGTCAGCTTTAGTCATTTTCTCGCTATCGTAATGTGCCTTCCTGGTGCTTTTTCTATAGATACTTTGATGATACAAGTAAATTACATGAAGACAGCAGATTAAATGTGGCACAAGACTAAAAGTTTGTGGCACCCAGTGAGGATGGAAACTTACTACTCAATTGTAATGATTCTAAACAAGATTGCTAACCATTACACCACGTCGAATGCCTGAGACGGCGAGAAGCTGACACCAAAAATTCTGATTCTACTTTTGAAAACACACACACACACACACACACACACACACACACACACACACACACACACACACACACACACACACTTATATATATTTGTATCTATATATACGACCATCTCCCTGCTGTCGTTATGACGTTTTTCCTTCTGTTCTTCACTGAGCACCCTTGGGACAAACTTTGCGCAAATCTTCAGCAGCTTCAGTAGCTCATGAATGATTGTGTGTATAATTCCCACACTGACATCAAACTTTGTACTTATTGTCTCTATAGACACACGACGGTCTTCATCCATAAAATTACGGATCTACCCCCTCAAACTCTGGTGTTCTGACTTCACTACTCCACCATCACCTCATCGTCTCTCACAGAGTCTCTGCCTCCCTTGAATCTCTTGTGCCACTCAAAAAACGATAATCGGCCCATGCAGGAGGGTCCGTAAGCAGTCTGAAGCATTCCATACGTTTCTGTGGCGTTCTTTCCAAGTTCAACACAAAACTTTATTGCGTATCGTTCTTCCAAAGTGTCTTCTCGCTCGGAATACATTTTCAAAAAAAAAAAAAAAAATTCAGCTGTGACGACCAGGATTTAATAGGGTGTGTTTCAGGTTCTACTGCAGCTGTCCCTTTCAACCTGAAATGATAAAAATGGGTCTGTCATATCATCAGATGTATAGTAAAAAAAATAATAAATTTCAAGAACCTACAATAAATTTAAATTCTCTACAAAAAAGTCAGGAAACTTATTGAAGGCACCTCGCATATATATATATATATATATATATATATATATATATATATATACACATTATATATATATATATATATATATATATATATATATATAATGTGTATGTCTCAGATGATAACCTGAAAAGACATTTGAAAGTTCGATGTAACAACAGCAAAAAAGTCAGCCAGCGTTGGCACTTCAGCAGAAGAGAGAGTAAGATGTTAGTAGGACTAAAAATTGCATATACATTGGCTATATTTGAGGATAGACGAAGTGATGCCATTCCTAAAAATTGTGCCACATACATCAAATATATATATATATATATATATATATATATATATATATATATATGCGTTCTTGATCGATCCCATGAAATATGTAATTGTAAATTATCATATCGGCCACACGACTACGAAACTGAGCTGAAGGCTCACTTCGCATCTTTGAGAACGGAGACCGACTAAACCCTATCCGTAACATAATTGTTGACAACACAAATTCCATCTACATGCAAAAAAAAATAAAATAAAATAAAAGACTAAAAAAAAATAATCGAAGCATTATTAATAAAAAAGAAAACCCCAGCACTCAGTATTATCAACTACGCACACACTAACAACGTGCTTACCGTGTTCGGAACATAACATATACACACTACTCTACGTGATGCTACATATATTCAGTTGCACGTAAAATAAAATCCATCCTCAATAATGGCGAAAAATATAACCGAAAGCGCTCGAATAAACAAAAATTCGGTCAATTATTACAAAATTTATGTCCCCAAAAGAATCGTAAGATTACATTAAAAGTTACATAAAAAACTTAGCCATAATGCCTTGTCTATTAATTTTAATGAAACCTGCATAAAACAGAGATTTCTGCCTATATATATATATATATATATATATATATATATATATATATATATAATGTACTCTCAATTCGACGTAAGAGGATCTAACAGCCTAATTGCTTCAGTTATAAAACCAAGGTAAACCGTCAAAAGACCCACACAAGTGATTTGATTAAAGTGGTGAAGGCTTGTGCAGAGCCATCTACACATTTCGGAATTATTGATACATTCAGTCGGTGCATATAAATGACACAGATGAAGCAGACAATAGACCTCAGGTATTTTAAGTATCCCCCAACAGGTTGTCAGCACCTGCTCCGTTAGACTGATTGCCAGCCAAGGCTATAGAACCCAATCTGTCCTGTCATTTAACCCATAACTGGAGGGAAGGGACGGATTAATACCTTTCTCCAAGGATAAAACGCGTAAGTGAATGCAGGGCATTCAAATCCGATTTCTCGTTCCGAGCCTACATCGACTGCACCACAACGCACATCCGTCATATATATATATATATATATATATATATATATATATATATATATATATTATGCTCTCATCATGATTGAGCAATCTAGAGAGGAAAATTTTTAAAAAAGTTACCACATCCGCAATTTATGCATTACTCTTCAGCAATGAATTGAGTTTCTTCGGTGACTGGTGTGTGTATATACCGCTTATATACAACACGCTAAAATTTTCTTTCCCTGATTCCATAGGGTTTAGCGACTCTGACTGACACCGAATCGCTCGAGTTTCGATCCCGGCAAGAGAATGTCTAACCATACTGATGAGCTGTGATGCCGCAAAACAGTCTGGTATATAGATTACGAATATATATATATATATATATATATATATATATATATATATATATATATGATGGACTCTCCCGTCGATCTCGACGTATGAGGTTCCGACAACTCTGACTTCATCCATGCTTCAGCCTCTGATGACATCTAAGTCCAGCAAGGGACTTACAAATCAATCCACACAGAGTGCAAGTGTGCTGGTTATGGGATGCACTTGCAGGTACCAATACAGCCCGCTTGACTCTCTCTCGTTTCTGACTCATATGATTCAGACTGTCAGATTTGAAACGCTGAAGACCATCAAAACAACATGCCTTCCACTCCATTCGATCAGAGACTCTGCTCTCAAGAATGTTGTGAGGCAGATTGAGAGAAATCAAATTACTCCTGATCTTATCCTTGTACCTCAGTAAAGGCCGTCCAACATTTCTCCTACCGCTCTCCAATTGACTGTACATCATGATTTTTGGTATCCTTTCCTCGGTCATCCTCAATACGTGTCCAGTCCAACGTAGTTGGAACTGAATGAGGAATGGCTCTATTCCAGAAATATTACATTTTCTGAAGAGGTCAACGTTGGGCATCTTGTCTCGAATGCTAAGACCACAGATTGACCGCAAACAGTGTTTGTGAAATACATCCAGCTGACGGATGTGAAGTCTATAAGGAGTCCAAGACTCAGAGCCATACAGGAGGATGGAGAGAATAACAGCTCGATAAACCACAATTTTCGTATCCAATCGGATCCCACGTTCATCCCACAGGCGATGGCGCAACTTCCCAAAGGCATGTGTAGCCCTCGCAATCCTGTTGACAATTTCGTCATCCAATGAACCATCATGATTCACCTTGCTGCCCAAGTAGGGAAAACACTTTGTATACTTAACGGCTTGACCATCCACCTTCAGTTGTCTTTCTGGAAAACGATATTCAGGTGGCTCTGTCCTCACTCCCGCGACTTGCTTTGGAGGTATATATGGTTGATGCACCACCTCTGTCTTTTTAATGCTGATTGTAAACCCAAAAGCCGTACATGCAGTTGCGAAACGATCGAGCAAAAACTGTGCCTCTTCGAAAGATGTTGCTACAAGAGCAGCAGCATCTGCAAAGAGCAAATCTCGGATTATTTCAGTTCGAACAAGGGTCTTGGCTTTAAACCTCTGATGGTTGAATAAACCACCAGAAGAACGGAACTGAAATTTCACGCCAGTATCAATATCACCAAAGGCATATTTCAGCATCAGGGAAAAATAAAGAGCAAAAAGTACAGGAGCCATCACACACCCCTGTTTTGTCCCATTTGTGACGTCAAAGGCGTCTGACGTCATTCCGTCAGACACAACCTTAGCCTTCATTCCTTCATGAAAAGAGATGATCACCTTAAGCATATTTTCAGGTATGCCAAGCTTGCGCAGAACTTTCCAGAGAGCGTCACGGTTCACTAAATCAAAGGCTTTTGTCAAATCGACAAACACCATGTACAGTTCCTGGTTCTTCTCTCGTACCTTTTCTGCAACTTGTCGGAGCGAAAATATCATGTCAATGGTGCCACGACCAGATCGGAAGCCACACTGTGACTCAGGGTAGATTTTATCAACAAGATGTGTGGTAATTCGGTTCAGAATTAATCTGGCCAGAATTTTTCCAGCAATGGAAAGAAGTGATATTCCCCGATGATTGTCGCAGAGATTCTTTGCTCCTTTATTCTTGTACAAGTGCTTGATACATGCATCCTTATAATCTTGCGGAACACGCCCGGCTTTCCATATTTCCACAAAAAGAGCATGTAGCTTCTTTACTAAAGCATGTCCGCCACATTTGTACACTTCAGGAGGGATGGGATCATCAGGTGACTGGGATTTACCGGAGGCAATCTGTTTGATAGATTCAAGTACCTCTTGATAAGCTGGTTCAAATGACAATTCAGGAATTTCAGCACATTGTGGAAGGGACGAGATGACATCATTGTCGACTTCAGATGATGTGTTTAGAACTGTCTCAAAGTGTTCCTTCCATCTCTTTAGAATATCTGACTTATCAGTGAGCAGCGTTTCCCCGTCCGTTGTACATACAGGTGAGGCACCATTCGTTTCAGGCCCAAATATTTCTTTAAGACCGTTATAGAATGCTTTGGTGTTTTTACTGTCAGAAGCTTCTTGGAGCTCAATTGCTTTCTTATACCACCACTGTTCCTTCATGGCTCTGAGAGCCCTTTGCACCTCACCTTTGCATTTCCTGTAAGACATCTGCTTGGCAGACGAATTCTTGTCCTCTATCCAGGATTTGTGTGTAGTGTGCATCTTGTTAATGAGCTTTTTTGCATCCTCGTTGTTTTCATCAAACCAGTCCTGGTGCTTTCTACGCGGAATTCCAAGAACTTCTACTGCTGTTGAATGAGTTGCCTTCTGCAATGCTTTCCAAGAACATTCTATATCATCAGTGATATTCACTGAGTCCAAGGCAGCCTCAAGCTTAACAGAGATTTCATATTTCTTGTCTGCTAATTTCAGGGGAAGGACATCAATCCGTTTCGGAGCTGTTGACCTAAACACCCTACGCTTGTATAAACTCAATGAGAGTCTACTTCGCAAGAGAGCATGATCTGAAAGGTAGCAGGATGTGTGAAATGAGCGAGTGATGTTGAAGTCACTGATGTCTCTTCGTTTTGTGATGATATAGTCTATGAGATGCCAATCCTTAGACCGAGGATGCATCCAGGTGGTTTTGTGGTGGTTTGCTTGTTGGAACAAGGTATTTGTAATGTTAAGGCCAAACTCCCTACAGATAGTGAGAAGCCTCAAACCGTTTTCATTTACCTTGCCTACACCATGACCACCTAGTACACCAGTCCAAGATTGGCCATCATTTCCAACGCGAGCATTAAAGTCCCCAGCAAGAATAAGCTTATCCTTGTGGCGCACCTTGAGGATGACATCACGAAGGAGATCGTAAAATTCTTCTTTCTCCTGTTCTGAGCCAGCCAATGTTGGAGCATAACAACTGATGATCGTCAGCCGGGTATTTCCACCCAACTCCAAAGAAAGGGTTATGATTCGATCCGAAATACCCTTAGGCAGCGAAGATAGAGACTTAGCCAGTTCTGATTTAATGGCAAATCCAACTCCAAATTGCCGAGATTCGTTTTCACCTTTTCCAGACCAAAAGAAGTCATATCCACCCTTTTCTTCTCGTAGCTGGGAAATTCCAGCAAGGCGAGTTTCAGATAAGGCAACTATATCAATGTTGTATTTCTGTAACTCAAGGGAAACAAGAGCGGTTTTACGCTCAGGTGCAGAATTAGTATCCTGGAGAGTACGAACATTCCAGCTTCCAAAAGCAAATTTCCGTTTGCGGTTATTTTGGCGTGTAGTATTTTGACTGCGTGATTGGATACCCAGACAACTGCAGTTGGCTGCCAAGGTTGATGTGAGCATGCAATATTCAGGGCTCCTTTTACCGCCCCCTCCCCGGCATGGGGAAAGCAGTGCTATCCCTAAATAGGGCTGCTTTGTCACCATTGGAGGACACGGACTGCGCCATTGCTCACGTGTTAGCGCAGAACGGCCATCACCCATTGGCCGCCATTGTGTAAGGCTCCAGCTAAGGACTTCCAGCAATATCCTTTACCTGTCCCCGTCGCCTTTACCCTATCGCCAATGGACTTCTTGTTGTAATTGTGTGTGTGCTTGTTTGTGCGCGAGGTTTGATCCACAGATGAACCCTGGTAAGCTGCCAGAAACCCACACAAATGATTTGATTAGAGTGGTGAAGGTTTGTGTAGAGCCATCCACACTTTTTGGAACCGCTGATAGCACAAAAGTCGGTGCAAATGTTTGCCACAGATTATGTGAACAACAGACCTCAGGCTTTCCATATACGAGTTTTCCATCTCTAGGTAGACTACCATCCAAGGCTAAAGAGCAACTACCTGCCCATAAGGTGAGTTATTGCGCGCCAGACACCAACCTGGAATTTATCCTCCGCGCATATATATAT